>JASTWP010000243.1:0-187797 GCA_030770255.1 Temnothorax ravouxi | reverse complement strand
ATTTCCAACGATAGCTGTGTTTCAAGTCTGACAAATAATCGGCGAGCAGTTTATTAAGTTGGAATAATGTATATACGTATATACATTTTAATTATATATTTCTGTAACTTATTAATTCTCTATTTGCGCACCACGTACCGCGCTTGATTCGTATCGCCGTCTATTAATTTTTAGAATATAATTAAAGAATATAATTTTTACAAAGAATAAGCATTAATTAGTGAATTTAATATTTACACTACAATTTTGGAATTGAAAGATTGGATTATTTCCTCTATTTTGTATTTTAGATGTTGATTCAGATGAATCTTCAGTCATGATACAGCCAGCAAGCGACACAAGTCGACACAAACGTCGTTTTATCTTTCTTTTTTGGCAATGAGTAACAAAGACAAAACGACACTTGTGTCGACTTGTCACTTGCTGGAAAGCTTCCTATATATGTTTTAAGATTTGCCCGTTACGTTACTTTCCGCCCGCTAAACAGGGACGAAAGTGGTCACTTTCCGCCCTAGGGAAGAAAGTGACCACTTTCGTCCCTGTTTAGCGGGACGAAAGTAAGCACTTTCCGCCCTAGGGAGGAAAGTGACCACTTTCGTCCCTGTTTAGCGGGACGAAAGTAAGCACTTTCCGCCCTAGGTAGGAAAGTGACCACTTTTGTCCCTGTTTAGCGGGACGAAAGTGAGCACTTTCGCCCTAGGGAAGAAAGTGACCACTTTCGTCCCTGTTTGGCGGGACGAAAGTAAGCACTTTCCGCTCTAGGGAGGAAAGTGACCACTTTCGTCCCTGTTTGGCGGGAGGAGGAAAGTAACAAACTTTCCTTCCTGGCGTGAAATTGGCCACTTTCGTCCCTTTCTACAGGCATGGAAAGTCGAACTTTCCGTGGAGGTGTTGTGAAAAAAATTTTGTCATCGTTGAAATGGAATTCGAACTTGTGAAAATCTATAAACGACAAAACATTAAGTGAAAAAGCAAAACAAATGTAATGCGTTAAACATATTTTAATGTATGTTGCTTTTTAGTATTATATTAAGTGTTATTTGCAATTGGGAACAAAGTTCTTTGGAAGTTTTTAAAACATTATTGCAGGTGATGACCATTACATGATTTATCGGGAAGATAAGTATAGGAAAATTTTTTAATTTGAAAATATTTATTGTTATTTTATAATAAAACATTACATTTACATTCTCTCACTTTATGAGATTTTACATTATTTTATATCACGTTTCACTTTATTGATAATTGGATTTGCCACAAAGAACCCCTGTTTATTTTAGAACCCTCGCGTCTAACAACGAGACTTTGCTAAATAAAAAAATTATTGTTAGAGGATCAGAATATTCTACAGACATAATCCTCTAAGTTGACATTGTTTAGAGATATATATACTAGGCTCTTTGAAACATTAGAAAAATATACTATAGCATTAATATAATCATTCTTTCATTCGATTTCTCGGCATCCAGGACATTTCTCCGTGGTGATATATGGTGGTAATGAATACAATCAATTATTTTGAATATCTCTGACTCACATCCAAAAACTTGCAATTAGCTGAATTAGTAGTAACAAATTTATTTGTAAAAAGTACTTAATTGATATATTAAAATAGTTTATTATCCGTAATCACAGAGAGATGCCTAGGACGTCGAAAAATCGAATAAAACAAAGCCATTTCGTACATTTTTCTAATTTTTCAAAGAGTGTATCTCTAAACGGTATTAACTTACAATAAAGGATTATGTTTATACAGAAATATTTTGATCCTCTAACCAATAACCTTTCATTTTAAGTCTCGTTACTAGACGCGTTAGGCATAAAGACCTTTATAAAAATGGGCAAAGTTCTTTGTAAGTGAGTGAGTTTAATGCCAAATTGGCAACAATTTACTATTAATTTACATACTGGATTATAAACACGCTGCTGTATTACAGACGGGTTGCAATCATATATCTACACATTAGAGAATAGATATTTTGTACCTACTCTAAACGGTTAAGATATAAATGCACCCATGTGCACATATATTAGGTAGCAATTTACTCCCCCCCATTTGTACGAATTCTTGTATATGAACACAGTGCACAAGATGACACTAATTCAAATAGATGAGCGAGCGTATATTTTATTTTTCATGGCACATTATTAAACAGCGCTAAGCGCAGAATGCATTTTGACAGTAGTCACTGCGGCGAGCGCAGAATGCCATTTAAGAGTTAGGTCACTGCGGCGAGCGCAGAAATAAACCTCTATTAAGCTGGACCCTCACCAGCGCAAATCAAGTTCGCACTAGGTAAAAAATTTAGTGCTATTGAGGTGCTAATTAAGTGGCCTAGTCCGAATTTTGGTGCTCGAACCGTTTAGGAGAAAATCGTGTAAAAAAATGGGGGGTCCAGCTTGCTATTAAGCTGGATTCCCCTATATCAGAAAATGGTCCTACATAAAAACAAGTACACTATAATTTAGTAGATACTAATTAAGTGCTACTTAAGGGGGGAGGGTCAAGTAAACGCTGCCGTCTTTTTCTCAATTTTTTTTTTTAACAGATGGAAAGATTTATTAAATTGGAACACAGTACATCATACTATTCATGATTTAAGGTATATTATAAAATTTTTTTTATATTAAAAATTTCAAAATGGCGGCCGCAGCGGCTGTTCTTCTCGGATTTGCGCCGTGCAACGCTTCATGTCGCTCTAATTAACTGAAATAAAAAAACCAAAGTTTTTTTTGTTAAAATGCGTTCATATGCTTTGCATGAACCTCAATTTAAAAAAAAAATCAAAAATTAAAAATTTAGGACCATTTTGAAGAAAAAGTTAAGATACCGTTTTTTTCAAAATGGTCCTAAATTTTTAATTTTTGATTTTTTTTTAAATTCAGGTTCATGCAAAGCATATGAACGCATTTTAACAAAAAAACTTTGGTTATTTATTTCAGTTAATTAGAGCGACCTGAGCGCGTTGCACGACGCAAATCCGAGGAGCTGACTTCAAGCACCTGCAGCGCTGCCATTTTAAAATTTTTTGACATAACAAAAATTTTATAATATACCTTAAATCATGAATATTATGATGTACTTTATTCCGATTTAATAAATATTTCCATCTGTTTAAAAAAATTCGGGAAAAAACGGCCATTTACTTGACCTTCCCCCCTTAAGTGTGCTCTAAAATAACGATAAAATATTGACAGATTATAATATTTAGGATTTAAATATACCACTATATATTGAACACAGTACCGTCGCGGTCGACACAAACACTTAAAAAACTTGCTGCATGAATATATTCGTTACTAAAATGATCGAAAACATATATTATCAAAATATTCCCAAATCTGAGTTTATTGCTAACAATAAAAAACAATTACGATAATTAACTTAAATTAGCCATTGGCGCTGAGTACTAAGTTCCGTCACCTGATCGTCTACGAATTAGTTGCTCGCATGATTATAGTATTAAAATAATTCTCAGACATTGTATTTTAAAAGAGAATATCACGATTTAAATTTAGTGCTAGCTGCATAGCGTTGAAATTAATTAATTAATCAATGGAGCGCGCGCACAGCGCTTTGTAATTCGTTACAGAATTGTCAAAAAATTAAATGCTCTCGTGATTATGGTGCCGAAATAATCCTGAGAGATTGTACTTTAAGAAAATATCACGATTTGAAGCGCGCCGTCCTCCATGGATAAATTAATTAATTTCAACGCTATGCAGCTAGCACTAAATTCGAATCGTGATATTTTCTTAAAGTACATACAATGTCTCGGGATAATTTTGACAGCATAATCACGCAAGCACCTAATTCTTTGACGATTCTGCAAAGAATTATAGAAACGCTGCGCGCGCGCTTCATAAATTAATAAATTAATTTCAACGCTATACAGCTAGCACTAAATTCAAATCGTGATATTCTTTTAAAGTACAATGTCTGAGAATTATTTTAATACCATAATCATGCGAGCAATTCGTAGACGATCAGGTGACGGAACTTAGTGCTCAGCGCCAACGGCTGGTCTAAGTTAATTATCGTAATTGTTTTACTGTTACAAATAAACTCAGATCTGAGAATATTTTGATAATATATATGTTTTCGATC
Organism: Temnothorax ravouxi; assembly: GCA_030770255.1. Classification (NCBI taxonomy): domain Eukaryota; kingdom Metazoa; phylum Arthropoda; class Insecta; order Hymenoptera; family Formicidae; genus Temnothorax; species Temnothorax ravouxi. The sequence continues at coordinate 183,689 of JASTWP010000243.1, read as the reverse complement.
ATTTTAGTAACGAATATATTTATGCAGCAAATTTTTTTAGTGTTTGTGTCGACCGCGACGGTACTGTCTTCAATATATAGTGGTATATTTAAATAAATGTTATAATCTGTCAATATTTTATCGTTATTTTAGAGCACTTAATTAGCACTAAATTATAGTGTACTTGTTTTCTATGTAGGACCATTTTCTGATATGGGGGGGGGGTCCAGCTTAATGGCAAGCTGAACCCCCCCCATTGTTTACGCGATTTTCTGCTAAACGGTTCAAGCACCAAAATTTGGACTAGGGCACTTAATTAGCACCTAAATAGCACTAAATTTTTTACCTAGTGCGAACTTGATTTGCGCTGGTGGGGGGGTCCAGCTTAATAGAGGTTGCATTTTAGCAACTAGATCTTAGCTCGGACTTGATGGCGTTCTTATATTAAATTGATTTTAAATCTTAGAGAGTTCTATTACTATTATTATTACCCTGATGGAAATATTTTACTGAATATAATGGAATTTTACTGAAATTCTGTCTCAATTGACCCAGATGAAAATTTTTGCTGAAAGTACTATAAAATTGATGATAAATGAAATGAAAGTTATTGAAAAATTACTGAATATATTTTAATATAAATCATTCTTTATAAAATTTAAGGTGAATACTGTAAAATATAAGAAAAATTAAATTATGTTGTTGAAAAATAATGACAAATTTGTTAAAATATTAGATATCATGAAAGTTATTGAATTTAACTGTAATTAACTAAAAACTGAAATTTTCATAATGATATCTATGGAATAATAATGAAAAGGGACAGTTGATAGTAGAATTTCATTATATTTTCAGTCAAATTTTTACACCAGGGATAATTATTAAATTGATAACTTACTTTCTCTAGCTTTATTTATCACCACGATTCCAACCTTTACTGACAAATTTCTGAGTCCTTGCTCGTTCATCAGTTGCTTTTTGGAACTGCAGCATAGGAGCCTTTCGATCGCGTTAATTTGAGAATTTAGCTGATGCTAATTCGAGTTTATAAGACTGTAAGTCTACTTTTTGTTGACAATTATCACTTTTTTATGTCACAATTTTAAAGAATTTAATTTTTACTTAATATATAGATTTTTTACTACTTGACTATTACATAGGTTGACTTCGGAAAATTTTTCGACACGCAATGAAAGGCCGTTTGCTTCACAGCCTTCTAACACGATTTTTCTCGTCATTAAACGAATAATTATTTTTAAAGTTTTAATTGTTAACAACTATCTAATTAAATTTATAGTTTGATCACGCATACATTTTGACTATTTGTTAATCGGTTTTTTGGGCTTTCAACTTGATGTGGCTTCTTAATAACTCCATGTAATTTGTATCCTATAATTATTAATATTAAAAAAGTAAAAAACGACCGCTATGATTTAAATCAATAGAGAGGATAAATTCCATAATAAGGGAGACCGGGGCTAAGCCGACAACGGGGCAAACTTGACACTAGGTTTTTTACCAATTTAAATCTATCGTAGAAACTTGCCTTTCCTACTGTAAATGCGTCTTTATGTGCCAATATTATCAACGGAATTTGGTAACATTCTGAGTTATAGTGTAATTTTTAACGCGACATAAGCGTTTTTGATAGTAAAAAGTAATTTTTCTGATCTCTCAAAAATGTCTACTCTTTCATCGAACTTTACTCTTGCAAATCTACCGATAAGTGATTTTGATGGGAAATTTGATGCTTTATATGAATTCGATAATCGTTTTTGAATATTTTCAAAATTTTCATGTTTTTGAAGTAACAAAAGTGAAAAACGACGTTCGGGGCAAAGTCAACACCACGCCGTTTCGTCGGCTCCCAGTAACAAACGATGCTTTGCAGCCGTATATGGCTCATGACAAATGTATGCGCACGTCCGATCGCGAGTTTACCTGCATTAATTGTTTTTTCAGACATGAGTTTAGATGAAGATAATTGAAAGTTCAACAATTTTTGTTCTCATTATTTCAAATGATTGTTCTAGCTACTTTATTCCGAATTTTTGTACTTTTTAAATACACAATAAACAATGTATTTTCATTTTCAGACAGTAAAAAATAAGTTCCATATCAAATTGTGTCGATCAGACAAAGTGTTGAGTTTGCCCCGGCGGGGTGTCGAGTTTGCCCCGTCATTTTTTAATTCGAAAATTTGTCTTCGCGTCACTTTTCCTTTTCTGGCGGCAAAACAAAGCAACGTACAGCAAAACTTCCTGAATCAATTTAGTACCTGAAGAAACACTCTTTAAATATATACCATTGAATTTGCCTAAAAATTATAATTAAACATTAAAAATTGCCTTTGAAAAAATAGTGTCGGCTTAGCCCCGGTCTCCCCCTAATTATTAATTAATGTTAATCTTATGATGTTAAACTTCCTCTTAATTTATTTCATTTCTCGACAGATTTTTTATGTAACGGGATTATTATGATGTATTACAGTTAATTAGAGGGATTTATTTGATTGATTGAAAAAGTCTCTGTAAAGCATGAAACGTCCCAGTTATTTTGACGGAATATTAAACTATAATATTTAGAATCCTGTTGTTCGGTTATTGACTTTTGTTTTATCTAAGACATACGAGCTTTATCTACTTATATATTTTTTAATTTATACATATTAAAATTATTGCAATATTAAAAAAACAAATTTTTTACATTATCTCATGACGAAAGAAACCACCACCTTCTCGCGGTTTCCGTTGTGCAACAATATGTACGTAATCTATTCGTAAAAGTGAAATACAAAAAACTGTGATTGCAAAAAATTGTCCTTTAATTTTACTATATGTATTTTACAAGACATTTACTATACGTTTACGCGAGCGTTACTTCTGTAGTAACTTTTACGATATATCACTCGTTTACGCGGAGTAAATTATCGTAAGTTACTACAAAATCCCGTTTACGCGGAGGAATTATCGTAAGTTACTACAGAAGTAACGCTCGCCTGAACGTAGTAATAGTAACTTGTGCCAATGTCAAATAGCTAATGAAATAAAATTGCTTAAAGTTTCCGTGTGTGCATAATCTATCAAGCCGGTAGAAGCAATTTTCTAATAGTAAACGTGAACGAGCGAGTAAGACGATCGGCTAGAATGCTGAAGGTCACAAGTTCGAGTCTTGGTTTTTTTTCTAACTTTTTTTGCATTTTTATTTTTTTAGGCAAATGAGTTGTTATGTAATACATATAAACTAAAAAAATTATTTGACAATTATTAAAATTATTTGCATATTTTCTAAGAACTTTAAGAAAGTTAACGATTTGCTCATAAAAAAAAGAGAAATTATTTTCAAATTGCAAAATAAGTTTTTTTATTATTATATAACAACAATAGTATTGTTCAATAATCCTCGGCCTTGGCTTCAAATACGTATTATATATATATATATATACATATATATATATATATATATAATCAATAAATATCACAAGTAATTAATAAGTACGACAAGACCTATATGTGCGCGCGCGCGCGAGCGCGAGCGCCGAGCAAAGAAGCCTAGCACGATTCTCGCCGGCTCGCGGCTGACCGAGCATCGAGCATATGACATCACTGCGCTGAAATCTGGCATCACTGCAAATTTAGTCCGGATTCGCACCAGGGGCAAAGTCTGTAGGTAAAATCGGGTATATTTAGTCCAGACTCGCACCAGGGGCAAAGTCTGTAATGTGATTTAGCCCGGACTCAAACCTAGGGGCAAAGTCTGTCGGTAAGGGGCAAAGTGTGTTGGTACGCAAGGCACGGAACGGCTGGTCTCGACTTTTGAGGGGCCATTGGCTATCTGTCTATTAATCTGTGATGTAAGAATACGAAATCTCTCTAGATATACATGAAGCAATTGACTCAATATATATAATACCAGACATGGTGGAATTAGAAAGGTGAAGCATTCCGAAGGATGCGCAGTAGTCAATAAAATCAGCCAATCAAATACAAGCGGCAATGCGAGAAACAATATGGTGGCTGACGTATTGTTTACTACCATTAATCGTGTTCTCTTCGCTGTTAATATATTTTTTCATTTATATTACGGTGTTTCTGTATTTATAGTGCTCTTTTAGAAAAAGGTAAATATTTTTATACACATTTATATATTATTTTTTCTCTAAAGAGTTTATTGATACATAGGCTCTATGTCACGAAAAGCGGATAACTTAACCTAACCTCGTTTTAATACATGTTTAAACAAATAATTTGATATTGGTATTGTTGTTTCGTCAGAAATCATGCCTGTGTGTGCAGTTTCAAACTGCAAAAACCAGTCACGGTGCCTTTTCCAGAAGGAAGACATTAAATTGTATCAATTTCCTCAAGAGTTTCATTTGCAACAAAAGTGGCTTGAAGCATGTGGACGAAAGGAAGATACAATAAAACTTCGTAAAGGTAATATACAACTAGTTCAATACAATGTATAATAAAATTTGCACTTATTTTTTTAATTTAAGAAATGTTTATTATTGTGTATAAAATAATATAATTAAAAGTATTGTTAAAATAATATAATTTTTTAAAAATATTATTTTTAGCTGCAATATGTGAAATTCATTTTACATTCGACTTTTTCGAAAACAAATTGACACAACCACGATCGAAAGATGTCAAACCACGAATGATTCGTCGATTAAAAAAAGGATCTATACCAACACTGCATCTCATTTTGACAAAAGTAAGGCGGAAAAGAATTTTAAGTTCTTGGACACTTTCAACAAATGAGGATGTTGAACCACGAATAAAAGTAGTAAAAGTACCTTGGTAATTTTTGAAATTGTTTTATATTTTTTACATTACTTTAAACAATTTATAAAATTGAATGATAAGTAAATAAATTAATTTTATTTATGTAGAATTTATAATTACATATTTATTTTATTGTTATTAGTTGTGCCGGAATACCAACATATTCTGAATTAGTCAGTTGTGCAAAAAACAACTGTGCAGAAGCCTGTACTGAAAAATTCAAGGAATCAGTGGATAACAATGAAAGGCCTACTTCCGTCCTCTTGGACAATACTACGGAACAGGAAGAAAGTAATGCAGAAATTGAAAATGCCAAATTCATTGAAATGTACGTATATTACTTTATATGAACTCACGAAAAACTTATTTATGGAAAAGGTTTATCTGTGATATCTAGTATTATATTATATAATTAATCATAAATTGTGTCATAAGAAAACTGTAAAAATATTGAAATATTGAGCAAAAACGCAAAATGAAATTTTTTGGTTACTAATAAAAACTTTGATGTTACTTAAAAAATCGTATATAATTTAAAAATTTGTTAAAGAAGAAGGAACAAGATTTAATATACTTTTCAATAAATTTTTTAAAATATTATTTATATGTGTTTATAGTTCTGTACAAACCGATATCCAGCCAAGCTTCAACGTCGAAAAGCATTCCGAACTTCTCATGGAATTGAATTTAAAAAATGAGCAACTTGTTCAAATGAGCGAGACAAATAAACAGCTCATTAATCAAATTGTGGAACTTGAGACGATGTTACAAAGAAATGATAAGGACATAGAAAAAGATATTGAAAGGCATGGACAAAAAATTGCATCTAATATACTAAGTACAGTATTTACACCAGGTCAGATCAAGAATCTCTTAAGTCCAACACAAAAACGAATAAAATGGACAGCGGAAGATATTTCATCTGCTATTGCTCTAAGATCGAAGAGTGGAAGAGCATATAAATATTTACGCGAGGTTACAAAGATACCGCTTCCTTGTGAATCAACGCTTCGAAACTGGAGCTATAATTTTACGGTTAAACCAGGAATATTACACAACTTCGAAATTATGAAGAAAAAAGGAGAAAACTTATCTATTGCTGATAAATTGACTGCGTTGAGTTTTGATGAAGTATATATTTCGAATAAAATTGATTTAGAACGTCGAGAGCAGAAAGTATATGGACCACATAAATCGTGCCAATTTGCAATGGCTCGAGGACTTTTTGGTAGCTGGAAACAACCAATATTTTACGCCTTTTCTCAACCAAATGACAAAAAATATTTTATTTGAAATTATACAAGCTCTGTACGAAATTGGTTACATTGTTGTGTCTGTAACTAGCGACATGGGCTCAACGAATATAGCCTTATGGAAAGCACTTAATGTTGGAATTGAAACATCAAAAAATTCCATAAGTGATAATACTGTGAAATTAGAACATGTTTTCTTACATCCGGCGGACGAGACATTAAAAGTTTTTATGTTCGCAGACGTTCCTCATTTGATCAAATTAATGAGAAATAATTTATTCGATTCCGGATTTAATATAGATAATTTAACATTTAATAAATCAATTTTAGAAGAATTAGTAACTCTTAATGAAAAAGATTTAAAAATAGCTTTCAATTTAAATAGAGACCATCTTGATGCGAAAGGCTTTCAACGGCAAAAAGTGAAACTAGCAGTCCAAGTTTTTTCCAACAGAAATGCTACGGCCATAAAATATTGCGGACAACAAGGATTTTTTAAAAATAAAAATTGGAAAGAAATGGGGGACATGCTGGAACTAATTAATAATTGGTTCGATCTTCTGAATACCCAATCCAAATATGGAAAACACAGTGCCTATGGAGTTTGTTTAGAACATCAGGATAACACTCTTGATAAAATGAATGAGTTTATTTTAAAAATGAGAGTATGTGGAAAAAAATCCCTTATGCCATTTCAAAAACGGATATTATTATCTAATAAATCCCTCAAAGAGTTGCTCCTATATTTGAAGGAAAAATACACATGCGAGAACTTCATTCCAGAATATATAATTACCAGACGACTGTGCCAGGATATACTTGAAAATTTCTTTGCACACATCAGATCGATGGGAGGAATGCACAGTAATCCGTCACCCGTAGAATGTCAAACACGTCTAAAATGGTATATCCTGGGAAAACATTCTGACTATGGAATATCAGAAAAGAAAAATGCTGAAACAGATATAAATTCAACTCCGATCGCACATTTGGAAGATTTTAGCAATTCTTCTCAATCCAGAATTGATGGATTATTTTGAACAGGATGAAGTTGCAACGGAAATAGCAATGTTTAATGAAGGACTGCAAGAGATAGAAGAAAATTCTAATAACATTCATGAATTAGAAAGAGAAGAAGAAGAAAATGGTACAGGTAATTTTGTAAATAAATTTAGTAAAAGGTAAAAATAAATAAAAAATAAAAATAAGTAAAAATAAGTAATAAGTGAAATAAGCAATATGTATAATGGTTGTAAAAATAAAAAAAAATTATTAGTATTATAAAATTTATTTTTTGTTATATATATAGCATTTTAATATTATTTCACTATTATTCTATTACTTCTATTCCATTTTATTCCATTCTATTTCATTCTATTATTCTATTGTATTATTTATATTCTTTAGAAACTTTACTCCATATTCATAATGCGACGGTAGACGAGTGGAAGCTATTAGAAGAATTTGAACAAGATATAGCACGCCAAAAAATTGAATCTGAGGCTTTAGTATACAGCTGGCTATGTTGCATATAGATTTCGATTTTCGTTTTGTCACCTTGGCCTGCCCACTGCTAAATTACAGTCTCTTGATAAGCATCATTGGTTATCGTGCTTGTCAAGAGGTAACTGCATTTATCCATCTGACGCTTTTCAAGTTGTTGCCAAAATTATGGAAGAAGAATTCTTTAAATTTCATGGCAACAGTTTCAATAAAGAATCTGGTATATTTGACAAAGTCACAGATCGCGTAATTTGTAGAATACAAAACAAAGAATTATTTCCACGACTGGTAATTCATTGTTTAGTGAGAACAAGAACTTATATCCGATTGCGAAACATAAATTTAAAAATTAAAGAACAAAACATTTTAAAAAATAAAAATAATAAATGGAAAAATATGAAGCTAAAACATATTTGCAACAAAATTAAATTATAAGTTTTTTTATTACATATTATATTTTATTGTTCTTTAATATTTTATTTATTTATTTTATTATATTATATATTTATTATATTTTATTTATTTCTAATAAAATATAATTAAAACATGATCTTTTTATTTTATATAGTTTTGTATAGTCTTATATAAACCTGTGTTTTAAAATTCGCGACTTGCAATGCCGCTTACATTGGATTGGTCGAAGTATGTCACATGACTACCCCCTCTCTCCCATAATGCGCAATGCTTCACCTTTCTATTCCACCATGATACCAGAGAGAAACCTGAGAGAGGCCATCCCGGCATTTTTCGTCAATTTTTGTGTGTCGCGTGTTCCGACGCGCCACCTGAGAAAGTGCAACTCAACTACGTCGTTTCGCTCGGTAACCGCGCACATGGTTTGCGTCCGTGCTAATGGTTCGTGTCCGAACTAGCCAGTTAGGGGATATGCTGCGGCGGCTGCGGCCGCGGCCGCCGCGCTCGGCCAGCCCGGCGCTCGGCAAGCTACGAGCGAGGAGAGAAGGACAGACATACGATTTACTGTCTCGGTTGTCTCCGTCTATGACGTAGCTGCTTTGGCACGCGCCCCGGCTATGCGACGTTGCCACGATCACCACGATGCCACGCATTTCGGGTATCGCGTACGGTGTCTCGCCAAGTGCCGAATCTCGAGTTGGCAAATCGACGAGATGCGCTACGTTACATTTATAAATATATATGTATATATGTATATATGTATGTATGTATGTATATATATATATATATATATATATATATATATATATATATATACAGTTAGCACTAAATTCGAATCGTGATACTTTCTTAAAGTACATACAATGTCTCAGGATTATTTTGGCACCATAATCACGCGAGCACCTAATTCTTTGACGATGCAGTAACGAATTACAGAGCGCTGCGCGCGTGCTCCATGAGTTAATTAATTGATTTCAACCCTTTGCAGCTAGCACTAAATTCGAATCGCGATATTTTCTCAAAGTACAATGTCTCAGGATTATTTTAAGACCATCATCACGCGAGCACCTAATTCTTTGACGATGCATAGCGTTGAAATTAATTAGTTTATCCGCGAAGCGCGCGCTTCATTGATTAATTAATTAATTTCAACACTATGCAGCTAGCACTAAATTCGAATCGTGATATTCTTTTAAAGTACAATGTCTGAGAATTATTTTAATACTATAATCATGCGTCCAACTAATTCGTAGACGATCAGATGACGGAACTTAGTGCTCAGCGCCAACGGCTGGTCTAAGTTAATTATCGTAATTGTTTTACTGTTAGCAATGAACTCAGATTTGGGAAATATATGTTTTCGATCATTTTTTAGTAACAAATATATTCATGCAGCAAATTTTTTAAGTGTTTGTGTCGACCGCGACGGTACTGTGTTCAATATATAGTGGTATATTTAAATATAAATGTTATAATCTGTCAATATTTTATCGTTATTTTAGAGCACTTAATTAGCACTAAATTATAGTGTACTTGTTTTTTATGTAGGACCATTTTCTGATATGGAGGAGTTCAGCTTTATGGCAAGCTGAACCCCCCCATTTTTTACGCGATTTCCTGCTAAACGGTTCGAGCACCAAAATTCGGACTAGGGCACTTAATTAGCACCTAAATAGCACTAAATTTTTGACCTAGTAAAAACTTGATTTGCGCTGGTGGTGGGTCCCAGCTTAATAGAGGAAGAGGCAGAAGCAGAGGTAGAGGAAGAGATAGAGGTAGAGGAAGAAACAGCAGAGGCAGAGGCGGAGCTGGAGAAGAGAAAAAATCTCGGGAATTAATATATATTATTATCCGAAATAACTTTAAATATAATACGTACTTCTTTTAATTTACTTTGAAATAAAATAACAATTAATATACATATCATATATTTTATTTATGCGTAGCTGTTCCTCTGACTCCTAAAAATCCTTTCCTTCCTTAATTAATAAAAATAGGATTGTACCTTAATAAATTTTAATTTTTATGTTAATAAATATTTTGTTTTATTTACAATTATATATATATCTAAGATATATATATAAATGAATGTATGTATGTATGTATGTATGTATGTATGTATGTATGTATGTATGTCCTTTATACACTCTTAAACTATTCGACCGAATTTTAACCAAAAGTATATAAAATAGGGGTAGAATTTTCCGGGGAGTATTATAGGGTGTATAGATTTTCGTTACCGATTTTCTGGAAACCGGTTTTCTGGAAACCGGTTTTTTTAATTTCTCTAATTTTTCGAGAAATAATTGACCAAATTTTAAAGAATTGTATATAAAACAGGGGTAGAATTACCCGGGAGTGCTATAAAATGTATAATTTTTCGTTACCGATCTTTTTGGAAGACGGTTCCGAAATTTTTTCAATTTCTCGGGAATTTATTGACCGAATCTTAAAGAATTGTATATAAAACAGCGGTAGAATTTCCCGGGGAGTGTTATAAACTGTATAGTTTGTATAGCCGATCTTTTTGGAAACCGGTTTTTTTAATTTTTCAAATTTTTCGGGAAATAATTGATTGAAATATATGAAATAGGGGTAGAATTTTCCGGGGAGTGCCACTATGTGTATAGTGTATAGTTTTTCGTTACCGATTTTTTGGAAACCGATTTTTTTAATTTTTTTAATTTTTCGGGAAATAATTGATTGATTCTCAAAAAATTATACATGAAGAAGGAGTAGAATTTCTCGGGGAGTGCTATAAAATGTACTATTTTTTGTTACCCATCTTTTTGGAAACCGGTTTCGGAATGACCGAATCTCAAAGAATTGTACATAAAGCAGGGGTTGAATTTTCCGGGGAGTGCTATAAAGTACATAATTTTTCATTACCGATCTTTTTGGAAGCAGGTATCAGAAGTTTGACGAATTTTTCGGGAAATAAATTGATCGAATTTTAAAGAATTGTATATAAAACAGGGGTAGAATTTCCCGGGGAGTGCTGCAAACTGTATAGTTTTTCGTTACCGATCTGAAAGAGGGAGAGAGAGGGAGAGAGGGAGAGAGGGAGAGAGAAAAGGAGAAAGAGAGAGGGAGAGGGATGGAAAGAGAGGGAAAGAGAGGGACAGAGTTTGAGTTGAGTTTGAGTGTTTATTATGCCATAGTCAAGACTTTAGGCAAATGATGAAAAATACATGGATGTATATGAAGTAAACAAGAGTAAAATAAAAACAAAAAATTCAAATAAGTAAAAACTAGAAAATTACAGAACAGATAAGACAATTATAATAAAGCAGTGAGCAAAAGCGGAAACAATAAGATAATAATGACTATATTGCAAAGAGTAATAATAATTAGTAATTACTTCCACTTCAGCAAATGCTTCAGAACTAAATTTCGTTGACAGTATTAATAACTGAAATATGCAGAAAAAAAATAAAAATCAACGGAATTCAGTCATGCTCACACTCAACAATCGCAGAAAAGTAACATTGATACGTAGCAACGATTCAAGTACAGTGACTCGGCAGACTAAGTGTACTTTTACTTGTCACGCACTAACGCCACATCATACGCAGATGTTAGATGGCCCCAGGGTATAACCTCAACCAGAACCGAGCTCAAGTGCAAATAAATAGCCATTGAGCTTCTGTTTAAATTCATTTAGAGACGAAGACGACACAACCTTGGAAGGAAGCGAATTCCATAAGTAAATACCAGCTAGGTGAAAGGACTGGTGGTAAGTTTCGGTTCTGTGAATGGGAATTTGGAAAGTACTAGGCAGTGCGAGTCGAGACGATCGTCTAATCGAGAGATCAGCTCTGACAAAGATCTCAGAGAGGTAGCTAGGAGACATACCATGATATATCTTAAACATTTCAATGCCAAGGAAAAAGAGACGTCGATTTCTAACAAACAGCCACCCTAATTGGTGGCGGTAAGGAGTGATGTGTTCGTCTCGACGCAAATTAAAGATAAACCGAATCGTGCAGTTGATAAGTCTCTGCAGTTTTATGTTAAGCTCATCAGTAACATCGTTGTAAACAAGAGAGCAATAGTCAAGCAGAGGTCAAATCAATGCAGACACGAGTTTTACACGCAATTGCAATGATAAGGAGTTCTTATGGAACTTAAGCTTGTGCAACGTGAAGTGTACTCGCTTAGATATATGAGCAACGTGGCTGTTCCAAGATAGGTCGGAGCTCATAATCACACCTATATAGATTTTGAGCCTGAGAGACAAACGGAATAGAGATACCACTAACAGAGATGAGAGGTAAATCGTGAAGATCTATTTGGTCCACGTAACGCTTGCTACCGAATATTAATACTTTAGATTTCTTGAGGTTGAGAGACAATCCATTTGTGGTCGCATATTCGGAGATGACTCCGACATCATGGGCCACCAACTGCAAGGCAACGTTTAACTGACCAAAGAGACACCTACGGTAAATCTGAGTGTCGTCAGCGAAAATCAAGCGTTGGGTAAATCTAAGAGACGCACCGATGTCATTGATGAAGAGGGAAAAGAGGAGCGGTCCTAATACCGATCCCTGAGGCACACCAGAGGTGATGGATAGCCAATCGGAGAATTCACCAGCCAGATCAACGACCGCCTGAGAGCAACCAGTGAGGTATGAAAAAATTAATTTGAGGGCAAGATCAGAAAACCCGAGTTTCCTCAGTTTAGACAGAAGCAAAGGATGAGAGACAGTGTCAAAAGCCTTGCTGAAGTCAAAGAGGACAAGGATCAATACCTCACCTACGTCAACGCCACTCAAAATATCGTGAAATAGTCTAAGAAGGGCAGACTGGGTAGAGTAACCCTTGCGATAACCATCAGATTGACGGTCGTCGAGAATATGGTGCAAATTGATAAAGTCAACAATTTGGCGGTGAAGGATTTTTTCGAACAGCTTAGAAAGTTCGCACAAGTTGGCAATGGGTCTCGTTTCGGAGGGAGAGGTAGGTGATCTAACTTTAGAGAGAGGACGCACTATAGCGCGTTTCCAGAGAGATGGGAAGTAGCCCAGATTGAAACAGCAGTTGAAAAAAGAGGTCAAAAGGTTACCAATATGAGAAAAGGACAAGGCAATAGCAAAGAGAGGTAATTGATCATAACCTGAGCGAAAGGAAACAGAAGGTGAAGAAGCCATCAAGGAGCGGAGGTTGTCGTTGGATATTTCAGTGAAACTAAAATGTGGTTCATTAGGGATTGTGGATAAGATGATATTGGAGAATTGAGATTGCGAACAGGAAGGATAACAATTTGAGACAGAGGAATAATGGGCATTCAAGAGATCGCGTGAAAAAAAGACAAGAGGTGAGGAAAGAGGCAATTCAAGTAAACCAAGGTTGGCAAGTTCACGCCAAATCTTGGACGGATCAGAGGTTGTGCTCAATCTATTCATATAGAACTTCTCTCTGGCTCCCCTTAAATCGAGCGTGAGACGATTTCTGTAAAGCCTGTAAATGTGAAAGTCGAGAATGTTGCCAGATTTGCGCGCAGCATTGAAGAGACCGTTGCGATGCCGAATGCGGTTTGAAAGGTCGTCAGTAAGCCAAGGCGCTGACAGGCGAGACACACGAAAAGAATGAACAGGAGCATGTAGATCAAGACTAGCAGTAAAATCGTTAGTAATAGTGCTCAGGATGTTATCAATGTCAGATTCGCTCGAGCTTGTCGGACCAAAATCAGACGGGAAAGATGTAGAGAGCTTAAAAGTAAGAGTCAGAACGAACGCTTCCTCGTTAAATCTCTTGTAGCAGCGACGAACCAAAGTGCGACTCGTGAAGGACGGGACCTTGAAGGAATAGGATAACTCGATGAGATCGTGACCATTGATAAAAGGAGCGTTAGACTTTCGAAAAGATAAAACTTTATCCAAGTTGTCGACTATGAAAACGTCTAACCATGAGTCAGAGGAGCTGGTGTGAAAAGACGAAGGAGATTCGACGATATTAAGCGACAACTGTGAGACAATACCTCTAAGGTGATTAGATTCATATGATGATGCGAGGAGGTTACAATTCAAGTCACCCGTAATTATGATGTTCCTATAACTATGCACAAATGTAGCGAGCACGTCGATGTAGTTACTGAAATTCTTGCCCTTCGGTCTGCGATACATGGTGGTGAATAAAAGAGGCTCGCACGTGCCATAACGGATGTCGAGAATAAGATATTCGGGTGCATTCGAGAAAGCGGAAGGTGACGACACCAGAACGCGCGCCCGCAACGATTCATGCACGTAACAAGCAACACCGCCTCCCTCCCTGCCCTCTCTGTCTACACGCAACAAATAATAGCCAGGGATACGCACTAGATCATCGGAAATATGTGAGTGAAGCCAGGTCTCAGAAATCGAGATAATGTGTAAAAAATTGAACGGTAAGAAGGCTTGAATTGACTCAAGATGAGCAGGAAGGGAGCAAGCATTGAAGTGAGCAATTTCGAGACAATCATGTGAAACAGACAGAATAGGGCCAGAATCAACAAGTCACCGAAGCCCGGCTAAATCAGTCTCAGTAGTGATAAGAATTGGAGATTGACCATGGTCTTTACGGACAAAGATCTGGCCATCTTTACACCATACGTGCTTAAAAAATAACTGTTTAGCCTTCTCACGAGTCCGGCGTAACAAATTATAAATATCCGTAGGAAGTAGCTCATTAATATAAATGTGCCCGGGGACATCTCTATAGAGAAAACATCGCGGACAGTCAATTGACGCTTGCGGCGCATAGCACCAAGAATGTAGTCACGAATCTCTCGCGACTTAAGTATGACAATAATTGATCGTGGTTTAGCAGCACGAACAGAGGCAGAGACAGTGCTAGGCGCCACATCATGCATCGCAGACGCATTGCTAACCCCTACCTCTCGAGTCTCAAGAATATCGGAAACAAGCTGTGATGTACCCAGCGCGCGAAAAACACAAGTAACAAGCTGTTCGGATGTGTCGGTTAGAGAACCTGGTATCCCGGAAATGATAATATGGGAAGTTCGTGAGACTCGAGACGAAAGAGATCGCGGAAGACGAGAGCCACTCCGGTCGCCTTCCAATTCACTCCTCAATTCGTTCTTTAAGTCGCTCTTTAAACAGATCTTCAAATCGCGCACTTCATTCGAGAGAGCGGCCCACTGGTGCTCCAATTCCGCGATACGCTGGCTGTTTCGGTCGACACTTTTAGCCAAGTTATTTAGTTTATCGAGTTTGTCATCTAGAGAGGAAAATCGCGCCTCAGATCGGGCTTCGGATAACCTCATCTGCTCCACAAGCTGACGCAAAAGCGCATTCATTGTATCACCAGTCACCGATTGTGGCAGCGCATTCGTCACGTCGTCAGTCACTGACTGTGGCAGTGCACGGACGCCAGCAGGAGGAGCCACACTGGTGAAATCCAACAGTTCAGTACACTCAACCCCCGGTGTAAGAGGGGCAGCAGATGAGGCAGTCGATGGTACCACGACATTTTCCACCTCAGGTGTAAGAGGTGCTTTTAATGAAGCAGCCAATGATTTACAGCAAGTATCTGCATACTTGAAACGAGAGTATGGCTTTATTACACATCCAGGATGAAACAGTCTTTTGCATTCGCACTCAATAGATGCAGTCGCAATCAGTTTATTACACCTGGTGCACGCACGCTGCATGATTCGTTGACCACAGCAAAGAGTACAGCCCAAGCAGAACAAACTTGTATAGGACGGCGAGCACGGCGCGACACGCTGCAGCCAATCAGCAGTGACCAGACAGGACGCAATGAGATACAATAGGCGTCACTCGTCACAAAATCATGCATCAGCCAATCGGCAGTCACCCAGGTAACATACGGCAGCCAATCGCAGATCTAAGTAAAAGACGGTCCACATCGATCCGGAAGCACCACGCTGCGCATAGATCACACAGTATGTCGCAGCGGTAGACACAGGGCAGCCAATCAACAGCCTCCTCGATGTCATATGCTCGGAAAGCACCGTGAAGATAATAGATCAGCAACTACGGCACATGCGCAGCTGAGATAAGCGTCTCTCACAAGAACATCCAGTAGTTAGGTTAGACCGATGCAATGATACTTGCAACAGAAATGCTCAAATTCAGTAGCAAGCACCAGAGAGATAATAGTTGTGCGTAACAAGCAGTAAAAACATGCTAAGAACCTGCAACAAAATAGCCCGAGGGCAACTCACGGTAGAAAATATGTTCACTTAAAGGAGGAGCAGAGAGAACAAACACACAACGTTACTTACGCAGAGAGAGAGAGAGAGAGAGAGAGAGAGAGAGAGAGAGAGAGAGAGAGAGAGAGAGAGAGAGAGAGAGAGAGAGAGAGAGAGAGAGAGAGAGAGAGAGAGAGAGAGAGAGAGAGAGAGAGAGAGAGAGAGAGAGAGAGAGAGAGAGAGAGAGAGAGAGAGAGAGAGAGAGAAGGAGAGAGGGAGACTATTTGCGTGTCTTAATACACATGTTCTCCGGGGCGAAGCCCGGCGGAGCATGCTAGTATATATATACCTATATATATATATAAATATATATATATATATATATATATATATATATATATATATATATATAAATGTAACGTAGCGCATCTCGTCGATTTGCCAACTCGAGATTCGGCACTCGGCGAGACACCGTACGCGATACCCGAAATGCGTGGCATCGTGGTGATCGTGGCAACGTCGCATAGCCGGGGCGCGTGCCAAAGCAGCTACGTCGTAGACGGAGACAACCGAGTCAGTAAATCGTATGTCTGTCCTTCTCTCCTCGCTCGAAGCTTGCCGAGCGCCGGGCTGGCCGAGCGCGGCCGCCGCGGCCGCAGCATATCCCCTCTAACTGGCTAGTTCGGACACGAACCATTAGCACGGACGCAAACCATGTGCGCGGTTACCGAGCGAAACGACGTAGTTGAGTTGCACTTTCTCAGGTGGCGCGTCGGAACACGCGACACAAAAATTGACGAAAAATGCCGGCCTCTCTCAGGTTTCTCTCTGATAATACTTAATTTACCTAAATAGAAATCTTCGAATCTTCCTCCTGACCGATAAGTCTATCGACCTATAATTTATCTACTAGATCGTTCGAAATACGCGCGCGATATCGAAACTGGCGATATCTGCGCCGCCAGTGTCGAAAAAGTGAAAGGGACATTTTCTCTGATCACGTGATATGGCATGAGAGACGGTCGACGTAGAAGAAGAAGTATCTTAAAAATAAATTTTCACATTTGGACTTTGCGTCGCAATATCTCCGCTCGTAGGGCACGTAGCGGAATATTATGAGATATTCCCCCCCCCCCCTATTTGGACCCCAAGCTATCGATCAAGCCTACTTAAAACTTGATCCGTTCACTCATTATATGAGATCTCAACATCTCGGGTACTCGCAACTCGTGCGTTCGCGTAAAAGAGTCACGGTGCGGTCTCGCTTCGCGTGTACTTGGCGCGAGACACTACCGTGTCTCTTGATTTTTTAATAAACTATAGCTCAAACGATTGCTCCCTAATTGCTCCCTCAGAATCAACAATTGCTCCCCTTTTAAAATTATTATTTTTTAAGATATTTGAAAAAAACGTAAAATTTATAATTTTTACTCAAAAACATATTTCTAATAACGCTATGCAACTGAATCCGGCGTAGAACGATTGCTCCTTAATTGCTCCTTATTGCTCCATCATAATTTTAATGATTTATTGCATTTTTATTGAAAAATTAACAAATTAATCATTTCACTAGTGACGCCGCCGTCACGTATCGGCCGCCTATTGTAACTATGGCTCGGCAGCCATATTGGCGGAAATATTCAAACGTAATATAATAGCTCTATTGTTCATAACTATATCTGAAAGAGTTTAGTCAACATTTCCTATTGATTTTCGGTAGAATAACTATTTCTCGCTTTGTTCTATTGGGATTTTCAATCGCTCTATTCGTATAATTAATTTTATATGACATTTTAGCAAAGAACTGTTCATTTTCTTGGAAAAATACATTTCTCACAGTCTTCTGCAAGTATATCCAACATAAAACGATTGCTCTTTAATTGCTACGCGTTGCTCCATCATTACCTTAATGATTTATTGCATTTTTATTAAAAAATTAACAAATTGATCATTTCACAAGTGACGACGCCGCTACCTGTCAGCATTGTGCATGAGCCCTTATTGACGTTAGGCTGAGTTTTCACTGTGCGCGTCACGCGTCGCGTCATCTGTCGTTAACCAATCTAAACATCCCATCACAAATAATGTAATAAAACACGATACTTTTATTGGTCGCGACGAATAACGCGATGCGTGACGCGCTCAGTGGAAACTCAGCCTAAAGCCTTGTGTACATACACGATATTAGAAATTGGTCCGAGTTTCGGTTTAAGCCAATGAAACTGCTGCTTTTCTGTAAGAGCTGCAAGTTGATTGGCTTAAACTGATACTCGAACCGATTTCTAATATCGTGTACACAAGGCTTTAGTGCCCATCTACAATATGTGTTTTAAGCCCTAAAGGTCGGTTTTCATGGGCAGTGTAATGCTGCAGCAGCGAGCAGCAGTTTAGTAATTTCTTAGAAAATTCCTAGGAAATTACTAAACTTTCTTAGAAATTATTAAACTTTTTTTAGAAATTACTAAACTGCTGTTCGCTGCTGCAGCATTTTACTGCTCATGAAAACCCACCTTTAACCCCCTTGCACAATGCCAGGCAACAGGCAATAGGAACAAGAAATAGAAATTAGAAATCATATATAAATGCAGAATAAACAGTGACACAGGCAATAGACACAGAGTTTCCGTCACGTTGGAAATTCTGACCTCCGTGAAGTTGGCCGGACAACTTCAACGTATCGAACTTTAAATAATTGGAATCGATTGGTGGTCGTTTGGTGGTCTTTGGTAGTCTAGTCCGATCGTTTGGTGGTTAGCCGTTTTCCTGTAAAACCAAAATGAAATTTGCGGTGTGAAGTTAGCCGGACAATTTTTTTTTTCAACTAATTTAACTTTTTTATAGCTCATTCGACGCGGAATCGTTTGGTGGTCACGAATATCACCAGTAAAACGTTTGGTGGTCAACCGTTTTCCCAGAAACTAAAAAAAACCGTATGCGCATAATGCCGGACATATCACCTCTGTGCCATTAATCAGAAAAGTTGTATTTGTCACCCAAATTAACTTTGATAGGGCTCATTCGACGCAGAATCGTTTGCTGGTCACGAATATCGTTATTAAAACATTTGGTAGTCAACCGTTTTCCCAGAAAATAGGAAAAACCGTACTCTTACGCCATTGGTCGTACGACTCCGTGACGGTAGCTCGGTAATTTGATGAATAAAGATTATTTATCAATCAAATTGACTTTTATACGGCTCGTTGGACGCGGAATCGTTTGGTGGTCACGAATATCGTCATTAAAACGTTTGGTGGTCAACCGTTTTTCCAGAAAATAGGAAAAACCGTACTCTCACGCCATTGGTCGTACGACTCCGTGACGGTAGCTCGGTAATTTAATGAATAAAGATTATTTATCAATCAAATTGACTTTTATACGGCTCGTTGGACGCGGAATCGTTTGGTGGTCACGAATATCGCCATTAAAACGTTTGGTGGTCAACCGTTTTCCCAGAAAATAGGAAAAACCGTACTCTCACGCCATTGGTCGTACGACTCCGTGACGGTAGCTCGGTAATTTGATGAATAAAGATTATTTATCAATCAAATTGACTTTTATACGGCTCGTTGGACGCGGAATCGTTTGGTGGTCACGAATGTCGTCATTAAAACGTTTGGTGGTCAACCGTTTTCCCAGGAAATAGGAAATACCGTACGCTCACGCCATTGGTCGTATGACTCAGTGCTATTAATTAAAAAAATTGCATTTGTCACGCAAATGGACTTTCATACGGCTCGTTGGACGCGGAATCGTTTGGTGGTCACGAATATCGTCATTAAAACGTTTGGTGGTCAACCGTTTTCCTAAGAAATAGATAAAACCGTACTCTCACCCCATTGGTCGTACGACTCCGTGACGGTAGCTCGGTAATTTGATGAATAAAGATTATTTAACAATCAAATCCAACGAGCCGTATAAAAGTCAATTTGATTGATAAACAATCTTTATTCATCAAATTACCGAGCTACCTTCACGGAGTCGTACGACCAATGGCGTGAGAGTACGGTTTCTCTTTTTTCTGGGAAAACGGTTGACCACCAAACGTTTTAATGACGATATTCGTGACCACCAAACGATTCCGCGTCAAACGAGCCGTATGAAAGTCAATTTGCGTCACAAATACAATTTTTCTAATTAATAGCACAGAGTCATACGACCAATGGCGTGAGCGTACGGTTTTTTCTATTTTCTGGGAAAACGGTTGACCACCAAACGTTTTAATGACGATATTCGTGACCACCAAACGATTCCGCGTCCAACGAGCCGTATAAAAGTCAATTTGATTGATAAATAATCTTTATTCATCAAATTACCGAGCTACCGTCACGGAGTCGTACGACCAATGGCGTAAGAGTACGGTTTTTCCTATTTTCTGGGAAAGCGGTTGACTACCAAACGTTTTAATAACGATATTCGTGACCACCAAACGATTCCGCGTCGAATGAGCCCTATCAAAGTTAATTTGGGTGACAAATACAACTTTTCTGATTAATGGCACAGAGGTGATATGTCCGGCATTATGCGCATACGGTTTTTTTTAGTTTCTGGGAAAACGGTTGACCACCAAACGTTTTACTGGTGATATTCGTGACCACCAAACGATTCCGCGTCGAATGAGCTATAAAAAAGTTAAATTGGTTGAAAAAAAAAATTGTCCGGCTAACTTCACACCGCAAACTTCATTTTGATTTTACAGGAAAACGGCTAACCACCAAACGATCGGACTAGACTACCAAAGACCACCAAACGACCACCAATCGATTCCAATTATTTAAAGTTCGATACGTTGAAGTTGTCCGGCCAACTTCACGGAGGTGAAATTCTGTGCCTATTGCCTGTTGCCAACCAATCACAGCATTCGAATTTTTTAGGTTGTAATTAACGATTTTTTGGTTATTTCCTGTTCCTATTGCCTGTTGCCTGGCATTGTGCAAGGGGCTTAAGCCTTAAGAATTTGTTTAATCGCAATTGAATTTGAGGAGAATGAATTGACTGTGATTGGTCAATTTCTTAGGGCTTAGGGGTTAAAACACTTATTGTAGATGGCACTTAAGAACGTTGCGGACGTTAAGTGAAACGCATTCATAAAAAATTTTGATTGGTTGATACCGTTCAGGGGTTGGGCGTAAACATAATACAAAACACAAGGCAATAAATTTTCAACCTCGGAAGCTGTGTATCAATGCATTCTGTTTCTATTCCCTATTTCTATTGCCTGTACCTTTGTATTGTGTTGCGTATCCCCTAATGCTGGATCTACAATGCGAGTCGCAAAGTCGTGAGTTGCAAGAATTGACCAATCACAGTCGAATTTGAGGAGAATAATCGACTGTGATTGGTCAATTCTTGCGACTCATGACTTTGCGACTCCCATTGTAGACCTAGCATAACAGTTCAATATTATTAATATATGAAATTTATTAACACAGAATAGACGAATAGAAAAATAGCGCTAAGGAACAGTGATGAAATTTTATTTTATATTCTGTACATATGTTAATATATTAAACTGTTCCCTATTACCTGTTCCTTGTCCCATATTTTTTTCATTGTGCGCAGCCCTTTACGCGTTTTGTTTGTTGCCGTCCTTGAACAAGACCAGACATGTTTCAACACGTTACGCGCGTGTCTTTTGTCTGGACTATATTTTGGTGCCTTTTCATGCTGACGCTCGACGTTCATTTTCAGCGGCAAGAAGGTCGCATGACCACAATTGACGCTACGGATTAAGATTTGATTGAAATTTAACCAATCAGAGCAAAGTTTACTAAACTTGAGATCAGTTTTCTCTGTTCTGATTGATTAAATTTCAATCCAATCTCAATCCCAATCCGTAGTCTGATACGGGCTTTACGATTACAACTAAATAGTTATTTGTGCAACAAGTGCCGTAACATGAAAATTCACGGGTGCGGAGTTGACGCACGAGGCGAAGGCGAGAATTTTCATCTTTACGCACGTCGTGCACACCCTATTTTATGTCGCAAGTGCGTGGAAAGTGGTCCATCACGTTGCATAATATTGCCGCGTAAAACGCCCGCCATGTTCCCGCCTTGATCGTCGCGTTGTATAAAAGTATCATCCGCGTCTTCTTCGTCTTCCTCGTCGCTCGAGTCGTCCTCGTCGTCCTCGCCCCGCCGCAGAGCCGCCCGCAATCTTTCACGGAGAACCGGCTTTGTTCCCGACACCTGTAATCCCAGCTCGCGTAATCGGCTCTTCAATGTTTCCTTCTTTAATTTCGTCAAATCTTCGTCGTCCACCATTAGCGCGTTTTTGCCACCGAAAATTCCTGACGTCTCATCCGTCTGCGATAAATTCCCTTTTGGCTCTAAAGCCTTTCGCAGCCTTTCGCGCAACGCCGTCCGGTCACCCGTCGTTGGCAATCCGAGATCCCGGAGTTTCTCCGCTAGCTCGTTAACCGGCATTTCGGACAGCGCATTTGCCGTGCTCGTCGTATCCGTCGTATTCGCCATGTTCGCCGTACTCGCCGTTGACTCGCCGTTTCAATACGCGTGACTTCTCTTCTAGTAACACGTAATCGCACCTCACCGTACCGTATCTGCCACCTCGCAGAATCTGCCGCCTCGCAGAATATAGTTTTACCGCGTCGTCACTCAGACAACGTTGTCCCGCCTTATGGACTCGGTTCGCCGTACTCGCCGTTGACTCGCCGTTTCATATATATATATATATATATATATATATATATATATATATATTGTAGGACATGACGATTGCATATTGTATTATTGACGTTCTGTATATGTTGTTGGATATACTATGCTTGTCATACGTCGAGGCATTGGCGGCGTGCGCAAAGAGTGAAAGAATTACGCTTAAATTTAAACGTTTATGTCTTATGTCGAGTTTATTGTGTGCAATCGGCAGATAGTTCTGTACTGCTAATGAACTACTACAATAAATTATTCTAAAGAACCTTTAGTGAAAATTTATACTATGTTTGACTAGCTTTCTGTCCCTGTTCCCACAACATTCCCATATTACTGTATGACTTCGAATAATTAATGCGGAACTCGAACTTTATGCTTATAACGTACGTAGTAGCTGTCAGATAAACTTATCATTTTCTTTTATGCTATTTAAATCGCAAATATAACAGGTATGTTACTTCTTAAAAGATTATAATAAAAATAATGTTTAAAATATAATTAATATTTAAAATATAAATTGTATTAAATATAGATACTTAATAAATGTAGATTTGTTAAAAATTTTTAACCAACTGAAATATTAGAAGATATTTAAATGTATATATAATATTAAATTTAAATAAAAAATATGTGAACGCGAACGAGAAGACGCGCGAACGGTGGAGAAATAACGGGTGACGGGAGCGAGAGACGCGCGCGAACGAGAAGACGGGGGACGGAGAAAACATCTACGAGGGGGAGATAATGCGAGCGTGCCGTGTGACGTCACGCGGATCCTTTTCACCGCGGACCCCCTTTCACCGCTTACTGACGCGGCCGTTGCACGCGGACTCCCTACCCGCGGCGCGGCGTCTGAAACCGCGAACGCGGTTCCCCCTCTCCCCGCGGACCCCTCTACGCGTCAGCAGCATCCATACATCGGCGCTATTTGCAAAATTTGCAAAATTTGCAGTTTTGCACGTGTCATTGTATAAATATAAAAAAATGCTTAATCATTTCTTGCTGGAAAAATGATGGATCTGTATCTTGGCGAGTGGACCATGTACAATGCGCTACATTACAAATAAATGTATAGAATATGGTTTCTTCGTTTCCCTATAAAAAAATCCTGCAAAATATATATTTTAAAAATCTTTTAAATGAGAATACCCCCATTAATAATTTTTTACATTCTCTTCCTGACGGAAGAGATTTTACCACTTCTCAATATAAATATAAATTTATCTTGCTATGGTTTCATTGTCCGCAATTGCTCTGATCGTATCGCTGATAAGGCGTTCGATTTGATAAAAATTCGATTATTGATTGTGAATTATTAGCATACGCTTTGGATACTATTGTGTATAATGCGCTACATGATAAATAAATGCATATAATATGGTTAAAAAATTTCCTTTTCATTTACCGTTCCCTTTTGTTAAGCTATCTTTATTTAGTAGTTTTCGCATAATTTCTGAACGAGAACGCGCGAGGGAAAGAGACACGCGCGAGGGAGAAATAACGCGAACGGTGGCCGGGAGTCGGGCGCGCAAACGGGGGCCGGGGGCCGGGGGCCGGGAGGAACCACGCGCGAACGAGAAGACGCGCGCGACCGGGGGCCGGGAGCGAGCGAGAACGCGCGAGGGAAAGAGACCGCGCAAACGAGAAGACGCCGCGACTGGGGGACGGGGGCGAGGGAGAGATAACGCGAGCGGGAGCGTGTGACGTCACGCGGACCGGCGCGGCCGTTGCACGCGGACCCCTTCCGCGGCGAAAACGCGAACGCTCCGCGGCGCGGCGAAAACGCGGTCACCCCGCGGCGCCGGAAAACGCGGACCCCCCCTCCGTCCCGCGGCGCCCGAAAAAACGCGGCTTCCCCCCTCGCCCTGCGGCGCCCGAAAAACGCGGGTCCCCCTCCCCCTCCCCACGGTTTCCCCCTCACCCCCGCCCACGGTCTCTCCCTTCCGCCCGCGGTCTCTCCTCTCCCCCGCCCACGGTTTCCCCTGCCCGCGGTTCCCTTACCTCGCCCCCGCCCGCGGTTCTCCCCCGCCCCTCACCCCCCTCAGATCCCACAGGTTGAATTAGAATCGGCCTAGCTTACCTACTTTAAAAGCTCCTCAAGAACTCCCCGGAAGCTCCTCGTGCTGTGTGGGTACGACATTCAAGAATGCGCGCAATGGCACACGCGGTCGCGAGAACGAAGGACGAGAGAAACAACACGGATTCGCGATCTCGACATTAGTTACCGGCGTTCCTCCCGCGATCTCCAGGAGCCTACGACTTTAATCCGCGATCTCTGTAGCCAACGAGACTATCCTGGGGCCCCTCGCTCTCGATGCCGATCACTAACGCAAAATATACGCCTTGTCGGCGAGTAACACTACGGTTTCGGCAGTCGAGCGAGGACGCGACCCGGAGGGCGGTGTCGTGGCTTTACACACGCGAAAAGTGTACGGCAACCTCAGTCTGCTCCCTCGAGCGCTGCGGATTGTCGTTGTCACAGGCCTCGACTTCGTCACCACGATGCGGTTCGATAGCTGGGCGCGATCGAAAGCGTGTCAAACGTTGACGTGTCACACGAGGACGACCAGAGAAATTCGCGAAAATTCGCTCGATAGCGGAATCGATGGCGCGCCCCACTCAGGAGGTGCGCGGCCCCTCGGCGCAGTAACGCGGACCAATCAGGGGCAGGCTCGCGAGTTCGCGACAGATCCTCGCGTAGAGCGGTCGATCGCAGATTCTCTGTCCCGTTCTCTGGCCCCTCGCTTTTGCGGCGGTCCCTTGGCACCCTTAAACGGCGGTTTGGATACGCCGATCCCTTCGCAAGACTTCAATGTGACTCAGGAATGCTGGCCAGTCACCCCCGGAGTCTGGTTGGCCTTGCTGTGCCAAGCTCCGTCCGCTATCGTATCACGCTTCGCGCGTGTGCTTTCCTGCGCCCCTTCGCGTCTGGCCCGCGAGCTCCACTGATACTGGCTTCCGTCGATCGATTCCTCGTCTCCGTCCCTCTGGTTGACCCCAACGCTCCAAATCCTCCGCATTCCGACGGGAACGTTCTTGGTCAGTCTCGGCGAGATGCCGATTACAATACAAAAAAAAAATACAACGGGATCAGAAAATAATACGCAATCTAATTATGCCCCTGGAGATCTCGCTATCGCCTCCCTGGACTATCTTCGGGCGCAAACTCGCGCCTTGTGACGGCGCGGCAGCGGGGACGCTGCCACAATGCAGCGAAACTGCAACGTCACAACACATACAAAAAATTATTATAAATTATATGTTATGCATTTTTTTTGTTAAAAGATCTACATATGCTTTCAAACAGTTTTTCAGAATATCATAACATATATAAAAATAAAATTAATTGTTAATAAAAATTGATATTAACGAACAAAATATTAACACTAAACCTTCTAGAATAAATCATTCTTATAATTCTCAGAATAAATGAGAAAATAATTAATGCTCTTTCTGAATTCTTAGAATTAATAAAAAAATAAAGTAAAATGTGTTTTTTAAATCAAAAGTATAAGTTAATGAAAGTGCAAAAGTCTAAAGAATACGAATACTTTTGAGGCAATATCGTAAAAATTTTCTCTCCTATTGATCATGAAAAATTGAAAAATATTTTTTATTGTAATTTTAATTTTTAATTTTTTTCGTGTTTTTTCGCTTTATCCTCCAATGCATTAAAAAATAAATAAAAAAAAGAAAAGAAAAAACCTATGACAAATAGATTCCATTTAATGACTGTATTGCTGATTTTTCCAAGAATAGGCCATAACTGACTTGTTGAACTTTTTGCTAGAGGTAATCCATCAATTCCAATGTCAATATAAATTTTATCGAGAATTCCCGAATGATCCAAATGGCTTCTCAATTCATCCGTAATGCCTTTTAATAAACCGTAATGAAAATAATTTTCCGGTGTAACCTTCCGTATTACAGTCTTTCGAGGAGTACACAATAAAGTGCGTGCATTCTTCGGTAATTGTTCAACGGGTAAATAAATTCTTAATATTATCAGCAAAGCCGATAAAGCCACATGGCTTATTCCAAATAAAAGTGCCCAATTGCACAGTTTTGCGGACAAATTTTCTTCGTTACCAATATCAATAACATTTTCCTCATCTATATCCTCATCTATATTGATATCGTTATCTTCTATATCATTCGTTTCTTCTTGTGAAGAACTTGCAGATGTTTCTCCAATACTCTCATTCTCAGGTTCTTCCGCGACTAATTCGACACTACTTTCAACATTAACGTCATGATTTGTTACGTCGACCTCAGATAAAGAAGCAGCATTGTCAACATGTGCTACGGTAGCGAGTCGTCTACGTTGCTGTCTCTTAGACAATTGCAAAAAAGGTTTACGCTTTTTCATTTTTTCTACAAAATGTTGCAATAAAACAAAATATATTCCAGTACATCAATTACAAATACGAATAATGAGAAACAATTATTGTGTATGTGAAAATGCTGAATTGAATGATGACAAGAATGAAAATTGTTACAAAAGTACGTTCTCAATAAGTACGCTCTTTAACCTTATTAAAAAACTACCAAATAATAAAAATATTATGTATAGTTATAGTATGTACTTACTTTCTGAAAACACTTGCCTACTAAATTCTTGATGCACCGTCTTGTGGTCTCACACAGGTCAAATATAATATTTTATTAAACTAAATTAAGTAATCGACCGAATATCCATGCACCGTGATGTAAACACAATCTCACAGTTCGCGGAATTGCGAAATGCTCAGCAAAATGAACTCCTTGGTAGCTTGTGCAACCCGATTTCCCTCGGTCTCGCTAGCCGAAGGAGCGCGGTTGCAATTGGATTGCCCTACCGTCCGACGATAGCTCCGAGGAGATACCAAAGTCAAAGTTCTTACCGTGATTCCCGTATCTTAGGTCTTGGGCGATACATTCTCGATTGGGCGCCAGGTGCGATTATAGACGCGCACCACGTCTCTGCAACGTCCGCCTCGATAGCTTCACAGCGGGCTCAGGGCGCAGATCTGCGCGATAGGGGTGAAGGTGGAGAAGGAGCGTGACGCAACCAACACTCAAAATAAAGCTCGGTAGTGAACAAGGATAATCAGATATATTTCACAACGAAAACATATAAATCATAGCGGGGAGCTAAGGCCGGATATCGCTCGAACGGTCGGTACCAACGCGGTAATCGAATCGCCGGTTAGCGCACGCCCGGGGTGCGTGATTTTCACGTTCGCGAGACTCCCCTCGCGGAGAGAGCCCTCGGGCGAGCTTAGCAACTCCGAATCGTCATTCCGCCTACGCCTGAATCCCCAGATCTCGAGTGCACAACGATCCTCACACGCACGACATAAATGATTCTCACACGCATGACATAACCGATCCTCATACGCACGACATAACCGATCCTCATACGCACGACCAAATGCCCGTGGCGTGAGCCCACAAGTACGCAACGCTACACAGTATTATGCTCGCGAGATTCTTCCTCGAGCGAGTGCGACGATATCTGCCCGCGCACGCGGCGCAAGATATCCGCGATGCTCTCAATCCACCGTAAGATGCCCGGTGCAATCTCTCGCGACGCGCACTGTGTGTTTCCACGCACGACAAGCCCTAATGCTCACGAACACGCAACGCTAAGCACAATATCCGAAGAAGCGCACCGCCCGCGGTACGCTTCCGCCCACAATTCACAAAATATACGCCACAATTACCGCGAATTGACTGTCGATCGCGTAAGCTTCGAGGAAGGCTTTCAGAAATATTCTCGGCTGCGATCTCGGCCGGCCACGTGCCCGCGGTTCCGACAAATAGCCGCGATACGCTACCCAGCACCCTCGACGACGGGAGCCGGTATCCCAAAGGCGATACGCAATCAAGCCGATTTACCCGGTAATCGAATCGATATGTACATTTACTGGCGCCGGGTCGCGACCGAGATCGAGCCCTCAATTACTTGGTAGCACCGGAGTGGAGATCTTACAGTGTTAGCTGCTCGCTGCGGCTCGGCGGCGTCGGGGCGCTCGTCCTGGGGTGGCTCCTCGTTCGTATCCCGATCGACAGTGAGGAGCGGTCGGCCTGGCGGGACTACGCCGGGCCCCCGCGGCGCGCGCCCTCAAGCTCGCAGTCCTTCCGCCCCGCCGATTGGTGGTGTGTGTCGCCCTGTTCGCGACGTTGCAGACGATTTTCCGCCATTTTCCCGCGGCCCATTTGATTCGACTATTGCGTGTGCCGGGGCCCCTCGCGGTTTTCCCGCCCGGCTGGCCAGGCCGTGGCGGCGCCGCTCGGCACTCTGGGCGCCGTCGGGTGAAGTGTGCAGGTCGTCCACCCGCGCTGCAGTCGCGGTGGTGCACCCGTGTTTATGCTGCGGCGGGGCCGTGTTGCTGTGCGAGACATCCCTGGCGCTTTTCCAGCGGCAGGTCCCGGTAGCCCGCCCGTCGGTCGACCACGCCGCCGTACGTCCTCCGAGCGCCCCTTCTTCCCTCGTCGCGACTATCGTCGTTACATTCGGTGGGTGATCCCCTGCTCCGGCACCACCTGTCATTCCTACGAAACTTAGCGTAAAAAGGTTAGTTAACGCGAGTAGCCCTTCCTCGACTCGAGTCGAGGCGCCATCCCTGACCTTCCCCTCGGCCGAGCTACCGTCCGGACGGAGGACGTGACAAATGTCACGTCACAACTCCCCCCTCCCAGACGAGTGCCGAGGGGACCGTGGCCCCGACAACCGCGACCACCACTCCGGCACCGATCAGTGCCACCATCCCAGTCACAATAAGGAACGAATCTTGCCCATTAACTCGAAAAGCTCTCATGACCTGTCCCCGTCCGTCGTTACCTCGAACCCACGCCACCGATTCCGAACCGGACCGCAAGCCGGCGGTCGCCATCCGCGAGGTCGCAACCGCGTTCCGCTTCCGCCCGTGAACCGACCAGCTTCTTACGCCGGGGAAGGGGGGGCATCGACAACACAATAAACGCTCTTTAGATCATCCTTTATGCATAGCGGGGATTACATAAATGTCGGCAGCTTTCCGGTAACAAAGGGGCTCAACGGGCAAACACACACAAATAAACTGGTCCGGACGGGGGAGAAGGAAAAGAAGAGAAAGAAAAAAAAAGGAACACCTATTCATCGGGGACAGAAAGGTGATACGGCTTTAGGTCCTGAACATGTATTTTTCCCATAGATGATCCGTCCGGCCGCTCTAACTCGTAGATGACCGGAGAGATCACTCGCTTAACCCGAAATGGTCCCTGGAACTTCGGCGCCAGCTTCCCCGCGATATTCTGCGCCGCAGACGACAGCACGTGCTGTCGTCTTAACACCAAATCACCAACGCGAAACCGACGCGGTCGCCTACGTAAGTTATATCTCGCGGCCTGTTGCTGGTTCGCCTGCTCTAAATTTTCCCTTACCCATTCCCTAACCGCGCTCATCTCCACCATCCGCCGCGACCACTCTGCAGGGTCTCCATCCTCCGCTTCGGTAACGTTTTCGCGACAGTCGCGCAACGCATCGGGCGGTAGCAGCTCGCGCCCAAAATTTAAAAATGCTGGGGAGGTACCCAATGAAGAATGACTCGCCGTATTGTACGCAAACCGTAGTCGCAACAAATGCTTGTCCCATTCTCGGTGATCCTTTTCGATAAAGGCGACGATCATCGTCTTCAACACCCGGTTCACCCTCTCCACGGGGTTCGCTTGAGGGTGGTAGGGAGGCACCGTAACGTGCGTTATCCCGTTCTCGTCCGCGAAGCCCTTTATAACTTTATTTATAAATTCCGTCCCGTTGTCCGTTAAGAGAGTTCGCGGGGTGCCCCACCGCGTCACGATTAGGTCCTCGAGTGCCTCCTTTATCTTTGGCCCCGTGGCCGCCCGCAACGCCCGGATTTCTACCCACTTGGTAAAGAGATCCTGTACTACTAGCAGGTATTGGTACCCCGCCTTGCTACGGGGCAACGGCCCCATAATATCCGCAGCGACGGCGGTCCACGGCCCATCCACCGCGCGGCGGCCCATTCACCCCGCTCGACTGTTCGACCTTTGTTCGTTGGCACACGTCGCACGTTCTCACATGTTTCGCTACGTCCCTGAATAGGTTCGGCCAATAATACGAAACGGCTACCCGGTGGTATGTCTTCTCGACGCCCAGATGACCCGCGTGAGGGGCATCGTGTGACTCGCGGAGGGCCTCCGCGCGAAGTTCTCGCGGTAACACCAGTTTCCAACGATCGAGGTCCTCCACGATATCCGAAACGACCAGCCTCGGCCGCAGAAAATACAACCGCCCCTCCACGATCCTCTAATGCGCGAACCTTCGGGGATCGGTAGCCACTTCGGTGAATCGTTTCCGGTACCAGACATCCGATGTGTCTTCGCACTCCGGGATTTCCGCCGCGACGTTCACGCTTCCGACATCTCCCCCCTCTCTCTCATACATACGAGACAGCGCGTCCGGCACGTAGTGTAGGGCCCCTTTACGATATTCTACGGTATAGTCATATTCCAACAGTTCGAGGGCCCAACGGGCTAATCGACCTGTCGGATTCTTTAGGTTGTGTAACCATCGCAGATTGCTGTGGTCCGTTACCACCGGTACCCTTCCAGGTAAGGCCGAAATTTCTGGATAGCCCACACCACGGCGAGACACTCCTGCTCGGTAACCGAATACTTCTTTTCGGGATCGGTCAACACGCGGCTTGCGTACGCTATCACCCGTTCCTCGCCCCCCAGGTTTTAGGTTAGGACGGCCCCCAGTCCCACCGAACTCGCGTCGGTCTGTAACGTGAAGGGCTCTTCGAAGTTCGGGCATGCAAGAATAGGCGCGGACATAAGGTGCTCCCGAATGCAGTCGAAGGCGCGAGACTGCTCATCCCTCCACTCCCAGTGCCTATTTTTCTTTAACAGGCGGGTCAGGGGTTCACTGAGCGTGGCAAATCGCGGTATAAATTTTCGGTACCACGAGGACATCCCGAGAAAGCGGCGCAATTGTCTCAAATTCCGCGGGGAGCCTGATATTCTAAAATCGGTCGCACTTTATCCGGGTCGGTCGCCAAGCCCCCCTCCCCAACGATGAAACCGAGGTACCGGACCTGCGATTTGCAGAATTCGCACATATAATAATAATATGTATCACAGTACAATAACTAAATACTATTTGATGCAATTAACCGAAATTTTAGGTTATGGGCTCGAGGCACCGGTTACCCTTTCTACCTTTACCCCACTCACCGATCTCACATTTGACACGCCCATCAGTTGCCGAGCATGCGCATAAGTGCCAAAACAACTGTGGATAGAGACAGACAGTGATTGTCGGCACCGTAGTGTTTCGACCCGCACCGCTTATGGGGCTACAATAGGGCTGGCAATATAGTAGTATTACATATATGCTTAAAGGTGCCTTTTCATGCTGACGCTTGACGCTCATTTTCAGCGGCAAGAAGGTCGCATGACCACAATTGACGCCGGCGTCAATTGAAATTCATAAAAAGCAAAACAGCGTCAAATTTCGGCGTCTTTGCGCTGCTTTGGTTTGGACGCTTGAAGCAGAGAGAAACCTGAGAGCGGCCACCGAGATCCATTCCGTTCCAGCGGACGTATACTGACGCGCCGCCTGACAAAGTAGACGTCAACTACGTCGTTACGCTCGGTAACGGTACACACATGGTTCGTGTCCGTGCTATGATTCGTGTCCGAACTACTCAGATGGAGGGGATATGCTGGTCGCGCAAGCCGCTCTTCTGTTACACGCTCGGCACTCGGCAAGCTTCGAGCGGGGAGAGAAGGACAGACATACGATCTGCTGTCTTCTTCTTTCTTGAGCTGTGACGTTGCCGGCGCGGCGTTGCCGTTAGCACGCGCCGGCTATACCACGATGCCACGCATTTCGGGTTTCGCGTCTTATACTACGTTTTAGGCCTGCAACTCACCCTGAAATTTTTTACCGAACCGGCCACGACGAGGTAACCAGCTGTAACTATGAAATATCGAAAGTACATCGGGTGCGTTCAGCCGATACTCCGCTAGCCTAGCAATCGTGAGCGGTCGCTCGTTTCCTCTCTTTTTAATCCATTGGGTGAAAGGAGAGGAAACGAGCGAAAACGAGTGACTGCTCACGATTGCTAGGCTAGCGGAGTATCGGCAGAACGCAGCCATCGTGTAACAAGTAAATAAACGAAAGTTTGCTAAAGTTTGCGCGTCGGAACAATACAAAATGGCGTCTTAAACATAGGATTCTTCTCGAATTTTTTTCACATTTTTGGCTTGATAAAATTGAAATTATTAGTATCGAATTTTATTCAGAAAAATGTAAACTTTAAGAATATGCATTATAAAATAGTCAAATATATTATTAATACAGTAAAATTTGGCGAAATGTCAAATTTTTCGATATTTTTTAAATATTTTTTCTAATAAAACACGCCATAACTTCTTTGTGGTTAACTTTTCGACAAAAATGTTCAAATGAAAGTTGTAGAGGGTACTTTTTTACATAAGAAACATTTATAATGGTAGATACAATGCTGCCCAAACGTACGTGAAGAAATTTTAATTACGCACGGAGGGGAGTGAGGTGATTTTACTACTCCAATAGGAGCTGTGTTATAGGTCTGACAAGTTTAGTCGGCGGGTAGTTTATTAAGTTTGAAAAAATTATGTAAATATAGTATATAAAAAATATTATTAGGCTACTATAAAATCCAAGCTCAGACCATAAATTGTTTATTTAATATTGATTAATAATATTTTTGATAAAAAAGCTGCCTAGAATGGAAATATTGGTTTAGTTTTACTTCAGACGATAGTCACATATATACTTCTTCTAAATAAGAAAATTTTAGCTTTTTGCGTTTCAGATACCTATAGAACAGCTAGAATTATTTACACCATTTGTCATTTATACCTTCTAATGACCAGAATACTAATATAATAGAAAGGAAAAGCATTTTTGTTACTTAAAAAATAAAAATAAAATTTTAAAATAAGGTGAAGCAAACATGCAAAGTTTAACGTTATTCACTTTCTTCGTTTCCCTATAAAAAAATCCTGCAAAATATATTGTATTTTAAAAATCTTTTAAATCAGAATACCCCTATTAATAATTTTTTACATTCTCTTCCTGACGGAAGAGATTTTACCACTTCTCAATATAAATATAAATTTATCTTGCCATGGTTTCATTCGGTTATTCCGGCGTTTTTATATTTGTGATTCAATTAGATTATTTGTTTATTTTGTTTATATTGTTAGGTGATTGTTTAATGTTTTAGTCTAGACTAATGTTTAATGTTTTAGTATGTGCTCGGGGGACGGTAGAGCGTTCCCCGGATTTGCGATTAAACGAGACTCGAAGGACCAGCGAGGATGTTGCGGTCACCGCGAAGCGATTATACGAGAAAGTACGAAAGCGAATAGTATGATAGCAAGGCGACTCACCGTTTCGTTGCCCGGGCCCTCTCGTCGGGGTGCTCGAGTCGTCCGTCTCCCTGGGCAGGCAAACTCTCCGTGATAGCGGGAAATGTCCGGCAGTCAAGGTAGACGCAGGCAGCAAGCAAGAGGCACACCGAAGAGGCAGGCAAGCAAAGCACATGCAATATAGCACTCAGAGCGAGACACGGCGCGCAATGCTCGGTGAATCGGTTCCAGTAGCGAGTCGATCACTTCCAAAGTGTTAGCACGACGACTTCCGGAGCGAGAGTGTAGGCTCGCGTCGCGCTCCTGTTGAGAACCGGCGCGAGCGAGTATTGCTTCAACAATTGGGGATGCCACCCGCGGGCGGGCAGCACGAGTCGGGTGAGTCGCGCGAATATTGACTTAGATCGCGATCCGCCAACGTTCTGCCCGAGCCCTAACGGGTGATCTATTTATCGACGGCTCGACTTTACCGTCGAATCACGAATGCGACAATATAATGTAACGCGAATTATCGCTAATGCTACCGCGGACGAACTAACAATTAATATGTACAACTATATACAGGGGCGAGCTCCAAACATACCCGCCCAACAAAATACGCGGTATTTTCTTTCTAACCCTGGGCAGTCGTCGGCGAAGCCGGGCCCATTGGTAAGGGGCACAACTTCACCAAGGGGCGCACCAGAGAGCCATCCGCCACCCGTACCGTGGCGACACGCGGAACGCCATCGCTACCTGGGTGTAGCGCCTCCATCCGCCCGCGCCTTTAACGTAAAGGCGGCAAGTTGGCGTCCTTGATGAGAACCAGCGAGCCAACATCGATTTGATTAACCGAGGTCTACCACTTGGGACGCTGTTGCAGAGTAGTGAGATACTCCTGGTGCCAGCGTTTCCAGAAGTCTTGGTGGATGCGTTGAACGAGCTGCCATCGACTCAAGCGATTGATCGGCCGCGAGGTCACGTCGTGCGTGGGAACGGATACCAGGGGCTCCATTGTCAGGAAATGTCCCGGGGATAGGGCTTCGAGATCTGACGGGTCGGTACTCGCAGGGCAGAGGGGTCGGGAATTCAGCACGGCCTCGATTTGGGCGAGAACGGTAGTAAACTCTTCGACCGTCAGGACTTGGTCCCCCATCACCCGTCGCAGGTGAGTCTTGAATGATTTTACGGCCGACTCCCAGAGGCCGCCGAAGTGGGGCGCGGAGGGAGGATTAAAGGTCCATATTATCCTCTCTCGCTCCGCCGCAAGGCCCATGTGAGTTTCGAGTTCGCGGTCCGCCTCTATGAAATTAGTGCCGCAGTCGCTGTAAAGGAGTGAGCAGCGTCCGCGTCGTGCCACGAATCGTTGCAGCGCAGCGAGAAAGGAGTCGGTGGACAACGAAAGGGCCACCTCAAGATGCAAAGCTTTGGTGGCGAAACAAACGAATAGGCAGACGTATGCCTTGAATGAGGAGACGCCACGAGCGCGGCGAGTGACCAACGAAAACGGTCCAGCAAAGTCGACGTCTGTAATCGAGAAGGACTTGACCTGACTGACTCGTTCGGACGGCAGGGTCGCCATAAAGGGTTGGGTAGCACGCGGATTGGCTCGAAAGCACCTATAGCAGTGCGAGAGGATGCGGCGGATGGCGCGGTGTACTCCCAGAACCCAAAATCTCTGGGACAATAAGTACTGCATCGCGCGTCGACCCGGATGTAAGTGAGCGCGGTGCACCTGTTCGATCACGAGCTATGTGAGCCTATGCTTATTGGGTAACAGTGCTGGCTGTTTGTTCTCGTATGAAAGTGCGGACTGCACGAGCCTACCGCCCACCCTGAGGACGCCCGAGGGATCGAGAAAGGGAGCGAGCTTGAGAAGCGGCTTAGGGATCCCTTTTCCGACCCCAAGTCGGTCTATCTCATCCTGAAATGCCTCCGCTTGTACGATTTTCACTATGACTAGCAAGGCGGAATGCAACTCGAGCTGATCGATGGCCAACGTCTCAGGAGAGGACCTGGCGCGGCATCTATTTACAAACTTAATACTATACGCGATTATTCTACAAATTTTATCCAACGACGAGATTTTATCTAACAATGCACGCACCGCGTTGGGCGTGTCGATCGCGACAAGAGAGGTGACTCGTTCTTCCTCGATAGGAAGGACGTCCAGCTGAGTTGGGGGTTCAACTCGAGGTTCGAAGCGCACGAGCCACTCGGGGTTCGTCCACCACATCGAATTATCCACCAGATCGCGGGGATAGAGTCCGCGGGAGCAATGATCCGCCGGATTGGTCTCCGTATCGACGTGACCCCAGGATGAGACCGGTACCTTCTCTTGAATGAGCGCAACGCGGTTGCAGACAAACGTCTTCCACCTATGTGGAGACGAGCGAATCCAGGCAAGGGCCACCTCGGAATCCGACCACGCACGCTCGTCGTCGACTCCGAGGCGTCCCTGCAGGACCTGACGAACGTAAGCGATGAGCCGCGCAAGTAGCAGGGCGGCGCAAAGCTCCAAACGAGGGATTGTGACAGACCGGAGAGGAGCCACCTTCGACTTAGCGCAGAGTAAACGAAGAACGGTACCCTCCCGGGTTATAAAACGCAAGTAAATCACAGCTCCGTAACCCAACTCACTGGCATCGCAGAAGCCATGAAGCTCACAACGAACGGCATCGCGGGTGCCAAACGTACGCGGAATGCGAAGCGAGGCCAACGCGTCGATTTCCGACTGGAAGCGATCCCAGCAGCGACGAATATCCGCGGGAGGCTCGTCATCCCATCCCAGTTTGAGTGTCCATAAACGTTGGATGAGACACTTCGCGGTAAACGTGAGGGGAGACAGTAATCCCAGGAAACCGAAAATCCGCGCCACCTCCGACAGGATAGTACGCTTAGTGCATCTGCGGTCCAACGGATTAACCTGGAATCCGAAACTATCGGATTGTGAGTACCACCAAAGGCCCAGTACTTTAAGGGATTGATCTTCGCTCGATTCAAACGACAACCCGGAGGGGTTACATAACTGCGGGTCGAGCCCATCCAACGCGGTAGGATGGCTGCTCGCCCATTTTCGGAGTTCGAAGCCGGCGCTTCGTAGTAGCGATAACAACTGATCTCGTAGCGCGCGTGCCTGCTCCACCGTACGAACGCCAACCATGACGTCATCCACGTAAAGTGCCTCGAGTAACGCGTCGAACGCTAAGGGATATTCTGCCCGATGTAGAGTCGCGAGCTGGAGCAAGCAATAGATTGCCAGGAACGGTGAACAAGTCACGCCGAAAGTCACGGTCTTGAGAATGTAATCCAGGATAGGCTCGGACTCTGAAAACCGCCAGACAATGCGTTGGTAGTCGCATTGTCCCGGGTTTATCCACACCTGACGAAACATTTGTTTAACGTCGCAGTGAGAGCTACCGGTTCGGCACAAAACCGGAGCAAGATCGCGAGTAAGTCCTGTTGTAATTTCGGGCCGCTAAGCAGCGTGTCGTTCAACGATGTCCCGTTCACGCATCGCAACGAAGCGTTAAACACCACCCGTAGTTTGGTGGTAGTGCTTTCGAGCTTGTACACGCCGTGGTGAGGCAAATAATAAATACGACCATCCGACGGGAATGGATCACGAATTACTTCCATATGTCCGCTATCGAGATAGTCTTGCATGATTTTATTGTAGCCGACTCTAAACTCTGGGTTCGATCGGAAGCGGCGTTCAAGAGAGCGGAGACGGCTAACAGCTATCGAACGCGAATCGACGAATATAGGAGGATCTGACGCGAAGGGGTACGAGACTACGAAACGACCCGAGTGGTCACGATAAGTGGTCTGGGCGAAGATCTCCTTGCAACGGCGATCCTCCTCTGAACAAGGAGCGTGTTCCGGCACCTCATCTAATCGCCAAAGGTTGCTCACGGCTCTCTCGATCGACTCGAGGGTCGTAGCGAACGAGTGCAGGTGTGCCGTGGTCACCGTTGAAGATACCGCACCCGTCAGGACCCAACCGAAAACTGTATTGAAAGCGTCCGGTTCTCCCCTACGGCGTCCGTCGCGCAACACAGATACGAACAATTCAGCTCCCAACAAAATATCAATATTACCGGGAACGCAATAGTCGGGATCCGCGAGCGGCAATCCTTTCGAATGATTCCACGGCCGGACGTCGACTTTATCATTCGGCAACGGCGAAGTTATACGCGAGAGGACCGTAGTCTCAATGGAGAAACGAGTATCGTCCTGACCGCGCGCGCGGATTACAAAGAAGGTGAGGCCCCTCGTTGTAGCCGCCTTAGTCTCGTTTACAGCGAATACGGTTGCACTGTGTTTGGTGCGACGGAAGCCACCTCTCTGAAGGCAGCCCTCGGTAATGAAATTGGCCTGGCTCGCGTTATCCAACAGTACGCGAACGGGCAACGCGTTGCCATAGACGTCCATCACCTCCGCTCGGACGGTGGAAAGCAGAACGACCCGATTGGCTAGACTGGCCATAGTGACGATAGGTTTGTCCTCCGATAGAGGAGCGTCCACGGAATCCAGAGTGGCCGTGGGCGCGGGCACGGGTGCGGTAGTAGAATTAACGCTCCGATCAAAATGTAAGAGTGTATGATGTTTCATGCCGCAGGTTTTAC
This sequence comes from Temnothorax ravouxi, assembly GCA_030770255.1. Taxonomy (NCBI): domain Eukaryota; kingdom Metazoa; phylum Arthropoda; class Insecta; order Hymenoptera; family Formicidae; genus Temnothorax; species Temnothorax ravouxi. The sequence continues at coordinate 144,905 of JASTWP010000243.1, read as the reverse complement.
ACGTCCACGTAGAAGGACAATTGTTCATGCCATGCCCCGGTCGCAGGCAGTTGAGGCACAACTTCGAATCACGAGTCGTCGATTGTCTTTCCCTCGGCGAGAGTTTCAGAAATCGCGGGCACTTCGCTATATTGTGCTGTTCCTTGCACACCGGGCAATTGGCCGTGTGCGTTACGAATGACGAGACCGGCGCAGACTTTGATTTGTTTGACGAGGCGGACGGACCCGCGATGGCCTCGAGAACTTTACAGTGCTCCGAAAGAAATTTCGTGAGTTGATTGTATTGCGGTATCTCCTCAGTCCGATGCGCCGATTCGAATTTTTCCCGAAGAGAGCGAGGAAGTTTGTCTAATAAGAATTTCAATAGAAGGAAATCCCACGAATCCGTCGGAAATTTCATCAAGGAGAGCGCGCGCGTATTCTCGGAAAACGCATCCAACAGGGTGCGGAGGGCCTCGGCCGATTCTGCCTTCAATGGCTTCGAGTCGAGCATCGAATTCAAATGATAATCCGCGAGCTTTCGTTTATTCCTATAACGAGAGAGGAGCGAGTCGTAAGCGATCATATAATGATCCGAGGTAAAGGGCAAGTTTTTAATCACATTGAGAGCTTCCCCCTTCAACGAGACCAGCAAATACTGGTACTTTTCTATCGCGGAGAGCTGACGGCTGCTCGTGAATTGACGCATTGTACAAGGCGATGAAGGACGGCCACAAGGATAGGTCACCTGAGAATTCCGGCAGCGCGATCTTGGGCAATTTGACGGCCGAACTATGGCCCGCGAGCTGCGGCTGAGCGGTTCCGTGCGGAGCGCCGGTGATAATATGGTATCGGCTCTTTACGGCATAGTGCATCTTGTCGAACTCGATTCTAACCGCGTCCTCGGTCTCGAACTCCGCGGTTTCCTGAATGATTTTCAGGTGAGCGCCCTCGAAATTCTCCGCGAGTTTTGCCACGCTCGAATAGCGGGCAAGGAAATTCGCGCGGCTCGCCGTGTCGGTTGCGGCTTGTAAGGAAAGATCGTGGATCTCTCGCATCCGTCTAACGCACAATTCGCGGCGAGCATCGAAGTTCTTAGGCATGGTGCGAATAACGCGAGAAAATAGTTATAGGAAGGAATGCCCGCGAGGAGTCGGGGAAGAGAAAGCAATTCCGTAAATAATTGTTATGGTAGAATGTACGTAGTCGGAACGGTCGACGGCGAAATAATATAATTCTCGAGTCGACGGCAGCCCGAAACGATCCACAATAACAACGAGACAAAGGGACTCCGAGTCCGACCGACAGAAAAACTGAGGCAAAACAAACGTTCGTCCCCAAGGTCTCGGGTAACGGATGGCTCCGTTCAAATTATCGGAGTTATGGCACGGCGGAATATTCGGGAAAGAATATTCCTTAATTCTAATGTAATAAATCGTATCGTGCACTCGAGCGACAATGACGATTTGATTGCACAATTATTTCGACGGCAAGAGCGATCAGCGATAATGGCGCGCAAGGCTCCGCGCGTGTATTCTCGTCGCAAGCGAGTGCGAGCGAGAGATATCAAAGCGGGCGAGCTAGGCCGATTAATCCGTAGATGCACGAGCGCGAGCGAATTAATTAAACGATAGCAATCGAGAGTTATACGAGGTGCTCCAGCAAAAGGTCGGCGGCATTCACTAACGCGACGAAAGAAAATGATCCGGCTCGAAGGACCAATGCTCGGGGGACGGTAGAGCGTTCTCCGGATTTGCGATTAAACGAGACTCGAAGGACCAGCAAGGATGTTGCAGTCCCCGCGAAGCGATTATACGAGAAAGTACGAAAGCGAATAGTATGATAGCAAGGCGACTCACCGTTTCGTTGCCCGGGCCCTCTCGTCGGGGTGCTCGAGTCGTCCGTCTCCCTGGGCAGGCAAACTCTCCGTGATAGCGGGAAATGTCCGGCAGTCAAGGTAGACGCAGGCAGCAAGCAAGAGGCACACCGAAGAGGCAGGCAAGCAAAGCACATGCAATATAGCACTCAGAGCGAGACACGGCGCGCAATGCTCGGTGAATCGGTTCCAGTAGCGAGTCGATCACTTCCAAAGTGTTAGCACGACGACTTCCGGAGCGAGAGTGTAGGCTCGCGTCGCGCTCCTGTTGAGAACCGGCGCGAGTGAGTATTGCTCCAACAATTGGGGATGCCACTCGCGGGCGGGCAGCACGAGTCGGGTGAGTCGCGCGAATATTGACTTAGATCGCGATCCGCCAACGTTCTGCGCGAGCCCTAACGGGTGATCTATTTATCGACGGCTCGACTTTACCGTCGAATCACGAATACGACAATATAATGTAACGCGAATTATCGCTAATGCTACCGCGGACGAACTAACAATTAATATGTACAACTATATACAGGGGCGAGCTCCAAACAGTATGTTAAAAATGAACATTAATTATCATAATATCAAATACTTTTACTTCGCCAGTGAGTAGTGAAATTAATAAAACTCTTTTGCTTCGACTGGACTGGCTAATATTTATTTAACAACACTGATCTATATATAACTGGATAGTGAATAGGCCGAATTTTGTGAAGCAATATGAACGGCCGCCATGTTGGCCGCAGCGGGCACTTCGGGCGTCATCGGGAGCCGTCGTGAGCGTTCGTGAATCGCCGAGTTTGAAGTTGCACACAGGAGCATGGTGTAAAGCCTTGTGTCCACGATGCTAGAAATCGGTCCGAGTTTCGGTTATAAGCCAATGAAACTGCTGCTTTTCTGTAAGAGCTGCAAGTTGATTGGCTTATAACCGAAACTCGGACCGATTTCTAGTATCGTGTACACAACCCTTAAGGATTACATGGTGTGCTCAATTGCCTGGGGGAATTTGGGTAATGACGTCACTCGTGTCGAATTGTGTAAACAGAGTAGCCAACGTCTAAATGTAAAACATTTTTGGTGTTGTAATATTGGCACATGTTCATGCATCCTTGTCACACTCATGCCGCTTATGCCACTCGTGTTTGTAGTACGTTTGTAGTGTGTTAGAAGTACGGTATACATTTGTGGTAAACAGTGACAATATATAAATTTAAAATAAAAATGGTGCAATGTATTGTAAAAAGTTGTAAGAATAAAACAACGGGGGTTCGTGAGAAAACTGTGAATTTTTTTCAGCTACCGAAAAATGAAATAATGCGGGAAGGATGGCTGAAAAAAATAGGAGGCTAGGTTTTACCACCAAAAGTTGAATTTGGTAAGTTTGATATTGTACATAAACGTGCAAAAGTATTGTTACACTCCGGCGACTTTCGCACGCTCCCTAGGCACTCCCGCACTCGGTCGCGCGTTAACTCGCGTACCGCGGAATAAGGAAACACAGGTTTTAAGAACAAAAGGATAGTTTATTGCGAATGTTACAATCATAGAACGAGAACCGAAACGTTCGCTCGAGTTTCAGTCCGGAGGAAATCTGAAAGCCGGGCTGTATCAACAACGCATAGCAACGCCTGTTGCTAAAGATGCACCGCGGCGGAAAATACCGGGCGAAGCTGCGAACTCAACGCGAGTGCAACACTGCCCCCCCGTTCTTCAGATTGTCGTCCCGACAATCCGGAAGGGCAGTCTCCAGGAGGTTCCACTTTCTTTGCAGGCTCCAGGGCTCTGAAGCGTTCCTCGCCCTATCCCGAGCTGTTGCTTCAAGATGTCGGGCTTCGCCTTCATTGGGCCTAACCTGCCAACAAGAACTTTCCGTCCTCCTTCCGTTCCTCGCCGTTACAGAAGGCTCTCTTCCTTCTCGGCTTTACTGGAACTCCATTAAAATTCCTCCTTGACGCAGTTCTCCTCACCGCATTCTCCTTCCGCCGCAGACGTCGTCTCACGGAAGTCTTCGGACAAGGGGGGAGGAAATAACTTTTTGAGGACCCATCGTCTCTGACCGAAATAACAATTCGAATCAGGACTCCCCTAGTCCCTGCCTCGGCATTCGCCCAAGTCCCTCGGAAAAACCTCAATTGCAAAAACCGAGGGAGAGGCAGTCTTCTTTAAACCGTGGTCCCAAGATAATAATGAAGAGTCCACTCCGTGTCCTTCAAGATCTTCCAATGAAGAAACGAAGATTCTCCCTTAAACACAAAAAAAAACAATACACGCAGTAACATATATCAACTTCAAAGAAAAACTTTTTAACGATAAATCGGGTTCCGATTTCTTTAACTACTTCCTACTGTTCTCTCATAAAAAGGGGCTAACCTATCCGCATGTACTACCTTCTTTCTATGCCTGGGGGATTTTCGAATACAAAATACTACATCACTTAATTTTCTTACAATTAGAAAAGGGCCTTCCCAACTACTTTGTAATTTCGGGGCCTTCCCCTTTTCTCTTCGAGGATTATAAAACCACACTTTCTGATTTTCTCGAAAAAGGTCCTTCCTGGCTCCACGATCATACCAGTTTTTTACCCTAAAAGATCTAATTTCTAACCTATCTCTGACTACTGAATGAATCCCCTCCAATTTTTCCCTCAGTCTTTTGATAAAATCGCCCTCTGACCTAGTGCTCTCCTCCCAAAGTCCCGGAGGACTGCCTTGTAATAAATCTAAGGGCAACTTAAGATTCCGGGCACAATACATCTCCGCAAGAGTCACGCCCGTGGTCTCATGTTTTGAAGATCTATAAGCCAAAAGGAATAAGGGAATCCACTTGTCCCAATCTCTTTGATCTTTGGAGATAAATTTGGCTAAGTAATTGGTAATCGTTTGGTGTTGTCTCTCCACCTGCCCATCAGACTGCGGATGCAACGGGGTAGTCCTAGTTTTTTTAATTCCGAGAAGTCCCATCACTTCTGTGAAAAATCTCGATTCAAAATTTCTCCCCTGATCCGTATGAACTTCCGAGGGGACTCCATATCTAGAAATAAACTGATTAACAAAAGTCTCAGCTATTATCCTTGCTCTCATATTTCTCAAGGGAAAAGCCTCAATCCACTTAGTAAAACAGTCCACAATGACCAACAGATACTTATTTCCAGACTTGGTCAATGGAAGAGGACCGAGTATGTCCATCTGGACCCTTTCAAAAGGGAACCCGATATTATAGATTTGCAACGGGGACTTTCCTTTTCCCGACGGTCCCCTTTTCGAAACGCAGATCTCACAAGATCTACACCAATCTTCTACATCTTTTTTACAAGTGGCCCAATAAAATCGCTTACGAATTTTTTCAAGGGTCTTGTTAACTCCAAAATGTCCCCCCGAAAAAGAATCGTGTGCCTCCTCTAAAATCTGTTTAATTCGTTTTTGTGGAACAATGAGTTGATGAATCCTGGACTTAAGACTAGGAGCCTCCCATTTCTTATAAAGAACTTCATTCCTCAAGACGATAGCGTCCCAATAGGAAAGGTAAATTTGAGCGGAAACGTCTCCTGTCGAAATCTCAGATCGTGACGGCCGTACCCCCGTTTCTTTGCCTCGGTAAACAGCCGCGATATTTTGATCCTCTAGCTGGTCTTTTTTCCATTCATCCAAAGTTTCTCCCAGCAAGATTATTCGCGCGACCGTTTTCTCCGATTCAACTGGGTTCCTCTCCTCTACTCTAGCACAAAACGCACAGCCGTCAATCTCGCACTGACGCCTGGATAATCCATCGGCGTTTCCATGCGAAAGACCTTTACGATAAATTATCTCAAAATTATATTGTTGGAGTCTCTCCAGCGAGCTAATTGTCCCTCTAAGTCCTTGAAGGACATAAGCCATTTAAGGGAAGCGTGGTCCGAACGGATGACAAATTTACGCCCCAAAAGGTAATGTCGAAAAGATTTAACCGAGTCGACTATCGCTAACAACTCACGACGAGTAACACAATAATTTCTTTCCGTTTTACTCAACACACGGCTGAAGTACGCGATAACCTTTTCTAACCCTTCTTGTCTCTGGGATAACACCGCACCAACCCCGATGTTAGAAGCGTCAGTGTCTAACACAAACTCTCCCTCCCCCCTCGGGAAAGAAAGTACGGGAGAGGATGTCAACACCCGCTTTAAATTCTCAAAAGAGTTCTGACACTCCTCCCCCCAAACAAATTTCACTTGATTTCCGGTAAGCGTAAAGAGGGGCTTTGCTAAAGAAGAGAAACCTTTAATGAATTTCCGATTATAAGAGCAGAAACCGAGAAAACTACGTAATTGCCTTTTGGAATGAGGAACCGGCCATTCTTTTACAGCGGAAATCTTATCAGGGTCTGTAGCAATGCCCTCTGTAGAAATCACATGTCCTAAGTATTTAACCTTTTTTTCAAAAAGTACACATTTTTTAGGATTGATTTTTAAGTTAGCTAAACGAAAACGAGAGAATACTTCTTTTAAATTCCTTAACATTTCCTCAAAATTCTTTCCAAAAATGATAACATCGTCTAAATAAGATAAACAAATCTTTGATAAAAGTTTCCGAAGAACTTTTTTCATCAATCGTTCAAAAGTGGCAGGGGCGTTACAGAGACCAAATGGCATTACGACAAACTGCCATAACCCGTTCCCGATAGAAAAGGCCGTCTTCTCGCGATCTTCCGGGCGGATCTTAATTTGCCAGTATCCGCTTTTCAAATCCAAAGTAGAGAACCAACTATTGCCCGATAATTGGTCCAGGATGTCATCAATCCTGGACAAAGGAAAAGAATCCTTTTCAGTCACCTCGTTAACTTTCCGAAAGTCAATACAGAAACGGATTGAACCATCTTTCTTTTTGACAAGAACGACCGGAGAAACCCAAGGGCTACGCGACTCCTCAATAACGCCCTGTTTCTTCATTTCTTCAATAATTCCGTCGACTTCCTCTCGCATTCGAAAAGGAACACGTCGGGGAGTTTGCTTAATTGGAGTAGGATTTTTCAAATTAATTTCATGATTAACGACTTCACAATTTCCCGCAACGACGTCTTCAGAAAAGACATCCTGAAATTCATTCAAAAATCCAGCAAAAACCTCCTTCTGTCCTGCGTCCAAATTTTCAGAATCTTTTTCAAATAGCCCTTTCAAGAAAGGAGGAACTACTTCAGAAGAATACGCCACCCGAGAGCAACTCAAAACCCTTCCGATTTCTGACTCCTTCTTTCCAAAAAACGAATCAAAAATACCTTCTAAATTAATGAGTTTTAAGAAATCTCTCCCCAGCAAACACTGATCATCAATTTCCGCCACGTACATTAAAATCTTATTCACAGAAAAATTTCCTAACCGAACTTCAACCTCCATTTTAAATTCCACAGGGACTCTCTCCCCCGTGGGATAACGAAGAGAACAATTCTCGACTCGAATTTTCCCTCTAACCTCTCCGAGAAACTTCCTACTCAAAATGGAAACATCGGAACCCGTATCAATTTAAAAAAAACAATCCCTCCCATCTAATTTCCCTTGGTAACAAAAATTATCGTAATCACTCTTATTACTAATCGAACGAATTAAAATTTCCGGGGTTTTATCTGCGAGGGTCACTCTTCCCCCGCTAAGAGTAACTATTCCGCGTTTCCCTTTTCCGTGTTCGCGGGACATTCGGCTCGGAAATGTCCAACCTTTCCACAAAGCCAGCATTCCTTTGCGGAAACGCGATTTCGAAAATTGCGCGGAAAATCTTTGCGGACGCTACCTCTCCCCTTTTCCTCGGATTTTTCGCCGCCCTCATTTTGAGGCAAAGTTTTCTTTTCCCCTTTTTCGAAAGGTTTACCAAAAATTTCCCTTTTTCTCCCAAATCCCCCAAAACTTTCTCCCTGTATGGCCTTAACGGCCTTCGCTCTCTCTACCGCTAATTTCAAAGAGGTAACTCCCTCCAACTGAAGGGTCCTCTTCACGAAACCGTCCGTTATGGCAGAGATAAACTGCGAGCACGCAATCTTGTCCCGAACAGCGTACGGGCACTCGGGATAAGCCAACCGGGCAAGCCTTTCCAATTCGGAGCCGAGAGACGCAAAGTCCTCCCCGAATTTTTGTCTCCGATTCGTGAAGAGGGAGTAATAATTTTGGGAAAGGTGCCCTTCCCCGAAACGCAATTCAAGCTTCGATTTTAGCTCGGCGTATTCGAGATTTTCTACGTTTTCGACAGAGTCCAGAATCGAACGCGCTTTTCCCCTCAAACAGGAAGCCAATGCGATGGTCCTCGACGCGTCGCTCCACTGATTTGCGCGAGCGATAATCTCGAATTGAGAGAAGAATTCCCGCAACGGGACCGATCCGTCATAAACGTCGGGCTTGAGCTTAAATCCGAGCTCCGCGCGCACGTCATTTACACCCGCAAACGCGGCCCGCGCTCCCGTATTTTCTCGCGCGTCGCACACTCCCGAATTCGCGGCATAAGCCGTGGGGTCCGCGCGCACATCACTCGCCCCCGACAGGGCGAAACGCGTCCCCGTATCCCCGGACGCTCTATTATTGGAGAGACTTAGCTGTGTTTGTGCGGAGTCTATCCCTCGGAGAAGACGGATCTCTTCCTCCTGCCGGCGGAACGTCTCGGCGTATTCTCTCTCTCTCTGCGCCTGTTCCTCGCGCATGTCGCGGATCTGGCGAATCACGGCCTGTATTGTGACGACTTCCGCCGTCGTCTCTGCAGTGTCCGACTCCGTTGTCCTCGACGCCGCGGCCTGCGAACGGGTCTTCGGCGGGGTGTGAGTGGTCGTCATTCTATCCCGGACGAGCCCCCAAAATGTTACACTCCGGCGACTTTCGCACGCTCCCTAGGCACTCCCGCACTCGGTCGCGCGTTAACTCGCGTACCGCGGAATAAGGGAACACAGGTTTTAGGAACGAAAGGATAGTTTATTGCAAATGTTACAATCATAGAACGAGAACCGAAACGTTCGCTCGAGTTTCAGTCCGGAGGAAATCTGAAAGCCGGGCTGTATCAACAACGCATAGCAACGCCCGTTGCTAAAGACGCTCCGCGGCGGAAAATACCGGGCGAAGCTGCGAACTCAGCGCGAGTGCAACAGTATATTAATTGAAAAACAAAAATGAATAAAAAATAATATTTTTTAGTTAATAACATTACCTCAAATTTTGTATTTACAAATGGAGTAAAAATGTCCTGAAATGTTATTAATATGAAAAGAAAATAATAAAAACAAATTAGCACTTTGTTCATGTATACAAGTAAAAATATTTTACAATTCAAAATATAAAAATCTTTAATTTGAAATAAAAATTATGAAGCCATATTTAATACAATGTATTAATTTTTATTATTTATACATTATATTATTTTCAGCAAGGATATACTCGGTTCATTTTAGTCAAGAGTCCTTTCATCAAGGTCGAGCACGGAAAGACCCTGTTAAGAAACGTCACCTACTACCATCGGCTGTGCCAACCAGTGATCGGCAAAAAAATTTTAATTATTTATTTTTCAATGTCAAAGCAATTATTAATAAGCCAAAATACAATGTTAATTGCCAAAAAAATAAAAAATTTTTTTCAATTTATTTTTATTTACCTAACAATTTGTAATTAATTTTAAAAAAAGATTATTTTTACAAAAATTATTAATGTTTTAACATTATTTTTTAATTCTTAGAAAATTTAATAACAAATCGAGAATTAAAACTAATTTTTCAAAAATAAATAATTAAATAAAAATAATTTTTAATTTTTCAAAAAATTAATAATTAAATAAAAATGTTTTCTAATTTTTCAAAAAATTAATAATTAAATAAAAATAAACAATAATGTAGAATGTTCGCTTGGAATATAATAACAAGACAAAAGGGCTTGCGAACTAGCAGGTTGTTAATGCTGACATGTATTTAAAATCATAACAATGACTTGACAATAACAAACGTTTCGGCCATAACTGTGGCCTTCTTCAGTGTAGTCGTTAATTTAAAATAATATACCCCCTTATACAATAAAGAATCATTCGCTTATAAATTAGATCGCCTGCTACATTACAACGATTAAAACGCATACGCTTACATACGCTCACATCAGGGTGCATACTCTAACATGGAAAAAATTTGTCGCGTATTCGAGCGCCATCTAATTTGGCTCCTTCGTGAAAATGGAACTACGTAGCAAAATGGCGTCATCCGTCGGTAAAAATGCGCAACGTTTTAGTATCCATAGGGCCAGTTTCACCATCTCCGATTAATGTGATCCTCCGATTAAATTCACTCTTGATCTCTTTCTAATCGTAAGAAAGAGACAAAGAGTGAATTTCGAAGGATCACGTTAATCGGAGATGGTGAAACTGGCCCTTACATTTATTATTAAAATAAAAAATTAAATTTTTACATAATATAATATATAAATGTAGGATATTGAAATATGAGTACAAAAGTTATTATTTACGTTTTATAAATGTTTTTATTGTTGTTATACAACTCTGCGTGTAATAAAATTATAATACAATAATATTATTGGCCTATACTACGTTTACGCAAGCGTTACTTCTGCAGTAACTTACGATAATTTCTTCGCGTAAACGAGATCTTCTTTCGCGTAAACGGGATTTTGTATTAATTTATGATAATATTGATAATTTACTCCGCGTAAACGAGTGCATTATCATAAGTTACTATAGAAGTAACGCTCGCGTAAACGTAGTACTAGTTTACGCGAGCACATCCAATGTTTACATTGAAAGCCTGTGAGGATTGTATACGAAATAACAAATAGTATAAAGGATGCAAATCGTTTTATTATTTCATATGCAATCCTTAATTAAACAAAATAGATAATTATTGGATAATTTAAGATCGTTGTTTCACACATTTTCTTTATAAACAAATACAAAATGTGTGAAAGCGACAGAAAAACTTAATTATAAAAAGAAAATGACCGTAGTATCTACGTTTACGCGAGCGTTAAGTCTGTAAAGGCCTTCACACATAAAATCGCGTAAGAACGTAAAACGTAAACGTAAGAAATCGACCAATCCCACTCAAGTATATTGTACTGTCCGTAACCCCAGTAGAAAAAATACTCGATTGGGATTGATCAATTTTTTTACGCTTACGTTTTACGTCCTTGCGGCATTTTATGTGTGAAGGCCTTAACTCACAATAATTCCTTTGCGTAAACGGGATTTTGTAGTAACTTACAATAATTTATTCCGCGAGTCAATTATCGTAAGTTACTACAGAAAAAACGCTCGCGTAAATGTAGTGACAGTGACATAATTAGAGAGATCATTACAATTATTTTTATAACTTTGATCAACTCTGCCAGCAAATCCAAAAGACATTACAAGGATATTTAAATTGGAAAAAGTTGAGTTGTGATGTAACCATATTAACCAGGAAAGTCATATAATTAAACCAAAAAAAATAATTTTAAGCATGAAAACGACATCGAAAACCATATTAACCAGAAATTATTTAACAATTGTTAAACAACCAATCACCAATATTAACTAGAAAAGATATATTGCAATTGAATCAGAAAAATCATGTGAAGCAGAAAAATCACATTAAAATCTATATGACCATAAATTATGTGCGATTGTTTAACAATCGCCATTATTAACCCAAAAAGACTATTACAATTAAACCGAAAAAATCAGTACAAGCAGAAAAACGACATTGCAAATAAAAAATTTATTACAACCAATGACCTGCGCGAGATTTGTAACTAGTTCTGCGACTGTACGGTCAAGAAAAAATAGAAAACATTTGAAATCAAAAGTTTGAAATTTGAAGGCAGCATACGACTATTTTCGCATTTTAAACTAATCCTCTTAGAAAGATGCAACACTGAGAGGCAAGTCATTTCGGTACAATGACTTCTACGTACAAACTAAATTTGATGGCGAGAGGTCACACTTCATATGAAGGATGAAACGTTTAAATATATCAGTCGTAGAGGCTACGATATTTCTAACGATTTTGAACACGGAGAAACTGATTGTTCAGATATGTCAACGAATGTTCCAAACTACACGGAAAAAAATAAACCGCAACGTCGGCGTAACGGACCGCTACAAACATTAACAGTTAATTCCAATGGATATTGTTCAAACGAAAACATATGAGATAGTTGTTTTAATAATCGAAATTCATATTTGGATAAAATAATATCTAATTGAATTGTTTATTCTTTTCCGTGTAGATGAGATGCAGAGGACTCACTCGCTCGACATAAATCGCTTGCAATTTACTAGAATTATTTTAATCATTATTGCCGCTCGTCGAGCGTTCTCGTTAGGTATTTCAATTCGGCTATACGTCGGCTACAAATACATTTATCTCAATCTTAAAATTACCAACCAAAAAAGACCATTACAATTAAACCGAAAAAATCATGTAAAGCAGAAAAACCACATTGCAAAAGAAAAATTGAAAAATTGATTGCAATCAATGATCTGCGCGAGATTTGTATCGAGTTTTAACCAGAAAAGACCACTACAATTAAACCGAAAAAATCATGTAAAGCAGAAAAACCACATTGCAAAAGAAAAATTGATTGCAATCAATGATCTGCGCGAGATTTGTAACTAGTTCTGCGACTCTACGGTCAAGAAAAAATGGAAAACATTTGAAATCAAAAGTTTGAAATTTGAAATGCAGCATACGACTATTTTCGCATTTTAAACTGATCCTCTTAGAAAGATGCAACATTGAGAGTATCGGCAAGTTATTTTCGAACAATGACTTCTACTACGCACGAACTTAATTTGACGGCGAGGTCGTACTTCATGTGCAGGATAAAACGTTACATATTTCACGTGTAAAGGTACGATATTCCAATACATGATTTTTTAAATGTTATTACCTCGCGCGATCACCTTCCTGCATTTTATACTTGAAGACTTTGAAATACACCTACATTAGCGATTGGTTTTGTAGGTAGCTAGAATTGATCCACTTTGCACGATGCGGTTACACTTTGTCGTCGCAGACACAGCAAACTTGTTGGACAGATGAACGAGAGATTGTCATAAACTAATTAAAAGAAATTTTATCCAAATCGAAAAATAATTTTAGATAAGGATATTTAAGGAACATGATTGTGATATATGCATTATTTATATTTTGGAATGTTTAAATCAGTATTCATAGTCGGACTTTAAATTTAAGACCGTCTATAGTGTGATCTTAAGATGTAATGAACCAATCACAGAGCCGTATAAGCATCTTAAGATATTATTTAAGACAGTCTTGAAATAAGATCTGATTATGAATACTAGCCTTAGGAATAAGGAAAATTAAGTACCTGTGGAGGAACATCGTTATTCCTTAATATCATATTCAAAAATTGTTCTCGCACATGTGTTGTTGAATTGGTTTGTTTCAATGAAAGTGATTTTATGTTAACCTTTGCTCTGGAGTTCTTTACAAGACGCTTCAAATATCGATTTTGGCGTCTCAATTTTACAGAAACATCATACAACGATTTAGCTGTTGGGCTTAGATTACGAACACGTGTTACATTTCTTAACTTCGATCTGACATGTTTGCTTCTTCTGGAAGATTTTTCCGTATTTCTCTGACCATTATCATTATCATTATTATTATCATTTTGGATAACTTCATTTTCAGAATGTAAACTTTCTGTCTCTTGCCCTGAGATGGTAGGAACCTGATTTTGTTCTATATCTTCAATCTGAGAATGTAAACTGTATGTCTCTTGCCCTGAGATTGTAGGAACTTCATTTTGTTCTATATCCTTATTTTCAGAATGTAATCTTTCTGTCTGTTGCCCTGAGATTGTAGGAACCTGATTTTGTTCTATATCTTCAATCTGAGAATGTAAACTGTATGTCTCTTGCCCTGAGGTTGTAGGAACTTCATTTTGTTCTATATCTTCATTTTCAGAATGTAATCTTTCTGTCTCTTGCCCTGAGATTGTAGGAACTTTATTTTGTTCTATCGTATCAGCTACCATGACAGGTATTGCTGTCTTTATCAACTTACGACAATGTAGAGAACAAGAATAATCTGATTCTGCAAAGTGCTTATGGCATACTTTAAATCTCTGTAAATCCTGAGCACAATAATTTATTAACTGATCCAATTTTAAACTGTGTATCTATTGTGAACATCTCTCAATATCTTTTGGAAATTTGTGTGAAGGCACTTTTACTCCTGACTTGCAGCCAGGAACGCAACAACTTTTGCCCATGTTCTAATAAAAGTTAAGCAGTTTGGGAATTTTCGTATAAACTCTTACAATTGTACTGCATTTAGAGATGTGCAACTCCGAAGAATTTGTGAAATCAAATTGAATATCACTATTCGTTTCGAAACCATCAAATCAAACCAAACCAACAAAATTGCATGAAAATGAAAAAAAAATCAAATTGACAATATGGATCCGGGTTAATGATTTGCACATCTACTAATTACGTATTAATATAATAAACTTACCAATATTGTCCGTTCTCCGCGAATGTAGAAGGGAACGAAGGCAAAAGCGAGAGGCTGGCGCAACGTTTCAACGTTTTAGGCCGACACACGAGATACGTCCCAGCAAGATACACGGAGCAACGCCGATCGTCGACTCTGAAAAATAAGAAAGTAACAGTGACATTAGTTTGTGCCGATTCTCGCTCGATTCACTGTATACGACTTATGATAAGAATAAACTTACCAATATTGTCCGTTCTCCGCGAATGTAGAAGGGAACGAAGGCAAAAGCGAGAGGCTGACGCAACGTTTCAGGATGATACACGAGACACATCTACGTACACATCCATACCGCACAAGATGACCGCCGATCGTTGATTTCGAACAATTACATTATAAGGAAATTCGCGATGCTCGATGCTCGTGATTGCTGGTGATTGTCCGTTGTTGCCCGTTACATACTCGACTCACGTGACTGCACGCCATATTGAATTCTGGCTACGTAGTTCCATTTTCACGAAGGAGCCAAATTAGATGGCGCTCGAATACGCGACAAATTTTTTCCATATGAGAGTATGCACCCTGGCTCACATCCTACGCACATCTAATTTATAAGCGAATGATTCTTTATTGTATAAGGGGGTATATTATTTTAAATTAACGACTACACTGAAGAAGGCCACAGTTATGGCCGAAACGTTTGTTATTGTCAAGTCATTGTTATGATTTTAAATACATGTCAGCATTAACAACCTGCTAGTTCGCAAGCCCTTTTGTCTTGTTATTAAATAAAAATATTTTCTAATTTTTCAAAAAATTAACAATTAAATAAAAATAATTTTTTATCCTTGACTCTGAAACAAGTTGTTTTGGCAAAAACAAGCATAAACATATGAGTAACTGAAATATTACAATCAGAGATACTAGACAAGACGAAGAGAACATCATAAAGTTCTTGAAAATATATCTATAAAATTAACCTAGTCGATATTTATTAGATTATATTAATGAGTATAAAGCTGTTGTTCTTAAATTTTTCTTCCCTTTGAGTGTGCATATAACATACAATTTTTGTAAATATATGAATGTATTCGAAAACTTTCAATTTTATATTCAGAAATACTAAATAAAGCAAAGTCAATGATTAAAAAATTATATTTATATTATCACACAGTTATCATTAAATCAGTCAACACGGCAATAAATGTGTACATATTTGACTTACAAGAATAATTTATTAACTATTACTTATATTGTATGTATTTTATTGCATATCCCCATGGGGTTTACAAGGCGTTTTGTTTTTACGAGGAACGTATCCAAACCTCTACAAAAGCCTCAAAACATAATCATAAACAAAAAACATAATCGACATCAAATAAAAAAACAACGTCATAATCAAATTCAAATTAATTATTAATTAATTCTTCAAACTCTTCTTTGTTTTTCTTCTCTTCCGCTCTTGCATCGGCACCTCTCCTTTGCCTCTCCCCCGTTCGTCCCCTTCTCATTTACTCCAATCCCTTTTCCCTCCCGCCTCTTTCTCCTCGTCCGACCCCATCAACAGTTTCCTTTCCATTTCCTTAGAGATTTCCTCCTCCTCCGATCTCTCCGAGCTCTTCTTTAGTCTACCTTCCATTCTCTCCTCTCTCTCCTCTCTCTCCCTATCTCTCCTTTCCACCGATTTATCCTCGTCTATTTTCACTCCTAAGCTGTTTCCAGCCTTTCTCCTCGCCTCTATCACCCGCTATTTCTCCTCTTCGTTTTTTAATTTCACCAAGAGCGTTATCCACGCTCCTCTCTGCCCCACTACGCACACCTCTCTCACCGTAACCCTTATCCTCAGTCCTTCCGCAAACTCCTTCACCTTCTCCCAATGCGAACCCTTGTCTCCCCATACTTTCTTCTCCGCCCTTAGGATTACGTTCCTTTTCCTTTGTTCCTCCTCGCTTCTCTCACCCACTCCTGCCCACCATTTCTTCTTCACCCCCACTCCTTCCTCGATGTCCTCCCTCTTCCTTTTACCTCCATTTTGCTCCATTTTCTTTATCTTCCTCTCCATTCTCCTTACTTTCTCCTCAAGCTCCTCTATCCTCTCCTCTTTCTTTTTCTTCTCCTCTATCTTATCCTTCACCATCTTCCTTACTTTCTCCTCTAGCTCCTCTATTCTCTCCTCCTTCCTTCTCTCCACTTCTTTCTTTTCCTTCACCATCTTCTTGAATTTCTTCTCCATCATCCTTTCCACTGCCTCCGCTATTATTCTCCCCTCTTCCTCCATCCTGCGTAGTCCTGGGTAATCTGTAAACTGTAATATTTTATTACTCCCTCCTCTTTCTTTCACTCTCCTCTTCTCCTACCTTCCTCCTCCCCCTCTCCCTCACTCCATTCCTTCTTCTGTCTCCCCCGACCCCCCTTTTCCTCTCCTTCTTTCCTCTTCTAGCTCCATCATCCATTTTTCACCTCCCCCGTCCTCATCTAACACCCATCCCACCGCTTCCTTCCAGCTACCCTTTTCTGATTCCCATCTCCTACATTCCTCCCACACATGCTCCCATGATTCCTCCCTGTGCTCACATAACCTGCATTTCTTCTTCTCTTCCGTTTCCCAGTATCTGCTCTCTCTCATCTCATTTCTTAATCTATATCTCGCCACCCTGTTTCATCTGCTCTCTCCCCATTCTCTCTTCAAATACCCCGGTATACCCTCTTCTTTTACTATCTTGTACCATCTATTATACTCCGCACCCTCGATCCTTTCCCATCTTTCTCTTCTTTGTACTTCCTTGTCCCCTCCGAACAGTTTGTGATACCATTCATCTCCGTCTTCTCTCAGCCTTTCCAGTTCCTTCAATTCAACACCTCTGCTTTCAAAAAACTTACCTCTTTCTCTCTCCCAGTTTGATCCTAATTTCCCTTTTTTCTCTTTTCTCTTCATCTCCTCCCAGCATAGCCTTGCCAATTCACTTCCTCTACCCTCCTCTAGTTTCCTCTCGAATCTCCATGCTCTCATCCCTGCCCTCCCTCTCAGCTTATCCCTTTGCGTCTCCTCTCTCACGAGATACCATGGCGTTCTCCCTTCCACTCCCAATACCCATCTGATATACCTTTCTTCCAACCTTTTCATTCCTTCCCTTTCTTTCCATCCCCATATTTCCGCTCCATATCTCATTACTGTCCATACCAGTCTATCGAATAGCCACAATCTTTTTCCCCAGTCTTTCCCAAATCTTCTCTTGCCTATCCCCCAGATCTTCCCCATTATCGCCGCTGTCTTCTTGATTCTTTCCCTTATCTGTGCCTCTTGTCCTCCATTTCTTTGGAACATGTATCCTAAATATCGGAATTTCTTCACTTCTCTTAATTCTTTTCCTCCCCATCTCTATCTTCTTTTACTGTCCCTTCCTCCTCCTTTCCTAAATCTTATTATTTTTGTTTTCCCCACATTCATTTCCAATCTCTTCCTACTTAGATAGCCTTCCAGTCTTTCCAACATGCTCCTCATTTGGTCCTCGTCCTCGCCAATAACACTATATCATCCGCGTAAGCCAAAGAATATACCCTCCTACCTCCTAACGTCACTCCTCCCCATTTAACCTTGCCCATTTCCTGTTCCATATCCGCTATTAACAAGTTAAACAGCAGCGGACTCAAAGGGCATCCTTGCCTTACTCCTCTTCCCGTCCAGAATTCTTCTCCCATTCCGTCTCCTACCCTTACCCTGCTTTTCGTCTCCCTTAACAGCTCCTCCGTTCTCCTCACCAGCCCTTCCCTTACTCCCCTTTCCCTCATTGCTTTTATTAGGACTCCTCTATCCACCGAATCAAACGCTGCCTTAAGGTCCACAAAACATCTTATCAATTTTCCCCCCTTCTTTTCTAACCTTCTGTTCACCAAGTTTAACAAGTAGATGTTGTCTATTGTTCCCATCCCCCTTCTGAAACCTGTCTGATTCTGTGGCACT
The DNA here is from genome assembly GCA_030770255.1 of Temnothorax ravouxi. NCBI lineage: Eukaryota > Metazoa > Arthropoda > Insecta > Hymenoptera > Formicidae > Temnothorax > Temnothorax ravouxi. The sequence continues at coordinate 126,654 of JASTWP010000243.1, read as the reverse complement.
ATTCTCTTCCCCTCTATCTCCTCTCTTACTCTCTCCGCCAGAATAGCTGTGTACACCTTATATAACGACGGCATTATTGTCACACCTCTATACTCCTTCTCCTTTCTTTACAATTGGCGCAATCATTCCCTCCTTCCAGATTTCCGGCCATCCTCCTCCCTTCCATATCCTATTAATATATTTCCATGCTCAAATCTCCAGCTCCTTCCCCCCTCGCCTCCAGACCTCTCCTGGAATCCCATCCCTTCCCATAGCTTTTCCGTCTTTTAACCTCCTTACAACTCTCCTCATTTCTTCTATGCTAATCTCCTCTTCCTCTTCTTCCTCCTTTTCCTCCCTATCTCTTTCTTTCCCCATCCTCACCCTCCCTTCTACTCCTCCCAGGAGTTTCATAAAGTGCTCTTTCCACTCCTCCTCTTCTATTCCTTCCTCAATCCCCCTCCTTTTTTTCCTCTCTTTATTTACTATCTCTCAAACCTCCGCCTCCCTCCGTTTTTCTCTCCCATCTCTGATTTTCTTCTTCCTTCTTCCTCTTACACATTTCTCTAAACTCCTTCCTCTTTTCTTTGTACGCGCTACCCTCTCCTTTTCCTTTCCTCCAAGTCCTTAATTTTCTTCTTGCCTCTTTCTTCGCCTCTCTATACTCTTTATCCCACCATCCTGCCTTCCCCCTCTTTCCTCCCATCTCCTCCTTCACCCCTTTTATTGCCTCCTTTATTCTTGCCTCCATTTCTTCCCATTCCTTGTTCAAATCATTCCCCTTTTCCTCCACCGCTCCTATTTTTTCTATGAACCTCTTTGTTCCTTCCTCGTTCCATATCTCCCTGTTCCCCTTCTTCCCCCTCCTTCTTCCTCCATCTCTTTCTTTCTCTCTCCTTACGACTATTTCCAAGGGGTGATGGTCCGAGTCCACTCTATCCCCCACTATCATACTCTCTATCTTCTCTCTTACTTCTCCTTCTCCTATCACATAGTCGATCACCGTGTCTCCTCTTCCCCCCGTAAACGTAAACTCCCTTTCCTCATCTCTCCTCACATTGCCATTGAAGATCTCCCATCCTCTCTCTTCTATGCTATTTATCAGCCACCTCCCCTTTCTGTCAATCTTTTTATCCTTTGATCTTCTACCCCCTCCACGCCATCCTCCCCCCTCCTCGTCATCTATCCCCCCGCCTTCATGACCGGTCCTTGCATTGAAATCTCCTCCAATAATCGTAAACCTTCCTTCTTCTCTCTTTTCCATTATCAGTCCCAGCTCCTTTAGTCTTTCTTCCATCTCCTCTTTCTTTGCGTAGACCCCAACAATGCTCCAGTTCTCGCTACCTATCTTAACCTTTCCCTCTATCAGTCCCTCCCTGCTTATTTCTATTTCCGTTCTCTTCTCTTTTATCTCCTTTCTTATACCCATTATCATCCCTCCTATTGCTCTCTCTTTTTTATTCTTTTTCCTTGCCATTTGCACTCCCCATTCATACCCTTTTGGCAGCCTTCTCCTTATTCTTTCCCATCCCTTTTCCCCTATCCACGTCTCTATTATGACTACCACGTCCTGTTTCTTCAGTCCTTCCCAGAACTTTTTATCTTTATTTTCCAGCCCAGCTACATTCCAGAACACGATTCTCTATTCTGATTTCTTTTCCCCCTTTCCTTCTCTTCCAACCTCCTCATTTCCCTCCTCCAACTATTACTTATATATTAATATTAAAATAAAATAATATTAAAACAGAGCAAGAGACCATCGTCGAATTATAGTTCATCTAGTAATTGCAAATTTTCCCAAAAGACACAAATTTTCAGTATAAAAAAATTATTTAGTATAGTTAACGTCATCGTTTCTTTTTTACTGCAACTAATATACTTTTAAAAATGAATACTTTACAAATTAATAAATGTTAATTTTCTAAAAAAATTAGTATCTAATATATTTTCTAATAATTATCAAAAAAATTACTTTTAAAAAATTACTAATTTTTCAAAAAATTAAAAATATTTTTTCCCAAATAAGTAATTTTTTTAAAAATTGACAACTTATTTTATATAATTGTCAATTTTTAAAATATAAGCAATATATTTCTGATTATTTATAAATTTTTCAAACAGAGTATTACATTTTCAATTAATTAATAATTTTTTTAAATTTAGAGTTTAGTATTTTATTAATTACCAATTTTTTTGTTAATTAAAATTAAAAACATTAAAAATTTTTATTTTTGATTAATTACAAATAACCGCCGATATCATTACTAAAAACAGAATTTTTGCCGATCACTGGTGCCAACGTTGTTTTTGAATTGTTCAGAAGCTCGAAATGTAAACAAGTAAGTATATAAAAACACATACACATTTGTATTTGTAATGTAGTGTTATGTAATTATATAAATAATGTACTTCTTTACAAGGAATGCGGTGGCTGAACCGAACCTCAAGTTCAATGTTCTCCGACGAGAATTCCCATTAGTTGTCAATTCTGAAAGAAGAATAAGATCTTCAAATACAACTTCACCAACAACTTCTCATGTAGTTGTAGAAGACAACATTGTAAATATCAGTACGCCAAAAAGAATACGTAGGTTTTTTAAAGATATTTTTAGGATTTTTTCTCTCTGATCTTTCTAAGTTGAAATCGGTTAAGTTTGAGTTGTTGTTAGGAAGTCTAGGAATATATTCATGTTATTAACATGATATTTTTAAAACAATAAAAGCACATATCGGAGTCTTTAAAGAACAAATTAAATTAAGTGGAATAATCCGCGTGAGAAAAGTATTAAAATTAAACGCGCTTTTTCTATTGAGTATTCGTATCTCTACGCGCGTCAATTAACAAGACCTTTAATTATAAAAAAACAAAGCAATAACGAAACAAGAATAAGAAATGGATTCGTCAAATCCCGATGCATCAGTATATCGATTTCAGATTCGCAGATAGAAATTAGCTGGGAATTGTTTCGAACGAGCGTCGATTCGTTCACGCAGCACAAAATAAAGTCTCGCTGAACGATGTTTTGCGCCTTTCTTGCCACAGGTCACACACTATTATCGAACATTTCGGCTGGAATCAGTCTAAAGTCCGTGGAGACGATAATTAATGCGACTAAGCAAATGACGAAGTGTAACGTACTAGCATGTAACGGACCTTTCTTAGCATATGAGAGAGATTGTATTTTTGCAAGAGGTATTTACGTCCGTTTACTAATAAAACAATCCTAACGTAGATACCTTGACCCCACAGAGAGACAAAATCGTAAAATGTAAGATGCGAGAGGGCCTAAGTGAGAGCTTGTACGCGCCTAGAAAAACGGAAAGGGTCGAGAATTGGAACGGGAAAAGCGCGTATCGACGAACGTTCGTTTTTTATATTCACGTTTAAATTATTTGTTTTACAATAACGACCGTGGATCTTGAACTGCATTTTGCCCCGACGTTTTGTGATAGCCTAATATTTCACAGAGTTAAATACAAAAACGTGTCGTTGACTCGTCGATGCGGTGCCGCTATTATATACGCACCATATAAAAGTGCATTTTTAAGGATTTTCAAACAATTTTTTATACTCTATTTTTGTCGCCGAATGAATGTTTTTAATTACCACGCGAAAGATATGAAGGAGCAACAATAAATCCCTGGAGACAATATAATCGCCTGTTTTGTAAGATAGTTTTCGTCTGGTTTTGCGATCTTTTTGCGTTTTGCCGTTTTGCGATTTCGCCGTGACTCGTCGTGACAAAGGCGGCGATTGCGCGACAAGATCGAGCAGTATTAATTTAAGCGTTGCATTCACAGTATTGCAACGTAAAAGAAGAGCAATGTATATTTTTATATTTTACGCGCACGGCCTTGCAACGAAAATTGGATCAGTATTATCCAAGATAGTGTTTATCGCGAAAGTATATTTTTTATATGGAACTATTTGTCATATTCCTGCGAATTTAGCGCCAAACTGTGGCTGTTGTAGTTTTGAGTCCTAACCGCCTAATGTAATGAAAATCTGTTCCGCGAAATATTTTTGAAATTCAATTTGCGACAAGGATTAACGTTACTCGCTGCCATTCTATCTTGTCGCGACGATTTTTTCCGTATCACGATTTTTAATATTTAATAATCCGCTATTTAAAAATAGGTAATAAATTAGAAGAGATCGAGGCAAGATATTTGTGGCTAGAGGCGCTCTTCGCGTGCATGCTCTTTTTTGTTATCGTCGTCGTGATAGTTAATTTTTTACTGCTGATTCTATGTTTTATTTAAATCGTTAATTAAGTCGATCACGTCTTCTGTTAATTAAGTCGATTGTTCAGCTTTCCCTTCCAACGTAACGAAAGGCGATCCTGATATTGCTGCCAATAGAGGATTATTTATTACATATAATGCAATACTCGATCGTGCGATCGTCCTCCGCATAGCAAGACCTGCATTTTCGCGTTTTCTCGTCCTCGAGGAAAAGGACACCATGCGTTGCACAAATGAGAGGGCGAAGCCCAAGAGATATAGGTATTACAACTTTAACAGTTGCCTCGAAGTATTATGTAATAAAGCGTACAACTCTTTCGTTAATATTACGTGTTGTGCCGGTAACTCGACTAGCGAGCTTCGGCACTGGATTCTTTGGACCCGTCAGGAGGGAAAGGATATTCACCGAACAACAGCTTGTTTCCACTTTGATAGAATAAAACGTTTATTCTTTATTCACAAATATCTTAGTTATTTCACTGCCTTGACTTGCGGGCGTTTGTTATGACACCTGGTTACGATTATCGGCACGGTGTCTCGCGTCACGCGCTCGGTTATTAGACTGCCCGCCGCTTCTCGAAAAGGCGGGCTTTTTATCTCTTCGCGTATTGCTTCCGCGATGCTGACTTAGCTGTCAGCGCTTTTGCTTCCGGGTGAGCGACCTGTCGGCCGTTTGCGACACCCGGAATGCCACCTCAGGAGAGTTTGGCAATATTCGGGATGCGCGCTGACAGCTAGGTGTCGCAATTTGGGCAAGGCGACTTCCGCCTCACAACATCCGTCTCACGTGTTATTTCTTTTTTTTTCTTTTTTGTACAGCGCGTTGCTACCACATACTTCCGCAACCGCATCTTCTGTTCCGACTTTTCACGTTGGAAAAGAATTTCCATTATAAATCGACGAAAATGTAAATCGTTATGTTAAAGAAAATAGAATTATTTCGATTAACTAGTGACGCTAGAATACATTAGAAAAATAATCCCCGCGCAAAAAGCAGAAGTCAAAGGAATAGGACAGAATTCGAGAATAAAGATAAAACGAATTAAACTATTATAAGGTTTGAAAGAAAATTCACTATTTTTCACGAACGAAGAATTTGACGACGAGAACTGCGAAAGGATATTTGTTTTCTATTTTTATACGGGTAGATTCTCATTGGAGAGCGAGCGTGGCCTAGTAGACAGCGCACTGGTCTATTGAGCCAAAGGTCCCGGGTTCGATTCCCGGTAGAGCTAGAAAATTTTATTCGCTCGTTCTCCTCTCGGAAAACAATGGCAAACCACCGAGAGTATGTCTGCCAAGAAAACTTCTCTAAAAATTGCCGTTCGAAATCGGCGTTAAACTGTAGGTTCCATATACAATGTGTATAATCCACGTGCGCAACACATGTATATGAAGAGAAGTCACCACGCTCAGGCATGAGTAATAGGACTGAGGATGGATGGAGATTCTCATTATATTCATCTTCTCGATATTTTCGCGTTGTCCTCGGGTCGCGAGATACGAAATCACTTTGCTCATGCTTAGAGCCATCTGACAGCACTAGGCTCTTAAGGAGGTTGGAGCAGTTCGGTCAATTCTAGATTTTCGTTTGTAAAAAATATATATGATAGTATCAAGAGACACGGTAGTGTCTCGCGCCAAGTACACGCGGAGCGAGACCGCACCGTGACTCTTTTACGCGACGCGACGGGTTGCGAGTAACCGAGATGTTGAGATCTCGATAACGAGTGAACGGATCAAGTTCTAAGTAGGCTTGATCGATAGTTGGGGTGAAAATAAGGGGGGTATCTCCTATATAATTTTCCGCTACGTGCCCTACGAGCGGAGACATTGCGACGCAAAGTCCAAATGTGAAAATTTTTTATTAAGATACTCCTCCTCCTCCTAACGCCGATCTGTGTGATCACGTGATCAGAGAAAATGTCCCTTTCACTTTTTCGACACTGGCGGCGCAGGTATCGCCAGTTTCGATATCGCGCGCGTATTTCGAACGATCTAGTAGGTAAATTATTAAAGGTCGATAGACTTTTCGGTCAGAAGGAAGATTTCTATTTTGCTAAATTAAGTATATATATAATATATATTGATTCTTATGAATCAAGTTTGAATTCGATGTTTAGGTATCCCAGGTTGCCGATGACGGGATCCAGATAGTGCGCTTCATAGTTTTCGGTGTCCAGGTGTAATCGTACGTTGAATGCGATGTCTAGGTGTCTCAGGTTGCCGATGACGATGTCTAGATAGTGCGCTTCGTAGTTTTCGGTGTCCAGGTGTAATAATACGTTGAATTCGATGTATACGTGTTCCAGGTTGCCGATGACGAGGTCCACATAGTGCGCTCCGTAGTTTTCGGTGTCTACGTGTATTAATACTTTGAATTCGATGTCCACGTGTCCCAGGTTGCCGATGACAGGATCCAGATAGTGCGCTTCATAGTTTTCGGTGTCCAGGTGTAATCGTACGTTGAATTCGATGTCTAGGTGTCCCAGGTTGCCGATGACGAGGTCCACATAGTGCGCTCCGTAGTTTTCGGTGTCTACGTGTATTAATACTTTGAATTCGATGTCCACGTGTCCCAGGTTGCCGATGACGGGATCCAGATAGTGCGCTTCATAGTTTTCGGTGTCCAGGTGTAATCGTACGTTGAATTCGATGTCTAGGTGTCCCAGGTTGCCGATGATGAGGTCCACATAGAGCGCTCTGTAGTTTTCGGTGTCTACGTGTATTAATACCTTGAATTCGATGTCCACGTGTCCCAGGTTGCCGATGACGGGATCCAGATAGTGCGCTTCATAGTTTTCGGTGTCCAGGTGTAATCGTACGTTGAATGCGATGTCTAGGTGTCTCAGGTTGCCGATGACGATGTCTAGATAGTGAGCTCCGTAGTTTTCGGTGTCCAGGTGTAATAATACATTGAATGCGATGTCTAGGTGTCCCAGGTTGCCGATGACGATGTCTAGATAGTGAGCTCCGTAGTTTTCGGTGTCTACGTGTATTAATACTTTGAATTCGATGTCCACGTGTCCCAGGTTGCCGATGACGGGATCCAGATAGTGCGCTTCATAGTTTTCGGTGTCCAGGTGTAATCGTACGTTGAATTCGATGTCTAGGTGTCCCAGGTTGCCGATGACGAGGTCCACATAGTGCGCTCCGTAGTTTTCGGTGTCTACGTGTATTAATACTTTGAATTCGATGTCCACGTGTCCCAGGTTGCCGATGACGGGATCCAGATAGTGCGCTTCATAGTTTTCGGTGTCCAGGTGTAATCGTACGTTGAATTCGATGTCTAGGTGTCCCAGGTTGCCGATGATGAGGTCCACATAGAGCGCTCTGTAGTTTTCGGTGTCTACGTGTATTAATATCTTGAATTCGATGTCCACGTGTCCCAGGTTGCCGATGACGGGATCCAGATAGTGCGCTTCATAGTTTTCGGTGTCCAGGTGTAATCGTACGTTGAATGCGATGTCTAGGTGTCTCAGGTTGCCGATGACGATGTCTAGATAGTGAGCTCCGTAGTTTTCGGTGTCCAGGTGTAATAATACATTGAATGCGATGTCTAGGTGTCCCAGGTTGCCGATGACGATGTCTAGATAGTGAGCTCCGTAGTTTTCGGTGTCTACGTGTATTAATACCTTGAATTCGATGTCCACGTGTCCCAGGTTGCCGATGACGGAATCCACATAGTGCGCTCCGTAGTTTTCGGTGTCTACGTGTATTAATACCTTGAAATTGATGTCTAAGTGTCCCAGGTTGCTGATGACGAGGTCCAAATAACACGCTCCGTAGTTTTTGGTGTCTAGGTGTAATAATACCTCGAATTCGATGTCTACGTGTTCCAGGTTGCCGACGACGAGGTCCACATAGTGCGCTTCGTAGTTTTTGGTGACTAGGTGTATTTATAACTTTAAATCCGAATGTAGGACACGTAGATATTGAATTTGAGGTATTAATACACGTAGACACCGAAAACTACGGAGCGCACTATGTGGATCTCGTCATCGGCAACGTGGGATACCTAGACATCGAATTCAACGTATTATTACACCTGGACACCGAAAACTATGGAGCGCACTATTTGTAACTCGTTATCGGCAACCTGGGATACCTAGACATCAAATTCAAGCTTAATTCATAAGAATCGACTTAAAAATTCCCTAGCGGCAGAACTAAAATTATGTCATGACATAATAAAAATTCGTTGAATTAAAATTATGTCTAGACATAATAAAAACTGGACAAATTAAAATTATGTCTGACATAAAAATAATTCCGCATTTTTATTATGTGTATACACATAATTTTAATTCATACAATTTTTATTATGTGTACACATAATTTGTTTTTGAATGAACGTAAAACGTATTTGTTACAATATCTATCCATTATTGAAAATCGATATGCGCGACAAAAGCTCTTGTATATCATTAATTATGTTATTATTTATTATATATATTTCTATCCATATATTTTCAGTATTATTAGAAAAATTATTAGCATTTAGGATACGAATCTTTTTCCGTTAGTTTGTAAGTTTCATGATTAAAAAGATCATGTCGTATTATTAACATATACCTAAGATTTATAGAATCGTTATTAATTTTATTATATATCTCAATTGCGCGAATCTTAAATATGTTTTGTAAAAATTAGGCATAATATTCCTATGCAAGGATACTTGTTTAATTATTTTTTCCTATTGCATTTAAGTATAGAAAAATATACAATTTCTATGTGTTTGCACTTTATATTTAATGAGCAGGCAATTAAATATATAATATGACTCAATTTGCACTACGTTTACATGACACCGTTAATCGGGTTTTATAACATCGGTTGTCAGGAAGACCAATCGTAATCATTCTTCAGAAGAATGGAATAGTTGTGATTGACTGGCCTAAGAACTACCGGTTATAAAACCCGATCAACAGTGCCATGTAAACGTAGTCTTATGTCTCTTTATTGACTGACATAGTTATATACTTTTAAATCTTTTTCTTTTCTAAAATTCAATCAATTGAATAACAAAAACTACGTTATCATATTATATACTTTTGGTACGTAGTGTGCAAATTTATTTTGAAATGAAGATTATATATTTTTTACTGAATTATTTACACACACGTGCGGGGTTTCAGAGAATCATTTTTCGCCAACTCAAATATGTTCCTACTCAACTGTCAAAATATGAAAGATAATTTTATCTAGTTGTGACATTCGCTCGAATTCCCGAAATAATTTTCAAGGATGTGAGTACAAATATATATATCGTACTATTTAATATTTATAATTAATAGAAAATTATAAACGATGCTGTATGTATGAAAAATTTGACAGAATTGCTTTTATCAAATAGAATTAATTTGTGATTAGTTGAAGGAAATAAAAGAATAAACAAATCAGGTAAGTTTCAGACACGTGTTACAGGTGTCTATCTGTAATTATCAGAAACATCGATACCTGTAGATATCGGTACATATACAATTGCGAACAACATTCAGTAAGACACGCGAATAAAAATAAATAAAAAATTTTACAGTTAACGACTTATTAACATTAATCATGCTATATTGCGATTATGTTTTATGTTGAAATTGAAAAATATATATAAGGTGTACAACTAAAAGGGTTACAGATTATTATTTTTAAAAAACTAAGCAAAATATTAAATTGTTGTTTTCTTTAGAAATAATAGTCCGTAACACTTTCAGCTTCATACCTTGTAAATACTATTTATAAGATATATTGTTTATATAAGATTAAGATGCGTAACACACTACAAAAAGGCGTGATATCCGTACAAAATTACCTTTTAAAAAAAAAGGTAAAAAAGGCGCCAAGTACACGCATAGTAGTGTATATGTTGTTATCTCGAAAAAAGAGAAAGTGGTAGTATTATACCTCGAAAAAATATAAGTAACAAGTGGTAGACATAATCTTTATATCTCGAAAAATCTCGAAAAAATCTAAGCAGTAGTATCTTTATTTCCGAAAAATTATAATTAACCCAAGTGATACACATCACAAAATTATGTTACCTTATCAAAAAAAAGAGTCGCGTTTCAAGTGATCTATTACAATTACAAAAAAGAAATGATATCTCTTTAAATTACAGCGCCAATTACAGAGAGAACGTATATATTGCTTCAAAAAATAATTGTTGCACTACTTTGGAAAATCTTTACATTGTGTCAATTAAAAAAGAATGTATGATAAAAATTTTATAAGATTAAAAAATTTTATTTAAATTTTACAAGGGAATACAAGATATTTAAATACAAAGTTTACATGTGTATTTTTTAGTGGTCACAAAGAATTACAAAGGTAACAGTACAAAATAAAAATATTTTATTAAAATACATAAATTTTTCTTGTAAAAATACTTGGCGCTGCTAGACCTCGAAATTTTAAATAAATAAATAAACTTATCCTATACTTAATTATAAGCCGTATTATTCGCCGTCGTCACGCACACCCATACCACTCGTTCGCACAAACACACCACGCTGATAATCATTTTGTTACTCTTGTCGCATTCTTCTCTGAATTATTTTTATTTATTGTTGTCTTTATTTATCTAAAATTTCGAGGTCTAGCAGCGCCAAGTATTTTTACAAGAAAAATTTATGTATTTTAATAAAATATTTTTATTTTGTACTGTTACCTTTGTAATTCTTTGTGACCACTAAAAAATACACATGTAAACTTTGTATTTAAATATCTTGTATTCCCTTGTAAAATTTAAATAAAATTTTTTAATCTTATAAAATTTTTATCATACATTCTTTTTTAATTGACACAATGTAAAGATTTTCCAAAGTAGTGCAACAATTATTTTTTGAAGCAATATATACGTTCTCTCTGTAATTGGCGCTGTAATTTAAAGAGATATCATTTCTTTTTTGTAATTGTAATAAATCACTTGAAACGCGACTCTTTTTTTTGATAAGGTAACATAATTTTGTGATGTGTATCACTTGGGTTAATTATAATTTTTCGGAAATATGATCTACCGCATGTGTGAGAATTATTTCAGATTTATTGACCATCTAGAAGCTGAGATATTAATTTCCAAAAATGCGTCATTTTACATGGGCCGGGTTATATGGAGAAAGCGTTGACGGCGATGACTGATCAATTTTCTTTAATATTGTTGCACTCCGGCGACTTTCGCACGCTCCCTAGGCACTCCCGCACTCGGTCGCGCGTTAACTCGCGTACCGCGGAATAAGGGAACACAGGTTTTAGGAACGAAAGGATAGTTTATTGCGAATGTTACAATCATAGAACGAGAACCGAAACGTTCGCTCGAGTTTCAGTCCGGAGGAAATCTGAAAGCCGGGCTGTATCAACAACGCATAGCAACGCCGGTTGCTAAAGACGCTCCGCGGCGGAAAATACCGGGCGAAGCTGCGAACTCAGCGCGAGTGCAACAATATCTAGTAAAGATAAACGCTCAAAAAACGTGCCTACGCGTACAATAAATTAATGCGAACATTTAGAACGCAAGAAAACACGTATTCCGTACCACCTAATAACAAATATATTACGAGTTAAAGCGATCGAAATTAAACTGAAACAGCAGTTGATAGTTCGCGAGTATGCAGATGTGGCAACGCAGCGTCGCCCGCGTTTTGGCTGTACCCGAATCCTGTTGGTATGTGCACGTTTTTGTGGTTCTCTTCCGTGCTATGTCTACGATTTTTTGATTTTCTTTGGAAATAAAACCAAAAAATCATGAATCTAATGGAAGAGAACCAAAAAATTGTGAACATAACATGAAAGAGAACCCTAAAATCGTTGACATTACCACAAAATAGTAGACATAGCACGGAAGAGAACCACAAAAACGTGCACATACCTACAGGATTCGGTTACAATCAAAACGTGAGCACCTAACCTTATCCAGAATGACAGAAAATTCACCGGCATGTTTACGTTTGGCAACTGCCGCTACGTGGCTCAACACAGAGGCGAGCACTGCTACCAACCTCATAAAAGTGTAACGTTGCCAAGTTTCAATCGTATTTAATATAATCGACGGAAAGTTATTAAAAAATTGATAGCTTATATAATTGTCAAGGGAGCTACCAGTAATAATTATTATTTCATTCTATCAACGGCAAAACATATATTCATGCCATTTTTATATTATAGATAAAATAATTAGCAATACCACAAGTTTTCAAGTTGGCATTGGCAAAAAAGTGTTTCGTTTTTAGCTAATTAAAATATAAAGATGCATAATATGATACTTTTACTATAGGTTTTATGCAATAGCAGCGTATGGAGAATAAAATAATACCTAATACAGATTTTTTAATGACCTAATAAAAAACTTTTTTTTAAACCGTCAATTGACTCAACTGGATCGCTCCAACCTCCTTAACACGGATAGACTTTCGCAAATTGCAGTCTGCCAAGCGTTTTCGCGGAATAACGAGGGAAGAGGAGCTCAACTCTCCAACCGGATGGCCTAATCGCCTTCGAAACGGGGGTAAGAAAATTACGAGGATACTCGTTGTCCGTTCCGTCCAACTTATTTTTGTAAGGGAGTGAGAAAGGGAGAGAGAGAGTGAGAGAAAAAAAATACGAGAAAGAGAGAGAATGCGTCCTGCGTGCGTGTGTTCTTCGAATGCTCCTGTAATTTATCGTCCTGTAACTTATTGCTCCGATTTTAGCTTAAGCTTACGCTCATACGTTGCGTGATATCAATCGTAATTCACGATCTTACGAGCGAGGAACGTCTCGAGCGTGTAACTTTGCTCCAAGTTGCGCTGATAATCGTTGTATCACCCGATATAATCCCAAACGTGGAATTTGCGTTTCGCAAATCCATCGAACCATCTTACTTTTACTAGATGTTACTTTTACTGGATAACAAATTTTATTACTGTTTTACTGATACACGTTAGTCTATTGCGCGTTATCGCTGTTTTATTTTAACATTCTCGATTTTTATTTGCGCCGCCGCCGATTGTGTTATTTAAACGGGAGTATAATAGATAGATAGATAGATATATATTTATTTCGTGCCTTTCGGCTTTGAAAAGGGTTTACAATTCCAGCAGTACAATTACAAAATTATCATAGCCGAGTTCCGAACGTCTACTTTGCACAGATGCCAGTATATCCCTAAATTCCAACGTAAAATAGCCCTACCATTAAGTCTAATACTAAAACACAATAAATTAGTTAAATTAAACAATGTATATATAAAATAAAATACAATAAAATAAAACCAAAATAACCCTACTACTAAGTCAGACCCTAAAATACAATATTAAATCAGTTAAAACAATAGATTCTTATTCATAAAACTTCCAATCAATAACGTCCGAATAAACTAAAATACAATAGTGACTCAAGTTTCAACATTCGCTAAGGGACTTTGGTATTTCTGTCTCTCCGCACTCCTCCCCCCTCCCCTCCGTCTTCGACTTTTCCTCTTTGATTCCGTCCACTCTCCTCATTGCCTCGTAGCCGCCTCCGCCCTCGCTCAGGAACTCCTCTATCCGCATCTCCACTCTCGTTGCTTCGCACTCCCCTAAAACATGTCTTATGTTTTCTTCCTTTTCCTTACACATTCTGCATTTCCTGTCCTCTTTTTCTTTCTTCCCTGTAGGTATTTCGGAACTCCTTCTGTCATTATACTTCTGTAGTACTCGTTATATCTCGATTCTCCTATTTCTTTTCTTCTTTCCTCCTTTTCCATTCTCTCTATTCCCTTCATCATTTCTTGCGTTATCCTTTCCGGTTTCTCTCTCTCCCTTCTCTCCTCTAGCTCCTCCTTGGACAACTCCAGTCTCTCCAGCACCTCTCCTTTCCTTCTTCTCCACTTGTTCCCCTCGTTCTCTCCTCCTCTCTGTCTATTTCCCTAATACATTCCCTTACTATTTCCTTCTTTGACTTCTTTGCGGTTTTTTCATACTTTATTGCCTTTTCAATGCTTCAAGTCTCAGTTATCTCATCTTTGTCTCTTCTATCAATATGTAGTTTGGCGTTCTACTGTCCAATCCCAATATCCATTTCACGTATTTTTTCTTTACTTTATCCAGCCTTTCGTCGTTTCTCCAGCCCCACACCTCTGCCCCGTACAAGGCTATGCTTCCCACTATCGAATCAAACATTTTCATTCTTCTTCCGAAATCCACCTTGAATAGCCTCTCCCCAATGCTCCATATTTGCTTCATCGCTACTATCGCTCTTCTCATCCTATCTTCAATGTGTTTCTCCGATCCTCCATTCTTCTGCATCACATATCCTAGGTACTTTATCTCTTTCACTTCCTCTACGTTCTCGTCCCCCCATTTCCACTCTCTCCTGCTCCCCCCTCTACCTTCCCTCTCAAACACCATTACCTTTGATTTTTCCGGACTCAGATACAGTTTTTTCCTTTCCAGGTATCTCTTAAATCTTCTTATCATTCCTCTCAGTTCTTGTTCACTCTTTGCCAGTAACACGATGTCGTCTGCGTACGCCATTGTCCAGAATTTTTTCCTTCCTACCACAATTCCACCAGTTTGTTCCTTCCTCATCTCTGCCTCTAGATCCGACCCATACACGTTGAACAGCGCAGGACTCATGGGGCACCCCTGCCTCACTCCACTTTTCGTCCAAAATTCTTCTGACTTTCTTTTCCCTACTTTTACAATGTCCTTTGTCTCCTTATACGTTTCCGTTATTCTCTTTCTTAGCCTCCTTTTTGTCTTTAACTTCCTTAACATTTTCCCTAGTTCTTTTTTATCTACCTTGTCGAAGGCCACGAAGGCGAAGAACACGAACACCTTTCCTCTCTTCTTTGCCAGTTCTCGTTTATCACGTGATTTAATGTGTATATTGCGTCAGCCGTGCCTCTCCCCTCTCTAAACCCAAATTGCCCCTCTTCCAGTTTCTCCTCGATTTCCTTCTTTAATCTTTCATTTAGCACATTCGCATATACCTTGTAGGCCGTGTCCATTAAGGTTACTCCTCTGTAATTTTTTACGTCGTTCTTCTCTCCTTTCTTAAATATAGGGCTTATTAACCCTCTATTCCATTCTTCTGGGATTCTTTCTCCTTTCCATACTTTGTTCAGCAGAACCACGAACACTTCTCCTATTTCTTTTGGCATCAGTCTCCATGCTTCATTCTCGATTCCATTTTCCCCCGGTGCTTTGCCTTTCTTCAACTTCACAAGCTGCTTAATTATTTCTTCCCTTGTTAACTCCTCCTCCTCCTCTCCGTCCCCCTCCTCCTTGTCCTCTTCTCCGTCCTCCTCCATCTCCATCACCGTTCTTTCCTTTGTTCCTTCCAGAAGATCCATAAAGTGAGCCGTCCAGCTTTCCAGTTCTATATTTTCGTCTATCCTTTCTCTCTTCTTCCTGTACCTGTTAATGTATCTCCACGCTTCCTCCTCCGTTCTTATCGCACTTATCTTCTCTTCCTCTTCCCTCTCATGCCTCCCCCTCTCTTCGTCTCACCATGTTCTATATTCTTTCCTCTTCGTGATGTATTCTTCCCTGTTACTCTTCCCATTTTTCAATCTTCTTAGTTCCCTTCTCAACTCTCTCTTCTTTTCCTTCCATTGTTTGCTGTGCCACTCTCTTCTTCCTAATTTCCATAGCGTTATTTTCCTCTTTGTCTTTGTAATTGTCTCCTTCACTTTTTCCTCTATCTCTTTCCATATCTCCTGGCTCTTCGTCTTTTCGCATGTCCAATCTTTGCACTTTTCGTGGTATTGCTCCACGCTTTCCTTCGTCCACACGCTTTTCTCTACTTCCCATGTGTCCGCTTTCCTCCCTTCCCTCTTCCTCATCTCCCCCTCCATCTCTACCTCCAGCGGCATATGATCCGATTCCGTTCTAGTTCCTTCCTCCACCCTCCTCACCTCGTCCATCGTCCTCACATCCGCCACCACGTAGTCTATTACCGACGATCCCATTCCTCAAACGGGAGTATAATAAATTGTGTTATTTATTCTATCCCTTGTCTTTTTCTTTTATATTTCCTTTATCATTTTAGACACACTGGACATTCGTGACACATTACACGATGCTGAATATTATCGAAGACAAATTGGCAGATGTAATGTTGGTGTCGCGTCCGCGAAGTATGAGCGTCGGCTGTGTTAAAGATATAGGTACCTCGCATTGAAGATATACCTCTATCTATTTCACGAAAAAAAACTGGCATATAACATATAATTTTCAAGGATAAATATATATTATTAATGTACAGGCTGTATCATGACGATACAGAGCAGTACGACGGGTTGCCCATTCGAGCAGGCGCGCATGGTCGTTCACAATTGCATTGACTTCGGTGCATCACCTATAATCACTCGCATATTTTTTTTACAATAAAATGGACTTTGTAGCGCCCGAAGTTGCAATAAAATTGTGATGGATTTCCGCAGCAGTAACGTTAAAACAGAAGTCGAGATGACAATACAGGTTATGACACGGTAAAATACGGTAAAATAAAATCTAATACGGTAAAATACGGCAAAATAAAATCAAGCACGGTAAAAAACGTTAAAATAATATCAAACGCGGTAAAATACGGCGAAATAAAATCAAATACGGTAAAATACGGCGAAATAAAATCAAATACGGTAAAAAACGTTAAAATAAAATCAAACACGGTAAAAAACTTTAAAATAAAATCAATCGCGATAAAATACGGTAAAATAAAATCAAACACGGTAAAATACGGTGAAATAAAATCAAGCACGGTAAAAAACGTTAAAATAAAATCAAATACGGTAAATTATGGCAAAATAAAATCAAATACGGTAAAATACGGCGAAATAAAATCAAACACGGTAAAATACGGTAAAATAAAATCAAGCACGGTAAAAAACGTTGAAATAAAATCAAATACGGTAAATTATGGCAAAATAAAATCAAATACGGTAAAAAAACGTTGAAATAAAATCAAATACGGTAAAAAAACGTTGAAATAAAATCAATCGCGGTAAAATACGGTAAAATAAAATCAAACACGGTAAAATACGATAAAATAAAATCAAACACGGTAAAATACGGCGAAACAAAATCAAATGCGGTAAGAAAACGTTGAAATAATATCAAACACGATAAAATACGGCGAAATAAAATCAAATACCGTAAAATACGGCGAAATAAAATCAAGCACGGTAAAAAACGTTGAAATAAAATCTAATTCGGTAAAATACGGCGAAATAAGCGAAAAACCATAGTCCATTATAATCATTATATGTTATAATTTTATTACTTAAATTATTTTTTGCACACAATGTTTATGCACAGGGCAAAAGTCAGCAATTAGCATATGTGTGCAAATTTAAATCATAAGTCGGCTAATAAATTTTATTCAATGTAAGTTTAAATAATGGCAGAAATCACCATTAACAAATCTTACAATATTCATTTTGTTTAATTAATTAATAATTTATCATTAAATTGATAATCAATTTAATATATCAATGCTAATGAGCATTATATAATTCTTTAATTATCATAATATTTAATAAATACTTTTCAGTAATAAATTCCTTGTAGATTTAAATGAGATTCAGTAGCATTATTTACATAAAGATGCTTATTAGCATCAGTATATTGAATTAATTATTAATGTTAATGATGAAATATTAATAATCTCAAATAAATGTTGTTAGACATAAGATCCGCTGATAATTGTTTTTATCGTTATAAATAACGATGGTAACGGTTATCAACTCGTGCCTAATAACATTTATTTCAAATTATTAATATATATATATTGTCACGTCTTTTTCACTCCCGGAGCGGTCCGGGCCGTTTGACGGATCAAAAGGGGAAGGAGAGAAGGATGATAAGCCTCTCCGGTAGTTCTCTCGCACCCCCGACACTCCACTAACCGAATTTTATTGTTGGGCGCCAGATGCGTGAATTCGCGTCCGCGAAATCGCGAGAAACTAAAGAGAGAGACGCAAGGCGAAATAAGTATATATAACTAGTATATATAACTAGTATAAGTATATATATAACTTAAAGTTTGCTGTCGGTTACTGGCTGGGAGAGGTTTATCCTTGAAAATATCATTTTCATCCGTTCAGACTGCAGTCTATATAGGACTAAGGTAAAAGAATTTTGTAGTTTTTGTTATATATTACCTGAAGATATATGTTTTGCAAAATGGAATATTGTTAAATGGATTAAAATTAATGACTTTCATTATGAGAATGGCATGTTGGTTGTTGTAGATTGGGAAAGAAGTAAAAATCCTCAATTTGGTTATGATTATACAATATCTGTATCCAGAGATAATATTGTATATTTTTTTACTTAAAAAACTTACCACAGTAAATTTTAATACTCATTTCTATGCTTATAAAATTAATTTCACTGATCAATGGCATTACTTAAAATTTCAAGATTTGGCTATCCATACAACAACCAATATCAGAATTATTGCTAATGATCACCGACTTATTTCGCCTTGCGTCTCTCTCTTTAGTTTCTCGCGATTTCGCGGACGCGAATTCACGCGTCTGGCGCCCAACAATAAAATTCGGTTAGTGGAGTGTCGGGGGTGCGAGAGAACTACCGGAGAGGCTTATCATCCTTCTCTCCTTCCCCTTTTGATCCGTCAAACGGCCCGGACCGCTCCGGGAGTGAAAAAGACGTGACAATATATATATATTAATAATTTGAAATAAATGTTATTAGGCACGAGTTGATAACCGTTACCATCGTTATTTATAACGATAAAAACAATTATCAGCGGATCTTATGTCTAACAACATTTATTTGAGATTATTAATATTTCATCATTAACATTAATAATTAATTCAATATACTGATGCTAATAAGCATCTTTATGTAAATAATGCTACTGAATCTCATTTAAATCTACAAG
Organism: Temnothorax ravouxi; assembly: GCA_030770255.1. Taxonomy (NCBI): domain Eukaryota; kingdom Metazoa; phylum Arthropoda; class Insecta; order Hymenoptera; family Formicidae; genus Temnothorax; species Temnothorax ravouxi. The sequence goes on along the minus strand of JASTWP010000243.1, from coordinate 107,568 downwards.
GAATTTATTACTGAAAAGTATTTATTAAATATTATGATAATTAAAGAATTATATAATGCTCATTAGCATTGATATATTAAATTGATTATCAATTTAATGATAAATTATTAATTAATTAAACAAAATGAATATTGTAAGATTTGTTAATGGTGATTTCTGCCATTATTTAAACTTACATTGAATAAAATTTATTAGCCGACTTATGATTTAAATTTGCACACATATGCTAATTGCTGACTTTTGCCCTGTGCATAAACATTGTGTGCAAAAAATAATTTAAGTAATAAAATTATAACATATAATGATTATAATGGACTATGGTTTTTCGCTTATTTCGCCGTATTTTACCGAATTAGATTTTATTTCAACGTTTTTTACCGTGCTTGATTTTATTTCGCCGTATTTTACGGTATTTGATTTTATTTCGCCGTATTTTATCGTGTTTGATATTATTTCAACGTTTTCTTACCGCATTTGATTTTGTTTCGCCGTATTTTACCGTGTTTGATTTTATTTTATCGTATTTTACCGTGTTTGATTTTATTTTACCGTATTTTACCGCGATTGATTTTATTTCAACGTTTTTTTACCGTATTTGATTTTATTTTGCCATAATTTACCGTATTTGATTTTATTTCAACGTTTTTTACCGTGCTTGATTTTATTTTACCGTATTTTACCGCGATTGATTTTATTTTAAAGTTTTTTACCGTGTTTGATTTTATTTCGCCGTATTTTACCGTATTTGATTTTATTTTGCCATAATTTACCGTATTTGATTTTATTTTAACGTTTTTTACCGTATTTGATTTTATTTCGCCGTATTTTACCGCGTTTGATATTATTTTAAAGTTTTTTACCGTGTTTGATTTTATTTTAACGTTTTTTACCGTATTTGATTTTATTTCGCCGTATTTTACCGTATTTGATTTTATTTTGCCATAATTTACCGTATTTGATTTTATTTTAACGTTTTTTACCGTGCTTGATTTTATTTCACCGTATTTTACCGTATTTGATTTTATTTCACCGTATTTTACCGTGTCATAACCTGTATTGTCATCTCGACTTCTGTTTTTACGTTACTTCTGCGGAAATCCGTCACAATTTTATTGCAACTTCGGGCGCTACAAAGTCCATTTTATTGTAAAAAAGATATGCGAGTGATTATAGGTGATGCACCGAAGTCAACGCAATTGTGAACGACCATGCGCGCCTGCTCGAATGGGCAACCCGTCGTACTGCTCTGTATCGTCATGATACAGCCTGTATATATAGGAAACCAACAACATAAATTTCACGATTCAGAAATTCGCAGCAAAAACGTAGTGAAATATGAAATGCCAAAAAATTGGGATTTCTTTACATATTCTCCTTTCTAATTATCATGTAAAAAAATGTAATATTAATCGGAAATTAATTGACATGCATTGAAAGTTTCAGTACATTGTAATGAGCATTCAAAAATGAATTTCAGTCAATTCATAGGCTTCCAAACTTCTCATGCTTTTAAATGCATTTTTTGTTATACAATGCATATCGATTGATGCGCAAGCATTTTCATTTTCATTACATTGAAATGCGTTCTTAATTTCGACAATTGTAACTAACGATTCCCTCTAACATCACTAAAAGAATGTTTCAAAATTATATTTATATAAATATAATATTAAATCCCTTGTTATTAAACATTTTCAACTACCTTTTCAGAAGAAAAGTCAAATTACAAATAAAAGTTGTTATACTAATTATTTTTGCTTCTTTGCATTTCTTTTCACAAACATTAATCACTTCTCTCTCTTCAAAAATATCAGTAATAATATTTTAAATGTAAAAGGTGTGACGACAAATTTTTTTCCAAAGATCTGATTGTCGTGTATCGACTTATTCCTTTTAAGCGGTTTATTTGATGTACCACCTTGTGTTGCAAACAAATTAATTTTAAATAGGTACAATTATTGAAACAGAAATAAGAAATGTAATCAAGAATAATGAATAAAAAGAATACATAAAATTGGAATAATTAATAAATTATATTAAATTTTAATAATTTAATTTTTCGTTGATTATGTATACCTATAATTAGTTATATTATACTTCGCCAATACATATTTTTAAACGCCAGTTTCATATAAAATTAATAATTGTTATGTTACTTGGGCAACAAATAATAATTAAAAAAAAACAATTGATTCGAACGTATGACCCCTGCATTCGAAAGTTATCGCTACATCCTTTGAGCCAGTAAGATACTGGAGTGCTTTTATATTATCATCGGGCAGAAGGTTAGGCTTTGTTCATGTCATTAATCGATGATAATAATTTTGTCTTTTTGCGACTTAATTCATTCAAAACCAGCAAAGAAAAAAATAGTCAGATTAAAACATTCGAAAAAAGGATAAGTATTGCAATTTTAATACTATTACATTCTTTGTACATACATGAGGATTTACAAGTATTATTTTTTTAAATTTTTTTCAATACTTTTGCATTTGTTGAGAAATCATTGAAGCCCTAAACAATAATACTTTTCAATAATTTTTAATAAATACAGTATAACGTATCTTCAAATATCATTCATCGTTGCAATACATTTTCAGGAGGCAGTTTTGCAACATAATCCGTTCACATTTCCTATTTCCTAGTTACTTTTAGTGGTGGTACCACTACTTACACAATTCGACGTGACGGCAAGAGAGAGAAACGAATTATTTAGAGAAAGAAAGACGCCAATTGAGCACACCATGTAATTCTTACACTATGCACAGGAGTGAAAATCGCTTACGATTAGCTGTGTTTTTACAGTTAATTTAGGGTGTGTGTGCGTTCTCCGTTTCACGCATGATGCGCATAATGCATCACTTATCTTTGTTTAATATTTAGTGAACAACAAGGATAAATTATGCATTATGCGCATCATGCATGATACGGAACGCACTCTTATACATACAATTGTGTAAAATATAAATGCATTTATTGATAAACATAAAGAACACATAAAATATAAATTATGGAAGATTAAATTAACAAAATTAAATTTTCGAAGGTATCGCAAAACAACAAAATAAAATTTTCCAAGGTATCGCAGAACTTAATACTTAAAAAATAATTGTGTACAGCAGGGTTGGATACGTCCCTTCAAAACGCCATCTGTAAGGTTTGAGTACGTTCCGCAAAAACATCCTTTAAGGCAAATAAAGTACCTTTTGAACTGAATAATTGTGTACAGTTGTTTTAAAAAATTATTGACTCTTCTAAATTATTTGCCGAGTCATATGACGTCGTAATTTCATGCCGATAACAGCATCTGACACGCGGTTTGTTGCGATAAACATGCGTAGCTTAATGTAGCATTTACAAACTTCTTTCGCTAGCGTAAAAATGTGGCTCGAAAGATGTTCCATTTCATCGTCAAAGATATGCTCATTCAACGACGGAAATAAATTGCAAGGCGGCTAAAAAACGTCTTGCAATATTTTTGCGCAAAGAACTGCTTCAGCATTCGATTCTCGAAATGGATTACCCTTATTTCTGTTCAAGCTATGTCTTATAATGTTTTCAGCGCGTTGACAGATTGTAACGACGCATTTGCTCGGAAATATTAGCCCACCTCTTTGCCTGAATAAGACAATTGTCCGAAAATTCTGGTACGCTTTGACTGTCTTGAAATAACGCATTTCGGCATTTCTCGCACCTAATTAGCGGCTTTTTTTCGTCCACTATTTTCTTATCTACCCAACCAGCTATATTCGCGACACAATTTTTCGAAAACGCGGACAGCGTGTTTGGTATTTGCCAGTTAAGTACGATAAATTCATTCATAAATTTGTCATTTTCATTGCAATGTCCGATCTCTTCATCTAATCCGTACTTTTTACAGAATCGAATATTGTTCAACGCGCTGTAAACAGCAGGATCGTAACGATCGACAGGTTTTTTTCTTCTAGCCCCAGAAGGAACCGTTAGGATACTGGTAGAGTCCATGGCTTCGGCATTACCGTTTGTGGCAATTATTTCGTGCCGAACCAACAACCTTTTGTACGCCGAAATAAATTGTGCACAAGTGGGATTCGGACACCAGCCACCACATCTTCGGATTGCACAAAAAAATAGTTCCAGGTGGTCCTGGCTACATTTGTACGTTAGCAAGTGTTTCATTTGAGAGCCTTATTCCGGTTTAACGTACGTGTCGTAAATGCCAATGACGGATATGGCGGCTGTAATCATTCCGACGAATGGAATGTACCGTTTAGTTTTCCACATTTCCTTACCCTCGACATTCGTGATACCTTTTAGGTACTCTATGTCGGCCAAAGTTTGCGGTCGCCAGATAAACTCATTGGTACGTCGCAACGGACTCTTGTAACCCTTTCCGAATAGATTACGCGAATTTAAGAAATCGAAAAGTCTATCGATACAGCGAATAAAACGTACCGTTCCCTCACTTCCTTGAAATTCTGGTAAGTTTAATACTCGCGCACAAAACTCGATAGCATCAGCAACACTGCTACTGAGAGTCTGAGCAGCTAAAGCCACCTTCATCTTCATTTTCCAGTATTGGATGTGTGCGATCTTAAGCCGATTTCCTGCTCGTAGCCCTTCTTTTTCTTGCAAGTATGCTAAAGCAGTTATGAATCTCAATTCGATTTTTTGGCCCTCGCTGTCACGCAGTTCTTTCTGATCGCCAAGACAGTTTCTGAACAGTTTTAACATGTGGCAGGCATCTAATATTACATGTACTTTTTTTTTGTTCAAAGGATGCAGAAAATACGGCTGTGGATCGATTAAATCGAAAGTAGCTCCGAGTTTGCGTAATGTCGCGAAGTGTTGCGATGGACCGTCTAAAGTTAAAGACGATACTTCGACGCCAATTTCGTCCAGACACTGTAGAAAATTCTGTATGAGGCTAGCATTCGTCGAAGAATCTATCCCATTCACCAAAAAATATCCTAAAGGTATCTTCCATCTACCATCTAATGCGACCGCCATAAAAACTAATGCTTCTTTCGCTAAAGGTATGTCATCGCATGTTTCGATTCCTGATCCTACATTTACGTAGCCTCTAAGTTTTCCGTCTCGAATATACTGAATACCTTTATTCTTAATGCCTATTTTGTCAAGCATCAGGGTAACGATAACTTGCCTCCCGACTTTTTTTTTCTGAGACTTTTTCCTTCAACGCGTCAAAACTTTCAGAAGTAAATCCGGGTTCACAATTGATTGTGCTATACCACAACCGAAGTGTGCTTGGGTCAGGCAGAGCGTTGCAAAATTTTTGTCTTACATACCTATATAAGCTTTCGGCGAATAGAAATGAAGGGTCATAGCGAATGTCCGAATGGCAGGTGGGTATTTTTCGCGAGAAATACCTGCTACTAATTTACCTCGACGTTTAAATATCTTACTCCGTTTTTTTTTATTTATTAGCATTTCGCGCGTACCTCCGCAAAAACTCCGAAACATCACTGTCAGCGATCGATTCTAAGCATGCGAGTCCTGACTCACTTACAGATAACAGATATACTTTCCCGCAATGTACGAACTATATCCTTCAAGGAGTTTATCTTCGTCGTCAGTTGTTGTTGCTTGACCTGTTGTTTATTTAACTTGCATTCTTTCGATAGTTTTATTTTAATCGTACTGAGGGCCGAGGTAAGTTTTCTCTTGTAGCTTCTAGAAGAGGCCTCATAACGGTGATCGTGTCGCATTAAATAAATTGAAACAGGAGTATTTGGCCTTTTTTTCTGAGGCCTGTCTGTTGAAGTGCTTAAGATAATTCCCTAACAGCACGATATATTGCAGCAATCTTGCAGCAATATTGCACGGCAAGCTTGCAATGTTGCATGCAATATTGCTGCAATGCTGCAGCAATCTATCCCACATAGCACATAATATTGCAGTAATATTGCAATATAGTAAAAATATTACGTATTACAATGAAATATTTCAGAAATATTACTGATGTATTACACGTTTTTAAATAATATTGAAATATTACAGTAATATTGCTGCAATATATTGTTGAAATATAATACTTTAAGTAGCAAAATAATGTCAAATGACATTTTAATGACATCTTATTGACGTCATTAAGACGTTATTAAGGTATCACACAATCATACGTATTGCACAGATAATATATACCAGTTAAAGAATTTTAGACTAAAAGAAAAAAAAATCTACATCAAAAAATGTGATGGAATCAAAAGAGACTGACTTGTACTTTTGGGGAATAAAAGTGATTAAGATAAATTTTATAAGTGGTATTTAATTTTATAACTTGTTATTTGTTTTGTAATAATAAAAGGTAATTATCAAGAGACACGGTAGTGTCTCGCGCCAAGTTACACGCGGAGCGAGACCGCACCGTGACTCTTTTACGCGACGCGACGGGTTGCGAGTACCCGAGATGTTGAGATCTCGATAACGAGTGAACGGATCAAGTTCTAAGTAGGCTTAATCGATAGTTGGGGTCAAAATAAGGGGGGTATCTCCTGTATAATTTTCCGCTACGTGCCCTACGAGCGGAGATATTGCGACGCAAAGTCCAAATGTGAAAATTTTTTATTAAGATACTCCTCCTCCTCCTCCTCCTCCTCCTCCTAACGCCGATCTGTGTGATCACGTGATCAGAGAAAATGTCCCTTTCACTTTTTCGACACTGGCGGCGCAGGTATCGCCAGTTTCGATATCGCGCGCGTATTTCGAACGATCTAGTAGGTAAATTATTAAAGGTCGATAGACTTATCGGTCAGAAGGAAGATTTCTATTTAGCTAAATTAAGTATTTATATAATATATATTGATTCTTATGAATCAAGCTTGAATTCGATGTTTAGGTATCCCAGGTTGCCGATGACGGGATCCAGATCGTGCGCTTCATAGTTTTCGGTGTCCAGGTGTAATCGTACGTTGAATGCGATGTCTAGGTGTCCCAGGTTGCCGATGACGATGTCTAGATAGTGAGCTCCGTAGTTTTCGGTGTCCAGGTGTAATAATACGTTGAATGCGATGTCTAGGTGTCCCAGGTTGCCGATGACGATGTCTAGATAGTGAGCTCCGTAGTTTTCGGTGTCTACGTGTATTAATACCTTGAATTTGATTTCTTGGTGTCCCAGGTTGCCGATGACGTGATCCACATAGTGCGCTTCATAGTTTTCGGTGTCCAGGTGTAATCGTACGTTGAATTCGATGTCTAGGTGTCCTAGGTTGCCGATTATGAGGTCCACATAGAGCGCTCTGTAGTTTTCGGTGTCTACGTGTATTAATACCTTGAATTCGATGTCCACGTGTCCCAGGTTGCCGATGACGGGATCCAGATAGTGCGCTTCATAGTTTTCGGTGTCCAGGTGTAATCGTACGTTGAATGCGATGTCTAGGTGTCTCAGGTTGCCGATGACGATGTCTAGATAGTGAGCTCCGTAGTTTTCGGTGTCCAGGTGTAATAATACGTTGAATGCGATGTCTAGGTGTCCCAGGTTGCCGATGACGATGTCTAGATAGTGAGCTCCGTAGTTTTCGGTGTCTACGTGTATTAATACCTTGAATTTGATTTCTTGGTGTCCCAGGTTGCCGATGACGTGATCCACATAGTGCGCTTCATAGTTTTCGGTGTCCAGGTGTAATCGTACGTTGAGTTCGATGTCTAGGTGTCCTAGGTTGCCGATTATGAGGTCCACATAGAGCGCTCTGTAGTTTTCGGTGTCTACGTGTATTAATACCTTGAATTCGATGTCCACGTGTCCCAGGTTGCCGATGACGGGATCCAGATAGTGCGCTTCATAGTTTTCGGTGTCCAGGTGTAATCGTACGTTGAATGCGATGTCTAGGTGTCTCAGGTTGCCGATGACGATGTCTAGATAGTGAGCTCCGTAGTTTTCGGTGTCCAGGTGTAATAATACGTTGAATGCGATGTCTAGGTGTCCCAGGTTGCCGATGACGATGTCTAGATAGTGAGCTCCGTAGTTTTCGGTGTCTACGTGTATTAATACCTTGAATTCGATGTCCACGTGTCCCAGGTTGCCGATGACGGAATCCACATAGTGCGCTCCGTAGTTTTCGGTGTCTACGTGTATTAATACCTTGAAATTGATGTCTAAGTGTCCCAGGTTGCTGATGACGAGGTCCAAATAACACGCTCCGTAGTTTTTGGTATATGTCACGTGATCAGAGAAAATGTCCCTTTCACTTTTTCGCCACTGGCGGCGCCGCGGCGCTTTCGGGCAGTGCAGATATAGTGCGTTCATAATACGTTACGTGTGTGTACTGCGCGCAGTGCAGTATAGTGCGTCACGTTACAGTCAGTTCAGTTCACTTAACCTCTATCGTCGAAAGAACGGTAGTGTCGTCGGAGCGAGACCGACCGTGATGTGATTTTATTTTATCCTGGATAAATAATAATATTGACGGCATCGGCAGGGAGCTGATGCCAAGGAGTCCTGTTTTATCGTAAGTTATTAATTAATCATAAAGTTATTTATCAAGAGTTAATCATTAAGTTATTTTTATATATACAGAGTGTCTGGTTACCGTGCCACTTTTAAACTGAATGGAAAAATCTTGTACTTGTTTTGCAAGTCCAATAATAATAATTAACAAGATATTAATTAATAAAGATTTGCAAATAAGCGTATGTTCACGTGATTCAGTGGCAAGAAAGTCCAGTGTTACGCATTATTTGTTGTTGATAGACGCATGCTCCTCCCAAAGCCTTGCCGCTCGTGTAGCAACCAGCAACCGTCGTGTGACGTTGGTCTGTCTTTTCTTATCTTTATTAATTAATTAATTATTTATTGATTATTAAAAAACTCGCAAAACAGTAAAGAACTGTTCTATTCAGTTTAACTTGCTCTACCTACGTATGAGAGATGACACGGTAATTATATAAACTTACATTGAATATGAATACATATAAACATATTTTTTGCAAACTATAGAAAAAATAAACGCTTAATACGAAGCGGAACTGGCTCGCAAAGCACAAGCTGCAAACGAGATACAGCCGGTTAAAGAGACAGACAATGTTCCAGTTAATGATGCAGAGCTTCTTCAACAACCAGACGGGAGCAGTGTTGTGGAAAACAAAGAAGATTAAAATTCTGGTGCGGTAACGAATCAAGAAATAGAAGCCACACCGATTAACGAACCAGTTGCACCGGCCGTATATCAGAAGCCACGCCGATTAATGAACCAGTTGCACCGGCCGTATATGATCATTTCTACCGCAAGCACAAACGATTACTATTTCGAAAAATCGTTTTCGAAAAGTAAAAGATGTTCCGTGGACATTGTCAAAAATAATCAATGCCGGTCAAGAGTCAGACCAACAAGCTGGAAAAAGTATTGTTGAGCCGATACCTGCTTTGCAAAATGAAGATGGAGTTTCATGCTACGCAAATTCAGTAATACAATGTTTCTTGCAGTCAAGTATTATTAGGAAAGTGTTGCTTAAAGTTGATAAAGATGATTTAAGTATATTAGCGCATAAATATGACAAACGATTACCTAATTTGAATGCTGATGCGATACGGACAGATTTAGGAGAGCGCTTTAAGAGAGCGAGTCGTGATGATGAAAAATCAGCAAAACGAGACGCTCTTGAATTTCTTATTGCCATTTGCACAAAATACAATTACGTAAGAAATTTGGTCGAGCATCATGTTACTCGTACTACTAAGTGCATTAGCAACTCATGTGGTTATACGACAAAAGATAATATTACTGATAACATAGTTATCCCAATTTCTATTAATAATTTGAAGAAGAAAAGTTATAATCTTAATAATTTATTAAAAGATACATTTTTAAATTGGGGTCCATTATATGAAAAAACATGCCAATCTTGTGCAGGAAATCTAGTATTTAGAAATGAATTAACGTTGGCGAAAGAAATAGTTATCATTTATTTAATTTTGTTCTCGTCACAGGATAATAAATTAGTGAAAATACCACAGACATTTAATTTAACTGGCATATCAACAACTAAGATATCGATAGCTAAACAGCAGTATAAAGTAATGAATACTATATTTCATCAAGGTACATCTATTGAAGATGGTCATTATACAAGTATGTGTAGAGAAAGGACATTTTGGATTGAATTTGATGATGGACAAATTATAGAAAATAAACGATGGCCTACAGGTGCTAAAGGTATTTATATATTATTTTTGGAAAAAATTGGTAAGAAATAATTTACACAAGCAATATAATATAGATGCATATTTTACATAAAAGCAATGCCCGGCAATGTATATATATATATATATATATATATATATATATAATTAATGTATATATATATATATATATATATATATATATATATTAACAACTTCAGACACATTTCTTTATAAGGTGTAATTTTTTTCTGTTAAGATTAAGATACGTAACACTACAAAAAGGCATGATATCCGTACAAAATTACCTTTTTCAAAAACAGGTAAAAAAATGCGCCAAGTACACGCATAGTAGTATATATGTATTATGTTGTTACCTCGAAGAAAACAAAGTGGTAGTATTATACCTCGAAATAACACCCTGTACATGCTGTTTATAAAATGCGTAATATTACAAAAAAGGCGTGATATCTGTACAAAATTACCTTTTTTAAAAAAAAGGTAAAGAAAGGCGCCAAGTACACGCGTAGTAGTGTATATGTGTTGTTACCTCGAAAAAAAACAGTGGTAATATTATACCTAAAAAAAATCTAAGTAACAAGTGGTAGACGTAATCTTTGCATTTCAAAAAATCTCGAAAAAACCTATAAGCAGTAGTATATTTACCTAAAAAAAACCGAAGTAACAAGTGGTAGACGTAATCTTTGTATCGAAATAACACCCTGTACATACTGTTTATAAAATGCGTAATACTACAAAAAAGGCATGATATCTGTACAAAATTACCTTTTTTAAAAAAAAGGTAAAGAAAGGCGCCAAGTACACGCGTAGTAGTGTATATGTGTTGTTACCTCGAAAAAAAACAGTGGTAATATTATACCTAAAAAAATCTAAGTAACAAATGGTAGACGTAATCTTTGCATTTCAAAAAATCTCGAAAAAACCTATAAGCAGTAGTATATTTACCTCAAAAAACCGAAGTAACAAGTGGTAGACGTAATCTTTGTATCTCGATAAATCTTGAAAAAACCTAAGCAGTAGTATCTTTACCTCGAAAAAACCGAAGTAACAAGTGGTAGATGTAATCTTTGTTTCTCGAAAAATCTCGAAAAAACCCAAGCAGTAGTATTTTTATTTCCAAAAAATTATAACTCAAGTGATACACATCAAAAAAATTATGTTATTACAAAATACAAAAAAGAATTGATATCTCTTTTTAAATTACAGCGCCAATTACAGAGAGAATATACACTGAGAATCTTTGTATCTCGAAAAATCTCGAAAAAACCTAAGCAGTAGTATTTTTACCTCAAAAAACCGAAGTAACAAGTGGTAGACGTAATCTTTGTATCTCGATAAATCTTGAAAAAACCTAAGCAGTAGTATCTTTACCTCGAAAAAACCGAAGTAACAAGTGGTAGATGTAATCTTTGTTTCTCGAAAAATCTCGAAAAAACCCAAGCAGTAGTATTTTTATTTCCAAAAAATTATAACTCAAGTGATACACATAAAAAAAATTATGTTATTACAAAATACAAAAAAGAATTGATATCTCTTTTTAAATTACAGCGCCAATTACAGAGAGAATATACACTGAGAATCTTTGTATCTCGAAAAATCTCGAAAAAACCTAAGCAGTAGTATTTTTATTTTCAAATATGTATGTTGTTACCTCGAAAGAAAACAGTAGTAATATTATTACAATCACAAAAAAGAAATGATACCTCTTTTTAAATGACAGCGCCAATTACAGAGAGAACATACACTGAGAAAAAAATGTGTTAATCTCAAGAAATATTTAGTCCGATACGTTCAACTGAACATTTTAGTTAGTTAACTAAACATTAGTTAAATTAATTAATTAAAGAAACGAAATAAATTGTTGAAACAACTAATATTTAGTTAACTAACTAAAATGTTTAGTTTAACGTATCGAACTAAATATTTCTTGGAATTAACAATTTTTTTTCTTAGTGTATTTTTCGAGATACAAAGATTAGGTTTTTTCGAGGTATAATATTACCACTGTTTTTTTTTCGAGGTTATAATATTACAAAGAATTATTTTAATCACAAAGAATTAAAGAGGTAACATTATAAAATAAAAATATTTAATTAAAATAAAATAAATAAATTTTTCTTGTAAAAAACTTGGCGCTGCTTTTTTAAGGTTTAGAGCCTCCGCACAAGACTTTTTTATAGCAATGTAGTGTAACGAAATGTGGGTCAACGCACAAGAAACGTATCGGTTACGGCGTTATACGTGAATACGTTTCTTGTGCGTTGATCTACGTTACGTTATCATACGCTATCATACGAGAGTCTTGTGCGGAGGCTCTTAAGCGGGGAGCCCACACTTCTGCACAACGCATAAGGCGTAAGCATAAGAAAATTGATTGGTCTATTTCCTTATCCACATATGTATGGACCTTACGTATTATGTGTTATGCAAAAGTCTGTGTTCCCCGCTTTATCCAGACAAATTTGCATAGCGCATAAACATAAGCGTAAGAAATTGATTGGTTCATATATATGTGCAAAAGGAAATAGACCTACCTATCCATCTCTTTATGTATATGTTTATGCACCTATGCAAGTTTTTCTGGATTGACCTTAAAAAAGCAGCGCCAAGTTTTTTACAAGAAAAATTTATTTATTTTATTTTAATTAAATATTTTTATTTTATAATGTTACCTCTTTAATTCTTTGTGATTAAAATAATTCTTTGTAATATTATAACCTCGAAAAAAAAAACAGTGGTAATATTATACCTCGAAAAAACCTAATCTTTGTATCTCGAAAAATACACTGAGAAAAAAAATTGTTAATTCCAAGAAATATTTAGTTCGATACGTTAAACTAAACATTTTAGTTAGTTAACTAAATATTAGTTGTTTCAACAATTTATTTCGTTTCTTTAATTAATTAATTTAACTAATGTTTAGTTAACTAACTAAAATGTTCAGTTGAACGTATCGGACTAAATATTTCTTGAGATTAACACATTTTTTTCTCAGTGTATGTTCTCTCTGTAATTGGCGCTGTCATTTAAAAAGAGATATCATTTCTTTTTTGTGATTGTAATAATATTACTACTGTTTTCTTTCGAGGTAACAACATACATATTTGAAAATAAAAATACTACTGCTTAGGTTTTTTCGAGATTTTTCGAGATACAAAGATTCTCAGTGTATATTCTCTCTGTAATTGGCGCTGTAATTTAAAAAGAGATATCAATTCTTTTTTGTATTTTGTAATAACATAATTTTTTTTTATGTGTATCACTTGAGTTATAATTTTTTGGAAATAAAAATACTACTGCTTGGGTTTTTTCGAGATTTTTCGAGAAACAAAGATTACATCTACCACTTGTTACTTCGGTTTTTTCGAGGTAAAGATACTACTGCTTAGGTTTTTTCAAGATTTATCGAGATACAAAGATTACGTCTACCACTTGTTACTTCGGTTTTTTGAGGTAAAAATACTACTGCTTAGGTTTTTTCGAGATTTTTCGAGATACAAAGATTCTCAGTGTATATTCTCTCTGTAATTGGCGCTGTAATTTAAAAAGAAATATCAATTCTTTTTTGTATTTTGTAATAACATAATTTTTTTGATGTGTATCACTTGAGTTATAATTTTTTGGAAATAAAAATACTACTGCTTGGGTTTTTTCGAGATTTTTCGAGAAACAAAGATTACATCTACCACTTGTTACTTCGGTTTTTTCGAGGTAAAGATACTACTGCTTAGGTTTTTTCAAGATTTATCGAGATACAAAGATTACGTCTACCACTTGTTACTTCGGTTTTTTGAGGTAAATATACTACTGCTTATAGGTTTTTTCGAGATTTTTTGAAATGCAAAGATTACGTCTACCATTTGTTACTTAGATTTTTTTGAGGTATAATATTACCACTGTTTTTTTTTCGAGGTAACAACACATATACACTACTACGCGTGTACTTGGCGCCTTTCTTTACCTTTTTTTTAAAAAAGATAATTTTGTACAAATATCATGCCTTTTTTGTAGTATTACGCATTTTATAAACAGTATGTACAGGGTGTTATTTCGATATATAGATACGATTAATTTTTAATTAAGCGCCAGTAAGTAAATTGATAATAAAATAAATGGATAAAATTTAAAATTTATATTTCTTATGTAATCAATATTAAACTTTTCAAATTACGAGTTTGTCACACGGATAAACAGAACGTTTCTGCGTGCGTAAGTAGAGGGAAGGACGCTAGTGTGTGTGGCTATGCGCTTGGTCGCAGCACCGACCCCCACCATTCCCGGTCTTCTCTCGCTGTCTCTTGCATGGCTCCGTGGGACCACCCTTACGAAAAAGTAGTACTGGCAATCAGTACTCAGTACTGAGTGATTAGTACTCGTAGTATTGAGAGTATTAGTATGTTAATACTCATGAATACTGCAGAATGGTCAGTACTGTGTCTGTTAGTGCTTACAGTACTGGCAGTACTACGAGCAATAATACTCATTAGTATTTCAAAGTATTGAAGTGGTCAGTACTTTATCAAATTAATATTCGGAGTACTATTATGATAGTACTGCCAGTACTGTAAGAATTAATAAGCACAGTACTGACCATTCTGCAATATTCATGAGTATTAACATACTAATACTGTCAATACTACGAGTACTAATCACTCACTCAGTACTGATTACTAGTACTACTTTTTCGTAACGTATCTTGGAAATACTAAATTAATAAAATACTAAATTAACACACTAAACTATCAATATGACGTTATTTTGATATCATCTTTGTGGCGGTCAAGCCACCAGTGATACACGGCCACGCGGCAACACTAGTAAAATGGGCAGCTTGCATCGACGCCGCTAGGCGTCGCCTCGCCCAGACATTCTCTTGAGTTCAAGATTCTGCACCGACTTGTATAAAAGGACCCCCTACAAGACCAAATCAGATATTTTCGAGCGCTAGTCGCCTAAGGCAAGAGTTCCTAAACTCTAAGCCTATATACAATCTTGACTTTTTGTTCTACTTGGATAGTACTGCGCAAGTTACTGCGCAAGTACTGCGCCTGTGCTACACGTTAATATCCCACGAGTATTCAATAACTACTAAAAGAGTACTGAAAGAAGTACTGGAGGGAGTACTGGGGGGAGTACTGGAGAAAGTACTGGAGGGAGTACTGGGGGGAGTACTGGGGGAGTATTGGAGAAAGTACTGGAGGGAGTACTAGAGGAAGTACTGAAGGGAGTATGAATGAGTATTTAATGAGTACTGGATGAGTACTGGGAAGGAGTACTGACAAAGTCAGTATGGTCAAAATTTAGTAGTACTTTGAGTACTTATGTTTTCAGTACTTTCACCAATACTTTTTCCAGTATTAAAACCAGTACTACTTTTTCATAAGGGCACGCAATCACGTAGTACGACACCGCACAGAAGCAATCGTTTTAATTTCAAGTAATTTTTCTTTATTTAATAAATATTGTTCACACAAATATTTTTAAGAGTATTTTTGTATAATTATTACTAATATGTACATTGTACATATATAGTTGGCGATTTGTCGTTAAATCCAAAAATAGAGATTACGTGGCATGGTCTGCAAAAACCATGTTAATATCATAAAAATTATTTCAATGACCATCTTAAAATACATATATTTGCTTTTGTAACCTTATTGAACGAGTCTTTAATGAAATTATTTATTAACGGTTTCATACTTAAATCTTGATGTTAACTTAACCTCAAAATTTTTAACAGTTTAATCCAACTGAAGTCCTTAGTTGGAGATACGTGATAGAAATATGCCGATCCCAAATTTTCTAAAAAGCAGTTTAATCATTAATTAAGTGATTTAACCATGATTATTTAACCATTTACGTGATTTTATAATAATTATTGTTCTTATGCTATATATGTTACAGTATTGCTTTCCATCAGTGGATGTTTATGCAGTCCAGAGCAGCACCAAGTAGTTTAATAGAAGAGCAAAAGACTTATTTATTAGATACGTAAGCAAGAAAAAGTTAAATTTGATATAAACCATCACTGTTTTTGTATTATGTTGCAGTGTTACGTTGCTTTCCATCAGTGGAAGTTCACGCAGAGCAGCACCAAGCAGTTTGATTTCTATCAAACTCTTCTGAGCGACAGCTTTATTTATTAGATACATAAGTAAGAAAAATTTAAACTTGGTATAAATTGCGCTCCAATATTTTAATATCCAGTACTGAAAATCTAAAGTGTATGTATAACATTAACCACAGATTTTCAGTATAGACAGTGAATATCGGAACACGTCATACTTAACCCCGTACTCTTATGTTTGAATATGTAATTATGTATGAAATAAACAAAGTGATTTATTTCGTGTGCCAATCATCTCCGCTATAAATATCTCGGAAAGTATTGATTTATTGGAAAAATGTTTCAGATAAAAGTTGGAGGGTTCAAGGAGGACCAATAGACAATTTTATTAGATTTTGAGTCCGGGACCTGTGTTAAGCCTAATAGGATCCAAGTATTGTAAAATTATTTAAATAAAAATCCTGTTTTATTGTATCATCTTTTTCTACTAATTAATATGAACAACTTTTGTCTGAAACATTTTTTTATTTGCCTTATACTTTTTGAGATATTCAAGGAAAACTTGGTATTTTTTTTAATATTTAGCTTACAATAGATGTTTGTCAGTAAACGTTCATTGGAGTGAAAAGTGGTACAGGACTTTTTGACTTGATTTTATTTCAAGAATATACTGTTGCAATAGTTATCTAATTTCTTTAAATAATTGTGTACAAATGAAAGCTTTAAGGAAATCTATACACAAATATTTAAAGAAATTGGGGTATTATTGCAATAGCATATTCTTGAGACCATATCAAGTCAAAAAGTCTTGTATCATTTTTCCCTCCGACAAGCATTTATCAAGATATTATAAGCTAAATGTTAAAAAAATTACCAAAATTTTTTTTTAATATCTCAAAAAGTATAAGGCAAATAAAAAATGTTTCAGACAAAAGTTGTTTATATTAATTAGTAGAAAAAATAATGTAATAAAAATAAGTGTTTTTATTTAAAAAATTTGACTTAGACTTTACTGGGCTCAACATGGGTTCCAGACTCAAAATCTAATAAGATCATCCATTAGTCCTCTATGAACCCTCCAATTTTTATCTGAAACATTTTTCCAATAAACCAATAAGTAGGTAAGGTAGGCCGGTTCTAACCCGTGGATCTGAGGGGGGGGGTGAGGGGCGGGGGGGGGGGGAGCCGCGGGGGGGGGGGGCGGGGGGGGGGGGGGGGGGAGGGGAGCGGGGGGGGGGGAGGGGGGTGAAACCGCGTTTTTCGAGCGTTGCGGGTTGAGGGGGGAAACCGCAGGAGGGGAAGGAAGGGAACCGCGTTTTTCGAGCGCCGCGGGGGTGAGGGGGGGGAACCGCGGGAAAGGAAGGGGGGGAACCGCGTTTTTCGAGCGCCGCGGGGAGGGGGCGACCGCGTTTTCCGGCGCTGCGGGGCGAGGGGGTCCGCGTTTTCGCCGCGCCGCGGAATACCGCGTTCGCGTTTTCCGGCGCCGCGGGAAGGGGGGAACCGCGTTTTCGCCGCGCCGCGGAATACCGCGTTTGCGTTTTCCGGCGCCGCGGGGCGAGGGGGTCCGCGTTCACGTTATATTGTAAAGAAATAGCTTACCATCGCTGGATACCACCTCCCGGCTCTCAGTCACCTTCCGCGCTGTGTGTGACACAACATTTATTGTCAATTTATTATTACACTTATTGTTAGTCTCTTAGCAGTATAGGTCTCTTAATTTTAAATAATACACTTAAAATATTTCTAAAATAGCGCAGACCATGTCTTTCACTTTAAAAATATGTGCACATAGGACACATATTACATGGTGAAATTTGATATAACGGGTCTCCACAAGATGAACAAAAGAGACCGTTCATAAGAATACGTGGACGTGTCTCATGTTTGCGATAGACGTATAGCATCGAAAATAATCCACTGATTCTCACAATGCATGACGCACAAAACTTTGTTTGTCCTGGAGTGAAATAACTGAATGTGCAGCACATCTTTGTCAGAGGATGTAACGCATTTACCTCTGCCTGATTCAAGACTCGGAAAATTTCTTCAGAAACATCCTCAGTCACATCACTATTATAACAAGAATTGTCTGACAATACTGCATCTTCATCAAGTTCCATTCCTCCCTCATCATTCACTTCTATTTCTTCTTGTTCAATCACTTCAACATCTTCATTCACTTCCAATTCTTCAATTACTTCCATTTCTTCATCATCATCATATGCTTCAACGTCCATTTCTTCAGGAAACAGTTCTTCAAGATCCATTTTTTTTTTACACACTTTATTCTACTCACGCGCCAAAACTTTTGCTCATGTCACATGTTGTACTCGCGACTTTCAGTCCACGACTACTGAGCGAACCTTCAAATTCATCCTTCTATATCTCACTATTGTCACGTCGTTTGTTTAACATATCTAATTTCACAATGATCTCAGCATCTGTACGGATGCGCCTTGCGAAAAATGTACGATGTATAGTTTTGCACGTGTGCAATGAAGTCACCGCGAGACACGTATGTTCTCGAAAACGATATCGCGCCATTGATTTTCGATGATTTGATCTGTATAACTGCTATTGAACCGCGATCAAATAGCTAAAAACAGCTATCAAACAGCTATTGAACCGCTATGAAACAACTAAAAACAGCTATCAAACATCTATCAAACAGCTATTGAACTGCTATCAAACAACTAAAACGTATTTCGAAACAACTAAAACGTCTTTAAAAACAACTAAAACATCTTTAAAAACAACTAAAACGTCTTTAAAAACAACTAAAACGTCTTGAAAAACAACTAAAACGTCTTTAAAAACAACTAAAACGTCTTTAAAAGCAACTAAAACGTCTTTAAAAACAACTAAAACGTATTTCGAAACAACTAAAACGTCTTTAGAAACAACTAAAACGTCTTTAAAAACAACTAAAACGTCCTTAAAAACAACTAAAACGTCTTTTAAACAGCTAAAACATCTATATTATACTACAAAGTATGTGGGAAAAAGAAATAAAACATTTATATATACATATATAGTTTATTTCAAAAAATTATTTCTGGTGTCGCGACCACCAGTTAAATATTTTTAATACATTTTGTAATGCGCAATTCTTAACATGTTTTCCGCATCTTACAGTATTAGTAACATCTAGATTATTTAAAGATTCGATATCTTCGTAATCTGCATCCAAATAAGTCTCAATTTTTAGATTTTTTCTCGCTTTATTCTCAAGCAGATCCACCAGCCATTCTCGTTTCTGGCATCCCTTGACGTACACAAGAGTCGACGTCTCGTCACCCTCTCCAAGTACGGCCGATGTAATTAGATGTTTCGCCATGCTGTAGGACACGTTTCCGTCCTCCCATCGTAGTCCATGGTGATTCGCAATCAACCAGGAAGCGCATGATTTGTCGGATTTCGTGAGGAGACTCCATGACATGGGACATGTAAAAATGTAATGCGCCAAAACGGTCCCGTTTCTCAGAACCGCCACCTCTTTCACGACAAATTTCATCCCGACGGTGAATCCCTGCAGATCGACAAACGTCGGTACGATCATGACGAAACGATGGAGCAATCTGTATCTTATCGCGGTACATCAGTGTATCTTATATCGCAATATCTGCTGATATTGCAATTTACGTGATTTTGCGCACTACATTAGACAGCGGGCAGTATTCGATTACACGATCATGCAAGATGAGGCAATAGGCGGTAGTATTTGCAGGTACATTTTCTTTACAATCAAATTCTATTCGCACATCCACGGTGGCGCTCTTGACAGATTCGTTTTGTCGCGAGCAATCGATGACAACAAAAGGTCCTTCCATCAGGAATGTATACAAGCTGCAAAGCGTATCGATGGAATCGTATCCGTAATAAGTTTTACGAAAACGCGCATACATATCGAAAAGAACGGCGTATCGATTTTTAGTAAAATCCAGATTTATGTCGTCGTACGGATAAAATTCGGAGTTTAGATAAAGTTTGACATTGGTCAAGTTACAGTCATCGAATACGCTAACATTTTGAGACATGATATTCTTGCGGCCGGTCTGCAGCGCAAAAATAACGTACCGCGGCTTCTCTAGCTGAGTCGCCGTTTTGACGGCCCACGAATGCTTGGTCGTGCTCTGCAACATGGGGTACTCGTACAGATCCCACGAACGAAAACTGACACTAAGATATCGCCCGCTTTCCAAGACCCGTAGCATGGATAGCTTATTGATCTCGTTTAATGTGACGTGAGGCATTCGCCACTGTATTTTAAACAATTCGATTTCCGGCTCTGTCGCCGGATTTCTTACAATGCAATTGTTATCGCTACGCGCTCGTATCAAAATTAATTCGTGACGAGCGTTAACAACGACGCGTTTGTAATCTTCGCAAAAGCCCAGCAACAACTTGAGCGGTACGCAAAAGTTGAAGTATCCTTCCGGTATGCTCGATGTAACGTCCCAGCCAGCATTCCGCATGAGTTGAGAATCATTATACGATAGCGATACGTAGTTCTTGATGGTACTGGTAATTCCAACGTTTCTGTTGCGATCAATCTCCACGCCGTTGAGCTCGTATCGAATCTCATCGAACATGAACGCCACGCAATTATTCGCAAGCGTTGCCTGAGACTCATCATTCCTTCTCTTTATTACCAATCGTCCTTCAACGTAGAGAAAGCTTTCACACGGCAACGTGTATAAATCCTGCTGTTGTATGGGTATTCTTATCTCATCGTTATGTCCAAACGTTGTGTTGGCGTACGGATTGTACGTGTGTGTCTCAATCTTGACGACGCTGTCGTCAAAGATCGGTTCACCACCAATGTTTAAGATATTAGCCATTTCGTACGACAAAACCCAATGATTTCAAAAATTCAACGTTCGACGCAGTGAGTTTCTTCTTTGGCGATGGGATTGTCTTTTTGTTTCTCGTCTGTCGCACCTGCTCAGCTTCGTTCAGTACAAGCATCTCACGTTATCGTCGTCGTCTTCGTACATGCAGTCTAACGGTGATCTCTTCTCCGCGAAAATCAATCAATCGACCGTTCTGATCCACGACGCGAAGCGTCAAGTTCGAAATGCTCCGTACGATGATCGGAAGGTAAATGATCTGTGCCGGCGTTTCCGATATCTTATATCCTGGAGGCACGCTCGGTGAAAACTCGTGTATCGTGTGCACGTACTTGTCGTTGCTGTACGCACCAGCGGTCACGTTACACTCTATGCGAATGATGGTTACGTTGATTATATTTATCGGAACATCCGATTCGTGCCATTGTCGCGACTTTAGCACGCGATTCGCTGAAAATCCCAGCAGCGATCCAATGTTGTTCGGTTTTGTGAAATTTATCCGATAAGCGCACTTGATCTCGCTCTTCATCGTATTGTTGTTGGCTCGAATAATAATCAATGGGTGTGAGTCATCTTCGTTTGTCGAGACATTATTGGGTTGGTCCCATAAAAGAGCGCGTTTCAGATACATGTCTATATCATGCAGTTCGTACGATCCTTCGGGAATGGTAATCTCTTTGTCGTCGTCGCCATAGTAGAATTTATTGTTCGACGAATTTACATTCGGTATCGTGTGATAGGTTTCAAAATATGTCAGACCGAGCTCGTAATCGCCATCGCTCAAATCCACGGCGGGAAAGTAGCTTACCGCGAGGATGCTGCTCTTGCCGGTGAGCGTAAATGTCAGTGACATGTTTGAATGAATACTGAGATTAAACAGCGTAACGCCGGTCTTTAAATTGATTGTCAACCGACTGTAGAAAACGCAGACACAGTTGTCCGCAATTGCTCTGATCGTATCGCTGATAAGGCGTGCGATTGTACTCTATTACATTGTTCTCTAGATACTGCGCCAATTCTCTCGGTGGTCGAAGATTCCCAAAACTGTCGAAATATATGGCACGATTTCCCCTCTTCGCGTACGCCACCCAGTGAGTACCCGGTCCCTCAGTATTATCCAAATTCACAATACCGCTCTCGTTTCGACGTATATCGCCGATCGGTAACGAGTCGCGCATAAAAATACCTCTAAAATATGGAATGCGCATACGTTTTGCCAATTGTTGCAGTTGCACGTTGGTAGTTACACCCTTGAGAATTTTTAGCGTCTTTTCGACGTTTTTTTTTCCTCGAGACTCCCCGTCCGCGTTTGTACGGAGCAAGATAAAGTCCGTGACCTTCCATGGCGCGATTGTGACGTTGCATCTCTTCCAGCTGACGCCGCGCGGCTTTGTTATCATTCACAACCTTTGCGACTCCCGCCGCTCCGCCGACCAACGAACCGAGAACCCCTAATAACGGCAGGATCGGTAGGATACCGCCGCGTTTCGCTACCGGAAGTATTCGCTTGGTCTTCTTCTTTTTCTTCGTTTTCAAACCCATACCGAGTTTCGTTTTAGCCTTCATGGCCGCCCAGACGGCTGTAGCCGCAGCTCTCTCTCCGAGAGTAGAATCGTTCGTGGTGACACGTTTTCGCGCTTCCGCGGCGAGTATATTGTCTGCCACGTGTCGTTCTGCGAGATCGTTGCTACGCGAGTAGGCTATGTCGTGCTCGCGACACGCTGCGTCCAATGGATTAATACCCCGATCACCTCTTGCCAATCGTGTTTCTAAGCGAGTTCCCGGTCCGCAAAATTGATAGCCGGGGATATGTAATTCGATCGGAAGCGCGTTTATCGCGCGATTCAACAGACCTCGGCCTATCTTCGGCGGCATTCGCCGCAGTTTTTATTAACGGCGGCGGACCGTCGATGTGCGTTTGCTGACACGGCAAATTATAATGTATTAAACAGCGCCGATATTGTTGAACCTCCGAATCTGCCTTGATATGTTCGGGAATCTTATCCCACAAATAATCTATGTGATTATAAAACTGTCGCAGTAGAATGACCTTTGGTATATACTTTAACTGCTCGGCGGTTAAATCGTAAATATCGCTGTTATCCGACACGAGCAAAAACATTTTAACGACTGAGCCTCTCAGCTCTACGCGTCTCTATAAATAGGCCAGCTTTCTCGATATTGTTTTTCATTCGTTGTGGAGGGGAAGTAAAATGCGGTTCGTACGACAATCGCGGACGATCAATGTGACAAACTTTGACGATAAGATGCCGTTAACGAAAGAGGTACGCAAACATGGAAGCATGCTACCGATTTCTATACGCGGCATCATCAGCGGCCCGTCGAATTGCGGCAAGACAAACGTCTTGATAAGCTTGCTGGAAAGTCCGCACGGTGTACGTTTCGAGAACGTGTATGTGTACTCGAAATCGTTGCAACAACCGAAATATCGATATTTGGAGAATATACTAACACCGATAGAAGAGATTGGCTACTTTACGTTCTCGAATAACAGTGACGTCATTCCACCGAGCGAGGCGCTCCCGAATTCTATTTTTATCTTTGATGACGTGGCGTGCGACAAGCAGGATACGATAAGACAATACTTTGCAATGGGCCGGCACGCGGACGTTGACTCTTTCTATCTTTGTCAGATATATGCAAAAATACCGAAGCATCTTATACGCGATAACGCGAATTTATTGATTCTGTTTAAACAGGATGGTACCAATCTGAAACACGTGTACAACGATCACGTAAACACAGATATGTCTTACGATGATTTCAGTAAATTGTGTCATACGTGTTGGCAACAAAAGTATGGATTCGTGGTGATAGACAAGGACAGCGCGATTTCGAATGGTCGATACAGAAAAGGATTTAACGACTTTGCGATACCGAAACGTGGTTAGTTGTTGTCGACGCGCCGATTGAACAACGTTATTGCAACATGGACAGCAGCGAGGAGATTAGAGAGCGTGAGAGGATAGCAAATCAAATTGCGAAAACGAGCAATTCGATTCGCAAAAAGTATCACGCCCTGAAAACTGGCAAAGTGGAGGAAGATGTCGCGTTGGAGAGACACTTTAAGCCCATCATCGAGCCTCTAAGGCAGATTGTCGAAAACACCGTTGGCAAAGAATCTGACGTGTCAAAGATTGAGAATGAAACAGCGTGGGAAGACGAAGAGCCGAAGCTCAAACGACAACGACCAAACGCGTCGTTTAACGACTCTGTAATGGCTTCAACTCCGGTTACATTGAAAAGATCGATAAATGTGCCATCTAATTTGAGCAAAATAACCAAAATTTTACAGCCGCGTAAAGCAAAACGATCGAAAGGTCCATTGAATGAACCACCGATAACCTCTGCACTTTCCGTACAACCCACAGTGTTCGCAAACGAAAATGTTTTCGAAACCACGAATGACTCACTCGTGACGTCCGTTCGACAGCAGTTGCAAACATCTGAAGGTCGAGAAACGTTGCGAGATCAATTGGGTCCATTGAGCCAAAAGTACATCGGGGCAGTTCTGAGCGGCGATGAAGAAAGCGGTATGGACATCGCGTACGGTGTTAAATTCACCAACGATGGAATGATGCTCGGTAATAAACGTTTCGACGTGAACAACGAGGACAACATAATTATCGACGGCATACGATACGCTGGCACACGCGGTCTTTTTGAATTAATCTTTAAGAAATATCCCGATGACGATATCTACACGGAGGACGATATGCAAACATACAAGAGCATTCTGTTGATGACGAATGTTTATAAACGCAATTATGATGCTCACGCTCAAATAAAAGGCAACGGGGGATACAAGTACACACATATAATCGGGCCGTTGATTTCAGGTAAAAAAGCTGGAAAAGGTATACCGCGTGCCATGACAGGCAATAAGATCGACCATATAATTGCATCGTCGATATCGGGTAAAAAAGCTGGAAAAGGTATACCGCGTGCCATGACATTAAACGACAACAAGATCGACTATGTTCATTGGGACGATCCCAACGAGCTCGTAGATCGTCTTCGATTGCTCGAAGCGTCACGCCTAGCAGGTCACACCAGTCACGATAACGAGATCCTGTCGATTATCGAGGAACTTCGCGAGGCTGGATTTATTATAAATTAAATGGTGCGACAGCGATCCGTTCAATCAACATCGAAATGCCGATCAACAAGTTTGGTATATCGCTCGAAAGAGGCGGTGCGGAACCGTACTATCAATGGAGCGGATTAATCAAAAATTACGTGCGCGATAACGCCCTTTGCATGGTCGCCACCGACTTTGACGCGAAATCGCGCAAGATTCGACGGATAGCGCCGCCTGTAGATGATGGCGATGCAGCCAATAAACGTTACGTGCAGCAGAGCGTGCAAATTTTGAAAAATCGACAGGATGAAATCGAGAGAAAGATGGCCGCATTCCAGAATAACGTGCAAATTACCCTAAACGAACTTCAAAAGATGATTCAAGATGTAATTGCGAATCATCGCAAATAGATAAGAACGTACATCTGATATCTACGTCAGTTGCGCGTCATCGTCATGGCCGGTAAGAAGCAATCAACTGAGAAACGGAGGCTGGTGGAAGAATTACACGCTCCTGCGAGAAGAAATTTTTCGCGAAGACGCGTCATAGTGCAGGGATACGATGACCTGTGGCAGGCGGATGTGGTCGAGATGCGTCCATACACGCGATTCAACAGAGGCTACCACTACATACTCACCGTTATTGACGTGCTGAGCAAACACGCATGGGCCATACCGCTCAAGGCCAAGAGCGGAACCGAGATTACTGCGGCGATTGCGAAAATAATTCGAGACGGCGGAAGATGCCCGAAAAATCTGCAGACTGACAAGGGGAAAGAATTTTACAACGCAAACGTGCAGAAACTCTTGAAGAAACATAATATCAATCACTATTCGACCTATTCCGTAATAAAGGCATCGGTCGTCGAACGATTCAATCGCACGCTCAAGAACGACATGTGGAAGATGTTTACGCGCAATGGAAATTACAAATGGATCGACTCGCTGCCGGGTCTCGTATCGGATTACAACGCGCGAAAGCATCGAACTATCGGCATGCGACCCATCGATGTTACCCCCGCGATCGCCGACAAGCTCCTAACAACGGTGTACAGCCATGTAAAGATCGCTGCTCCCGCGCGATTCAAAGTGGGCGACTCGGTACGCGTGAGTAAATTCAAGACAATCTTTGAGAAAGGATACACGCCAAATTGGACCACGGAGGTGTTTAGAATTGTCAAAGTGCAGAAAACTAGTCCTGTGACGTATCTGTTGGAAGATTCCTGCGGAAAACCCATCGCCGACGGCTTCTACGAATACGAGTTACATCGCGTTGCTAATCCCGACGTGTATCTCGTTGAAAAAGTTTTGCGCAAAAGGGGGGATGAGGTTTATGTAAAGTGGTTAGGATTTGATAATTCACACAATTCATGGATACACAAGAATAATGTATTGTAAAAATTTATTACAATATAAAAACATATTATACATACAAATGTGTCATTTATTTTTCTAAATGTATTTACAATATATTTACAATGGTATTTTATAATGTCCCCATGGCAGCGTTTCGGTAGAACCGGGTATAATGTAGCGCTTATCGTCGTACGGACTTAGAGCTATTTTCGTTTCAGATATGGTGTATACCTCGTGTAGTTTGGATCTTATGCAAGCCTGTTGTCGCGACATTTCAATTTCGTCGCGCAGACACCGCGTGTAGTCGTCGAACGTTATCGACCTGGCTACGATGTTACTCTTAACACCTTTAGCCTTTTTCGTATCTTTCTTACCGTCTACTCGCAAAGCGTACATCTTTGCTCTAAGCCCGACGAATTCGATCATTATCGCACCGCTGTTTTCGTCTTTCATTAAGCCCGGTACTTTTTTATTGGCGAGTGGGATACCGTACGCATTATCGATTGCATAATCGCTAGTGTCAAATCTATTAATGTGGCGCTTCATGGTATCGTATACATCGTCGCACTCGATGTGGTAAATGAGACTGTCCGTATCGGTGTACGTGACTTTACACTTATCGCGATACAACGGTAACATGTACTCGTGATGAAATTCGTACAAACATGTCTTGGATATATCGAGGATGCACATACCCACGTAGATTGGTTTGTCGAACTTCACCTCGAGTTTTCGCATTTCTATTGCTACTAGATTCTCCGAAAAGACGCTTCGGCTATGAAAATTTGGTTTTGCTATCATTGCCTCCGCGCCGTATCTACCCTCCCAATGAGTCACGAGTCGCACGTCAACGTGATTGCGCACATTCTCCATGGTTTTACCAAACACGGCATTGTTCATCAATTTGTATAAATTTTTTTCGAAATCATTCTTGGCCAATGTCCTAAATTTCGTATTAAGTTCTATATAATCGCGAAGCCATGGAGATTGCGCGAATTTCAGTATGCGGTGAATCTTTGATATACGGAGACCGTGACGAGTACACTGCTGCAGGTTGCGATAATGTATTACATATCGTTTCTTATCGTATAATGTTGCGAGGAGCTTGTCCTGCCGCTTACCGGGTGGTTTATCGCGCGTCGGACAAAACGGTAGGTCAGTGTGCGCGTCGTGAAGATGTTGTGGATACTCCAAGTCGACTTCGAGTATGTAGCCTATCAAGGAATCTAACGCGACATCCATAACATTAAAATTGGTTACATCGTCGACCCATTTAAAATCTGCATATGGCAATGGTTGACACATTGCCCAGCCGTATAAGTTATTTACATCAAAATACATCAGGTACGACGACGGTTTCGATGGATCGTACGACTGCATGTACTTGTTGTTGGCCAGCGCGTATCTGTTTGAACATTGACTCAAACCGCCGCGTATACCGCGTTCGATAAACATGACCATGTCAATGTCGGTAAGCAGTTCGAAATTGATGTGTGTATGCTTCAACATAGCATCCCACGTAAAACCCGGTAGAGTATAATAATACGCGGGATCGAGTCCATAACTCGCGACGCAGCTATCGCGAAAATTTTCAAAGATATCGGCCAACAGCAAGACATCAGTTTTGAGATATAAATCGCTGTAATCACCGAGCGTTCGAATGGAGAACCGCTGCCAGACGTTGGCGGCGTGCGCGTAATCGCTCTCGGATACGGTGTCACCTGTCAATGAACTGTAAAACGAGTCGCGCGGTGGTAAACACAAGTCCTCCAATTTTTCGACGCAGTCAATGTATTCATAGGGAAATACGCCTTTTCGTGTCAGCAAATCAAAATTTTCTGCGGATATTTTACAAAATTCGGCGAACCACGCGACGCAATCCTTATCGCGACGAAACCGATACATAGATAACGACTCGTCGTACGAGCAACGCACGTAGTACCCTATGCTAAACACGCGATGATGCTGATATGTGTACCTAGACGTTTCCGGATCCGCTTCCATCTTCT
The DNA here is from genome assembly GCA_030770255.1 of Temnothorax ravouxi. Taxonomy (NCBI): domain Eukaryota; kingdom Metazoa; phylum Arthropoda; class Insecta; order Hymenoptera; family Formicidae; genus Temnothorax; species Temnothorax ravouxi. The sequence continues at coordinate 79,047 of JASTWP010000243.1, read as the reverse complement.
CCAGGGTACATTCCAGGTCGGCGTATACGACAAACGGAACTCGTTCCTTCCTGCTGTGATTTTTAAAGGCCAACCACTTGTCGTTATCGCTCGGTAACTTGATCGCGCATTTGTTCATCTCCCGACAGTCGACGGTGTGGACTTCCAATTTTTCGCTCGTTTAGAAGTAGTGCAAACATCTGCAAAAATAAACGCAAATATTATAAATTTTTTTATATACAAAATATTATATATTATTAAAAGAACTATAGGTACTTACCGATCGCAAATGTATTTCTGACCATGGTGCTTGTTGATTTGCGAGCTCACGAGGCGGGATAGGTTCTTGATCCACGCAAAATGTCCCACGTTGTCGTCATGCATGTACAGCAGATTTACGTGTCTGTCCATCTTACGATCAGTAACCCGTAATGGCAAGATTGCAAGTTCCTTGTTTTTTTCGATGCTGTAGACGTTGATGGAGATGTCGTTGTGATTTTCAAATTTTTTAATTTGATCCAACGTCATTGGAAACTCAATGTCCGTAAGATTTAGCACCGACGTGTAATGAGGGTACGACGATTCCAGATCTGCATGTCTCTCGGCTGGATAGAGAGCAGCCGTCACTGACCATGCGAAACATGGATTGTCTCTTGATTGCACGTTTATCACCGCTCTCTTCTTTTTAATTTCTCGCGGTATTTCCACAAAACACCCCGCGTGCAATGGATTATATTTGTTCACATTTACCGTTAAATTGAGTATACGCGACAACGCCCATCCGCTATCACGTTCCTGGAATTCCTCCAGCTTTGCTAAGGTAGGTTCGATGACGTGTCGCTTGTACCACTCACATAGATCGGACTCACGAAAGAGTTCATAGTTTCTCGTTGCGATACTTTTATTCGCGCGTTTGTCACCCGCAACAAATTCACCATTAAACACTGTGTTAATTTTTACATTGTTATGTTGTTGCATGACGTTCCGCACACGATCGAGTACAATGTCTCCCGCATTTTCGAGAAATTGATGAGGGTCGATGTGTTTAAAATTTATTACCGCACTGGTCAGTATACGGCTTTCAAAAGCCGTATCTATCTCGCGCCATCTGAGTCCTGTCTCACTCGCACTGTATCCAGCACCCACATGCACGAAACGTTGACGTACCGAGTCTTTCAAACCTTCGAGTCGCGCGATACAAGCGACCAACGACTGTTTGAGACCGATCGATGACTGATCGATCGATAATCGTGGCCGTTTAATTCGGCTTTGTTTTTCCAACGATTCGATAAACTCGTCGCATCGTTGCTCCCACGCGGCAAAGTCTTCTCTCGAATTTAACAGGGTGGATTGCTCCAACAACACTTGTTCCATGTTATTGCACGATCCTCTTGCTAACACCATTTGTTACACTCACGACTTCCAGTTCTCGACTATTGAGCGTATCCCCCAGATTCGTCATTTTAAATTCTACTAATGATGCATCGTTTGCTTATCATATCTAATTTCATCTCAGCAGCCGTACATCGGCGCTATTTGCAAAATTTGCAGTTTTGCACGTGTTCGATGAAATCGTCGCGAGACATGTTGCGACATGTTCTTCAAAACAATAACGCTCCATTGACTTATGCAAAATTGCAAAATTTGCAGTTTTGCACGTGTTCGATAAATCATCGCGAGACATGTCGCGACATGTTCTTCAAAACAATAACTCTCCATTGACTTATGCGAAATTGCAAAATTTGCAGTTTTGCACGTGTTCGATGAAATCATCGCGAGACACGTATGCTCTTGAAAAGAAATCATATTTGATGCTCGATGAGGTGATCTCATCACGAATGTTCTTGACAAAGACATCACATTTAACGTATATGTGGATTGTGGTGGTGGTCACCATGCAGCAGCCGTACATTGGGGCTATTTTTGCAAGATTTGCAGTTTTGTGCATGTATAAATGGTCTACGAGGATTCTAGAGCGCAGTCGAGAGTTCGATACGGTTCGAGTACGTCGCAAACAGCCTTCAGATACGATGAACACTCACGGTGCGAACTACTACGTTCCGATCCCGGATGGAACGTGCGAGAAACAACACAATGAGTAAGTACCGCTAATTTTCGTATATACTTGTGCAAAAAACTTTTATAAACGTAATTGTGTTTTTCCAGTTTTGGTAAACCTCGTTACACGCCACGTATTTTGGGAAGAAGATTTGCCTTGACATCGACAGCATATAAATTTTCGGATGTTGGAATCAACGCGGGACCTATGTCCTCTGTGGATATACATATTGGTGATAACCGAGGCAATCGGATAATTCTGCCACATGCAACGTGGGTGACATTCATTGAAAAACGTGCAGATATACAGCGACTCGTGCAGTCATCGGCACCATCATCGCTAACGTTTCGAGATCTGGAGCTTGTTAAAATACGTGACGCAGATATTGTAAAATTGACGTCGTGCGGCACCAACTTGTACATGAAACCATCAACCGTACTCTTCCTGTTCGAACTAGAACATTGCGTCGAGAATGTGTATTTTCAACTATATAAATATGTTCACGACGTAAGTGATAAATTCAAACATTTTGTAATCATTTTACGTCAAAATTGTATAACCGATAAATGTGACGCAGTTACAATCTTGCGTGAATTTTATGATAAAAATTCGATTATTGATTGTGAACTGTTGGCGTATGCTGCTGATAGTATTGTGTATAATGCGCTACATGATAAATAAATACATATAATATGGTTAAAAAATTTCCTTCTGTCTACCGTTCCCTTGTACACTGTCAACGGTTTAGAATTAGAACTCTCGATCATTAAACGTTTTCTCTAATCTGTCTCATATAAATTATTAAATATTCTTCCTCATATTTCCAATAAAAAGAAATCACTTAAAATGATATAAAAAATAATGTAGCTATAATGGGTGATGGGAACGAGAAGACGCGCGCGAACGGGGGCCGGGAGCGAGAGGGACCGCGCGCGAACGGGGGCCGGGGGCCGGGAGAGATAACGCGAACGGGGGCCAGGAGCCGGGCGCGTGAACGGGGGAGGACGGGGGCGCGAGAACGAGAAGACGCGCGCGACCGGGGCGAGGGAGAGATAACGCGAGCGGGAGCGTGTGACGTCACGCGGACCGGCGCGGCCGTTGCACGCGAACTCTGCGGCGCGGCGAAAACGCGGACCCCCTCGCCCCGCGGCGCCGGAAAACGCGAACGCGAACTCTGCGGCGCGGCGAAAACGCGGACCCCCTCGCCTCGCGGCGCTGAAAAACGCGGTTTTCCCCTCCCCCTCTCCGCGGTGCTCGAAAAACGCGGTTCCCCCCTCCCCCTCCCTGCGGCGCTCGAAAACGCGGTTCCCCCCTCCCCTCCTCGCGGCGCTCAAAAACGCGGTTCCCCTCTCCCCCTCCCCGCGGCGCTCGAAAACGCGGTTCCCCCCACCCCCTCCCCGCGGCGCTCGAAAACGCGGTTCCCCCCTCCCCCTCCCCGCGGCGCTCGAAAACGCGGTTTCCCCATCCCCCTCCCCGCGGCGCTCGAAAACGCGGTTCCCCCCCGCCCCTCACCCCCCCTCAGATCCCATGGTTAGAATGCCCATACCTTACCTACTATCATAGGGCGACGCGTGCACGGCAGCCGCGTTTGGCAACACGGTGGAGGGTAGCGGGGAACACACACACACACACACACACACACACACGCACGGTTACTTATGTGCCCGGAAAAGATAGCGCGGCGGTGAAAACAAACTCTGCCTCGCGCCGCTTCTCTTCTCCCTCAGATTTGCGTCTTCGCCGGCGTGATGGTCGCGCGACGTCTCCCGATGGTGATGCTCGTCGCGATAGGCAACGACGATGATGATCCTCGGCACAGTCCTTGCCCGGGGAAGCGTGGATCATAGGGCGACGCGTGCACGGCAAACAGCAGCCGCGTTTGGCAACATGGGGGAGGGTGGCGGGAACACACACACACGGTTACTATGTGCCAGGCAAAGATAGCGCGGCGACGTAAACAAACTCTGTCTCGCGCACGCGAGAGGCGATTCCGCTGCTCTGCACCGGGCTGTCCCGAATAGTCAAGGCCATCGTGCAGGAGGCGCAGGAGCTCCAAAATATATATCTATATCCCGCGGTTCACTTCAGATACGTCGTAACGGAGGAGACACTCGACGACACTCGCACTCGGCACTTCGCGACTTCGCGCCAACGATAACTCAACCCATAACTACCCAAAGACTAGATAGTCAATCACGACCATGGCACGGGCGCCACCATGATCAGCGACGCCTCTTGTCCATTGGCTCCTGCAGAGAGACGATGAGACGCGGAAACGCTTGCCGCGCGGCAATGATCCCGCATTTCTGGATTAATCGGATTATATGAAAAAGAACGCATTCAGGTACTTTTGTTTTCTATCCGAAAAATATGAAGTTTAGAATATTTTTGCAGATTTTAGTCGAATCCTGATACTTATGTATATGAATCAAAGTTTCACGATAGAGTCTATCGTTTCTTATGTGAGATTTACCATACACATCTCGTATTTCAGAATAAGACTCCCGAATCTCTTAATTAATCGGATTATATGAAAAAACCGCATTGAGGTGCTTTCGTTTTCTATCCGAAAAATATGAAATTTAGAATATTTTTACAGACTTTAGTCGAATCCTGATACTTATGTATTTGAATTAAAATTTTACGATAGTCTATCGTTTCTTATGTGAGATTTACCATACACATCTCGTATTTTCGGATAGGAATCCCGCATCTTTAAATTAATCGGATTATTTGAAAAAGAACGCATTCAGGTGCTTTCGTTTTCTATCAGAAAAATATAAAGTTTATAATATTTTTGCAGATTTTACTTAAGTATCAGAATTCGACTAAAATCTGCAAACATGATCTAAACTTCATATTTTTCAGATAGAAAACGAAACTGAATGCGTTCTTTTTCATATAATCCGATTAATTTAGAGATGCGGGATTCCTATCCGGAAGTACCACATATGCATGAAGAATGTTACATAAGAAACGATAGACTCTATCGTGAAATTTTGATTCAAATACATAAAAATCAGAATTGGACTAAAGTCTGTAAAAATATCTTAAACTTTATATTTTTCGGATAGAAAACGAAAGCACCTCAATGCGGTTTTTTCATATGATCCGATTAATTTAGAGGTACCCGGGAGTCCTATTCGGAAATATGAGATGTGTATGGTAAATCTCACATAAGAAACGATAGACTTTATTGTGAAATTTTGATTCAAATACATAAATATCAGAATTCGACTAAAGTCTGTAAAAATATTCTAAACTTCATATTTTTCGGATAGAAAACGAAAGCACCTCAATGCGGTTTTTTCATATAATCCGATTAATTTAGAGATACCCGGGAGTCCTATACGGAAATATGAGATGTGTATGGTAAATCTCACATAAGAAACGATAGGCTCTGTCATGAAACTTTGATTCAAATACATAAGTATCAGGATTCGACTAAAGTCTGTAAAAATATTCTAAATTTCATATTTTTCGGATAGAAAACGAAAGTACTTGAATGCGTTCTTTTTCATATAATCCGATTAATCCAGAGATGCGGGATTCCTATCCGGAAGTACCACATGTGCATGATGAATGTTGCATAAGAAACGATAGATTCTATCGTGAAATTTTGATTCAAATACATAAATATCAGGATTCGACTAAAGTCTGTAAAAATATTCTAAACTTCATATTTTTCAGATAGAAAACGAAAGCACCTCAATGCGGTTTTTTCATATGATCCGATTAATTTAGAGATGCGGGAGTCCTATTCGGAAATATGAGATGTGTATGGTAAATCTCACATAAGAAACGATAGGCTCTATCGTGAAACTTTGATTCAAATACATAAGTATCAGGATTCGACTAAAGTCTGTAAAAATATTCTAAACTTCATATTTTTTAGATAGAAAACGAAAGCACTTTAATACGTTTTTTTTCATATAATCCGATTAATCCAGAGATGCTGGATTCTTATCTGAAAGTACCACATGTGCATGATGAATGTTACATAAGAAACGATAGACTCTATCGTGAAATTTTGATTCAAATACATAAATATCAGGATTCGACTAAAGTCTGTAAAAATATTCTAAACTTCATATTTTTCAGATAGAAAACGAAAGCACTTTAATACGTTTTTTTCATATAATCCGATTAATCCAGAGATGCTGGATTCTTATCCGAAAGTACCACATGTGCATGATGAATGTTACATAAGAAACGATAGACTCTATCGTGAAATTTTGATTCAAATACATAAATATCAGGATTCGACTAAAGTCTGCAAAAATATTCTAAACTTCATATTTTCCAGATAGAAAACGAAAGCACTTCAATACGTTCTTTTTCATATAATCCGATTAATTTAGAGATGCGGGATTCCTATCCGGAAGTACCACATATGCATGAAGAATGTTACATAAGAAACGATAGACTCTATCGTGAAATTTTGATTCAAATACATAAAAATCAGAATTCGACTAAAGTCTGTAAAAATATTCTAAACTTTATATTTTTCGGATAGAAAACGAAAGCACCTCAATGCGGTTTTTTCATATGATCCGATTAATTTAGAGGTACCCGGGAGTCCTATTCGGAAATATGAGATGTGTATGGTAAATCTCACATAAGAAACGATAGGCTCTATCGTGAAACATTGATTCAAATACATAAGTATCAGAATTCGATTAAAATCTGCAAAAATATTCTAAACTTCATATTTTTCGATTAGAAAACGAAAGCACCTCAATGCGGTTTTTTTATATGATTCGATTAATTTAGAGATACCCGGGAGTCCTATTCGGAAATATGAGATGTGTATGGTAAATCTCACATAAGAAACGATAGGCTCTATCGTGAAACTTTGATTCAAATACATAAGTATCAGGATTCGACTAAAGTCTGTAAAAATATTCTAAACTTCATATTTTTCAGATAGAAAACGAAAGCACTTTAATACGTTCTTTTTCATATAATCCGATTAATCCAGAGATGCTGGATTCTTATCCGAAAGTATCATATGTGCATGATGAATGGTACATAAGAAACGATAGACTCTATTGTGAAATTTTGATTCAAATACATAAATATCAGGATTCGACTAAAGTCTGTAAAAATATTCTAAACTTCATATTTTTTAGATAGAAAACGAAAGCACCTCAATGCGGTTTTCTCATATGATCCGATTAATTAAGAGATGCGGGAGTTTTATTCGGAAATACGAGATGTGTATGGTACATCTCACATAAGAAACGATAGACTCTATTGTGAAACTTTGATTCAAATACATAAGTATCAGGATTCGACTAAAGTCTGTAAAAATATTCTAAACTTCATATTTTTCGGATAGAAAACGAAAGTACCTGAATGCGTTCTTTTTCATATAATCCGATTAATCCAGAGATGCGGGATTCCTATCCGGAAGTACCACATGTGCATGATGAATGTTACATAAGAAATGATAGACTCTATCGTGAAATTTTGATTTAAATACATAAATATCAGGATTCGACTAAAGTCTATAAAAATATTCTAAACTTTATATTTTTCAGATAGAAAACGAAAGCACTTCAATACGTTCTTTTTCATATAAACCGATTAATTAAGAGAAGCGGGATTCCTATCCAAAAGTACGACATGTACATGATGAATCTCACATTAGAAACGATAGACTTTAATATTTGACATAACTATGATAGAATTTTAAAAATAATCTTTAGGAAATTCCATTTAAAATTAATCTTTGTATTTTTTACATGATAAATGATAGCTCATCTATACATAATACTGCAAACTATCCGATTATTACACAAGTGTGTGATTCATATCTGGACACAAAAAATGAGAATTATGTAAGTCACACAAGAAATGATAAACTCTGTCGTGAATTTCTGATTTAATATTATAAGTATTAATGTTAAACAGAACTACGATAGAACATTATAAATAATTTTTTGTTAATGTCTTATAAAACAAAATGTCGTTTCTTCCAGATAGATAAGGATAGCTCCCGATAGCACTATGAAACATTTAAAATCATAAGTGTTGGAAGTTATTATATAAAACTATTGATTCTCTGACGTTTTATTCACATTAGGAAAATTTATTATAAGATTACATTTGTTATTATAAATATTCTTTCGTTATGAAAACGCCCTTCACATAGGCCATATAGATTATCATACAATTTTTCGATAATCTTTATAATTTCCTCTATGAAGTAGCAACAGATGAAGGGTTAGGTAATGTACATATTTTTAATTCACATATCTCTCATTTACTACCGATCACCATTTCATAATAATACATTTGCAACAAAATAGATACGTCAGTACCCAAAACGTATATCTGTAATCTAAACACAAGTTTTTATATTCTGGAAACGATACAAGTGTCTTAAAATACTTTTTACTTGTTTCTAAGCAGCATAAAATATCGATACTGTCTGAATAGTATAAAAACTGCATATGGATGGAACGATAACAATTTAGACACCCTACCTCTATAATTATGTTAAAATTATCAGATATACTGTAATATAGTCGTCATATTTTTTACACAGAAATATTGTCACTAAAAAATTAGATGAAGATAGTTTGTAATCATACAAAGATACTGTTTAGTTAATGTACACATCTTTTTAATTTACATATCTCTCATTTACTACCGATCATCATTTCATAATGATGCATTTGCAACGAAATAGATACGCCAGTACCCAAAACGTATATCTGTAATCTAAACACAAGTTTTTATATTTTGAAAACGATACAATAAGTGTCTTAAAATACTTTTTACTTGTTTCTAAGCAGCATAAAATATCGATACTATCCGAATAATATAAAAGCTACATTTGGATGGAACGATAACAATTTAGACACCCTACCTCTATAATTATATTAAAATCATCAGATATATTGTAATATAATCGTCATATTTTTTTTACACAGAAATACTAACGCAAATTATTCGAACATTGTCACTAAAAAATTAGATGAAGATAATAGTTTGTGATCATACAAAGATACTGTTTAGGTAATGTACACATTTTTTTAATTCACATATCTCTCATTTCATACCGATCATCATTTCATAATGATGCATTTGCAACGAAATAGATACGTCAGCAAAATTCGAAACCATCGATTGAAAAAAGCATTCCTCTTGGTCTATTCGTTGTGACGCATAAAATCGCATAAAATAATTTCACCACTCAGCAGTGGATTCACTTCAATTGATGCCATTTTAAGACAGAGCTCAATTCAAAGAATCGTCGTTGTTACCAAATATGCTTAACAGGCCTGTGAATAGCGCTAATTTTCCTGCTATGCGCATATCTTTCTTTTTCGTGGCTGTATCCTAATTAGGCATCATCTTGTCCGCAATATGCTTATAGTTAGACTTTTCCATTCAGCATTAACTTAAAAAATAAAAAAGCCGTCGTACCACCTGAAATCGTTATATATAATTGTCTTGGTATTATAATCAATTTTATAATAAGTGTTTCCTGTCCGATAGCATAAGCAAAGTGTTTCCTCTCCGATAGCATAAGCAAAATTAATTTTAGGAAATCTAAATTATTTTATTTTTTTTTAAAGGTAGAATAAAAAACGAGACTGAAAATCAAGTTCTTTTCAAATAATAGACAACTTGAATCAATTATAATTAATGTTTATAAGAACAATTTTATATTACTATTAAAAGGAATGTTTATAGCACTGATTACACTTACATTTCCTGGTTAGCGCTTATTATGGCATGTTGTATTTTCCAAATTTTATTTCTAAAACATAGAAAATACCTTCCAGCCTGTGACACCACGTATACACCAACGAACCTGCACGGTATCGTTTTCAGAATGCATTGTGATCTTTAGGATGTCAAGTTTTACGTGTGCAAACTTTATATGACCAATGAACCTTAACAGTATCAATTGCTTCGCATAACTCACAAGCCCCTGCAATAATTTTTAAGCATATTATGAGAAAATGGAAACACTTAATGCTAAAAACTCTTAATTGCTTTGACCTAATAAAATTAATTTTCGTTATTCCTCTAATATTTTTGATAAAAATTATATCATAATAATGGATTATAGGAACGCAATTCACAAATATTTTAGCTTAACTTGCCTACAATACAAATTGCGCTACAGAACACTTTTTCGTTTTTTTCAACTTTTACAATTTACAAGACAGCAAATACGTACATACATGTGTAATTTTGGATACACCTTTCTTCTTAACGATCTCCTCGGCATCAGCTACCTGCCGTCAATATATATTTCACTATCGCTATCTATCACGAGGCGATGGTCAGACTGTCACTATTTATCTATTTCTAGGTTAGGTTATCGCTGTATTCCAGCATAGATCGGTCTTTCTTAACAGCTTATTAATGCGTCTGTGATTGAGAAAGAAATCTGATAAGCTTTGTATACCAGCTCATAATATAATGCAACATATATACAAATATGTATATACATTTTAGATAAAAACGGTCAGAGTAAAATCTCAGAGTAAACTTTTATAAAAACAATACTCTTTGAAATAATACAAGCGATAATAATTTTTATAATTACCTCTCTATATATCTTAAATGTGCATGAATTTTCTTTTAACTATATTTGTATAATGTCATCAACTTTTCACGCTTGTTGAATATTTGCACCATGAGCACCAATAGCTAATCCCATCATATATCTAAAATAAGGCAAATTTTACATAATGCAAAAACAATAATTATTACTTACATCTGCTTATATATAAAATATATGATTACAAAGATAAATCTGTATCAAAAATCTATAGTTACTGTAACGTATACCTTAGATTAGATTTGTACGAGCAAGTAATAAATATAACTAACCTCGCGAGACACCACGCGAGCACACGTCATTGCGTTAAAAAATATTAATGTAAAATATAATTATCCACATATTTTATATATATAATAGTGGATTATATATAATAAAAAATTCTACTAACCTCGCAAAACACACCACGCGAACACACGTCATATCACGCGATACACGCACGAAACTCGCCAAACTCGTCGCGATCTCGATCGCCGTCGTCACTTCGATCCTTGCGTGATGCGACCGAAATTTGAAATTAACCCATCGTATTTAATGGTGTGAGAGATCACATTAATAATAACTTTCACATTAATATTAACCTCCTAACGACTGTCACCACTGTCACATCACGATTGATCATATGACACACACGCACGAAACTCGCCGAAACTCGCCGCGATCTCGCGATCGCCGTCAATCTCGACCGCGCCAGCCAATCACGCACGCGGAAAAGCGGCAACACTACGTGCGAGATATTTCGAATCGAAACGCTCACTTCTCGGTCAAAATGACTTTTTTAATATAGGACTAGCACACACGCGCGCTACGCGCGCGCTTTAAACTTTTTCCGTTCCATTCACCTTAAAACACTCATCCCACATCACCATTTCTCTCCGTTAAAATGTATTCCCTTTCTCATCCACTGTACCAATGTCCATTCGCCACCTCTCGCTTCTTTTTTCTCTCCGCTCACTTCACATATCTGTCTCTCCCATATTTTGTTTTCTTCTTTCTTTTTACTTCTCGCATAAGACTTACCACACTTTGCTTCCTCGGCTCTCATTTTTTCCTTACACTTTACATTCGTTATCTCCCCTCTGCTTTTACTTCTCCCATTCTTCCTTTTTCTTCACTAATTATCTCTTCTTCCATTTTTTTCAATATTTCTACCACCACCTCTAATTTCTTTACTTTTTACTTTATTTACTGAAAGATAATCTATCACATACTTGTTCTTTGTTACTAATTTTCTTATTTTTTCCTTTATTTATCGAAAGATAATCTATTACATATTTGTCCTTCGTTCCCATCTTTCTTTTTTCCACTTTACTCTTCACATTCTTTATCCCACTATACCTCCTTTGCTTTTCCTTCTCCCGCTTTCCTTTTTTCTTCACTATCTCTTCTTTCATTCTTTTAATCTTTTTCACCGCCATTCTTTTTTTTATTTTTACCATCCCTAATATTTTGTTTTTATTTATATTTATATTTATATTTATCTGTTTATTTATTTACTTATTTTTCTTTATTTGTTTTGTTTTTCTTTATTTCTTTATTATTTATTTTAAAATATTTATCCCATTCCACTATTTTTCTCTCTGTTAATTCATTCCTTTTTCTCCTCTACTATACTAATATCTAATCGTCACCACCTCCCATTTCCTTTTCCCTCTCTGCTTACTTCACGTACCTATCTCTCTCATATTTTGTTTTTTTTTCTTTTTTTTATTTCTTATATAAGAGTTATTACACTCTAATTTTTTTCATCCGGTATCTCTTTCTTTCTCCCCTTCCTCAGCTCTCCATCTTTCTCTTTTTCTCGTTACTTTTCACATTCATTATTCCATTATCCCTCCTTTTCTTTTTCTTCTTTAGTTCTTCCTAACTCTTCACTATCTCTTCTTCTATCCTTCCACTTAGAATCTTTTTACACCCTTCAATGTTTTTCACCTCCATCTTTCTTATTTTCACCACCCCTATAATTTCCCCTATTTTTTTCTTCATTTACTAAAATATAATCTATTAGTACAATCTTACCTTCCCCTTTGTGTGTCCACTTTTCTTTCTCATTTCCCGTCACATTCCGTTAAATAAATTATTATTATTTTTAGATAATTAAATTAATTTATGTAATTAAATAAAGTCGATTTAATTCCGGGGAGGGAAGGGTTTTAATGTTCCAACAATAGCTGTGTTTCAGTCAAGTCCGACAAAAAATCGGCGCGCAGTTAAATAAGTTGAAAAAATATATGTATACATACACACAGAAATTAATATTAGGCTGTCAAAGATCTAAGCTTGAACCGTATGGCATTTTATTCTAATTTGATTGTATATTGTAACGGTTCTACTTTTCTTATTATTTTTTTAAATATTTTTTATAATAATTTTATTTTATTGCTAATTATAAGCATATTGTATGTTTTTTTTCTAATATGCATATTTTTTTAAATTACAAAAAATATAAAAAATGCTATATTATAGTAAAATAAAATAATGATGTTATATTTTTTATAAGTTCTAAAGTCTGTCAGCAACTTTTCGGAAATATTACAAATGCAATGTTGTATGTAAAACACTCAAAAATATAACGCGTGCAATGTAAACGTAATAATAGTTTTATCATGTATCAGAAATGTTTCTAAACCATTACATCTGCAATATTTCTTTTGCAATATTGTAGAAATTCACTGCCTGCAATTCAATTTTTCATTACCTACGCAATCTTTCAGAAATTTTTCAGTAATATTTTAAATGCAATGTTGCGTTTGATATGTGACAGAAATATTATTCGTGCAATGCAAACACGTAATATTACTTTTATAATGTTTCAAAAATATTTCTGAAATATTGCATCTGCAACATTTTTTTGCAATATTACAGAAACTTACAAATATTGTAATCAACTTTCTGAAAGATTTCAGAAATATTGTTAATGCAATATTATAAAAAACATGATGCAGGTACATTTCTGAAATATTTCAGATGCATAGTTACAAATGAAATGTTAACGAAATATTTCTGCACCATTTTTGAATATTTCAATATTTCAGCAACACAACATGCCGAGTGGGTGTGTATATATATATATATATATATATATATATATATATAACTGCATTATGTATAAATAAGATCTAATTAATATTTATTGATTTAATAATAATAATATTTATTTAATCCTTGCCTTGCGGTTTAGGATGACTTCCGTCAACCCTTACATAAATTTACGCTTTCTCCTTTACATACATACATACATTTACATTTCATTTACTAGCATTCTGTCTTTCCATTTCCCCTCCCACTATTTTTCCTCCGTCCCCTCCCCCCCCTCCGCTTCTCTTCTAACCTTTTCTATCCATTTCATTACCTCCAGTCCATTTCCTTCCTCTCCTAAAAATACTTCTAACTGTATCTCATTTTTTGTCGCTTCGCATTCTTTTAGTATATGTTCCATATTCTCCTCTTCTCTTTGGCATATTCTGCATCTTCTATCCTCTTCCCCTCTCCAATGTTCACTGCTTTTTACCTCGCTCCCACATCTGTATCTGGCTATCAACATTCTATCTTTTTTCTTCTTCTTCCCTAGTAAATACTTTGGTAGCTCCTCTGTTACAATCTCTTTATAATTGCTATTGTATCTTGACTCGTTTATCCTTATTTGTCTCTCTTCCCTCTCTCCCTCCTCTATCTTCCTTACGAGGTTCTCCGCCGCCTCCCCGTCCTCTACCTCCATTTCTCTCCCTAGCTGCTCCTTTTCCATTCCTGCCTTCTCTATTAGTTCTCTTCTCTTCATCTCCCATTTGCTTTCCTCTTTCCTTGGCCTGCTCCTCTCTAGATCTTTTATACATGCTTGAACTATTTTCTTTTCTGACTGTCTCGCCTTCTCCTCGTACCTCACAGCTCTCCTTATTGCCCTCATTTTTATTTCCTTTATTTTGGCCTCTTCCGATATTATGTAATTCGGGGTTCTTCTATCCAATCCTAAAATCCATTTAACGTACTTTCTTTTTATTTTATCTAATCTGCTTTCGTATAACCACCCCCATATTTCGGCTCCATATAATGCCACGCTTTCTACCAGTGCCTCAAACATTTTCATCCTTCTCCCGAAATCCTCTTTAAATATTCTCTCGCCTATGCTCCATGTCCTCTTCATCGCTATTGTAGCCTTTTTCATCCTATCCTTTATATGATTCTCCGCTCCTCCATTCTTCTGTAGTATATATCCTAGATACTTTATTTCTTTGACCTCCTCTATTTCCTCCTCCCCCCATTTTCATGCCCTTTTCTTCCCTCTCCCCCCCGCTTTCTCGAACACCATTATTTTTTATTTCTCTGGGCTCAAACTCAAGCCTTTTCCTTCCAAATACTTCTTGAATCTTCTCATCATTTCCTTCAATTCCGCCTCTCTCGTCGCCATTAACACTACGTCATCCGCGTATGATACCGTCCAGAATTTTTCCTTCCCTATCACCAGTCCTCCTGCTTGTCCTTTTTCCATTCCTTCCTCTAAATCCATGATGTATACATTGAATAGATTCGGGCTCAACGGGCAACCCTGTCTCAGTCCATTTATTGTCCAAAATTCCTCTGTCTTCTTGTCTCTTATCTTCACTACATTTCTCGTTTCTTTATATGTCTCCATTATTCTTCGCCTCAAATTAACTTCAATTCCTATCTTCTTCATTATTTCACTCAGTTTTCTTCTATCCACTTTATCGAAAGCTGCTCTGAGATCTACAAAGAATGCAAAAATCTTTCCACTTTTCTTACTCAGCTCCTTATTCGCTACATAGTTTACTGTATATACTGCATCCATCGTTCCTCTATTCCTTCTAAACCCGAATTGCACTTCCCTTAACTTAGACTCTATCTCTTTCTCCAATCTGGCATTTAGGATACTTGCATATATCTTGTACGCCGTATTCATTAGCGTAACTCCTCGGTGATTTTTTGGGTCGTTTCTCTCTCCTCTTTTGTATATTGGGCTAATCATACCTTTATTCCAATCTCCCGGTATACCCTCTCCTTTCCAGATTCTGTTAATTAGCTTCAGGAATTCTTCGCCTACATCCTTTTGCATAAATCTCCACGCCTCGTTCTCAATCCCGTCCTCTCCAGTTGCCTTTCCCATCTTCAGTTTCTTTAGTACTTCGATCACCTCCTCCCTTGATATTTCTTCGACTCCGTTTATACTCTCCGTCCTCGTGCCGTCTTCTTCTTCCTCGTCTTCTATGTCTAGCACCACTCTTTCCTCCGTCCCTCCTAACATTTTCATGAAGTGGTCTCTCCATTCCTCCATTTGTATCTCCTCGCTTATCCCTTCATTTTTCTTTTTCTTATATTTATTTATATACTTCCAGGCTTCCGCTTCGTTTTTAATGTTCCTTATCCTTTCTTCTTCCTCGCTTTCGTGCCTCTTCTTCTGCTCCTTACACCATTCCTTGTGCTCCTTTCTTTCCCTCACAAACTCTTCTTTTCCGATCCTTCCCTTTTTCCAGTTCCTCATCGATTTTCTCAGCCTTCTTTTCCTTTCCTTCCATTCTTTATTATACCATTCTCTTCTTCCTAATCTCCATGGTATTATTCTTTTCTTATGCTTCGTTATAGCGCTCTTTACTTTTTCTTTCATCTCCTTCCAGATATCTTCCGTATCTGTTTGTGTACTCGCCCATCCTTCACAATTCTCATGATATTCTTTCCTCCCTTCTTCTGTCCAGTCGCTTCTTTCTAATTCTATTTCTTTCTTCCTTCCACTTGCCTTCATCACCTTTGGTCCCATCAACTCCACCTCCAGCGGAACATGATCCGATTCCGTTCTAATTCCTTCTTCCACCATATTTATTTCTTCTCCTGCTCTATCATTCCCTATGACATAGTCTATAACCGATGATCCCAAATCTCCTATATAAGTCCATCCCCCTTCTCTTCCGAAACTCCCGTTTAATATCGCCCATCCTCTTTCTTCTACTTTTTCTATTAGTATACGTCCTTCCCTGTTTATAACTTTATCCACCGAGTTTCTGGTCTCGCTCCTCTTTTCTATCTCTTCTTCCTCATTCATCGGTCCTCCTCTGCTTCCCGTTCTCGCATTGAAATCACCTCCTACTAGCAACCATTCTTCGTCCTCTTCTTGTATCTTCTCCCTTAGTGTATCCATCGTATCTTCCATCTTTTGACTGTATAACGTGATTATTCTCCATTTGTTTCCATTATATTCTACTTTCATTTCTGCCACTTCGTCGCTAATCTCCCTATTCTCTACCAATTTCAAATTCTTGTTGACCGCTGTTATTATCCCCCCGTTTGCTCTTCCTTTTCTGTGTTCTCTTTTCGCTGGTATACAATTCCAAATAAATTTACTGGACAGTTTATTTTTAATCTTCCTCCATTTATCGTCCTCCACCCATGTCTCCACTAGACCTATCACATCAAAATTTTCCAAATAATCCCATGTTTCCTCACATTTCTTAATTAGTCCCGCTACGTTCCAGAAGCATATCCTTAATCCCCCCTCCTTTTCCGCCTTATTCTCTTCTTCTCCCTCCTCTCCCACTCTCCCTCTCTCCCTCTCCCAGTCTTTATTCTTCTCTACTCTTTCTGAAAAACATCTCTGTTTTCCAGCCTTTCGGTGCTTTCATTCCATTTCTTTTCACAATTGTCTATCCATATTCTTTGGTATCCCACCGTTGCTTTCTTCCCCTTCTCTCTCTCCGCCTTTACTATACTCCATAGCTGCTTTTGTATTTGCCTCTCTGTTGCCGTCAGATCATCATCCATATATATCTTTCTTGCTCTTCCTATCTCCTTCCTCTTTGACATTACTTCTTTTTTATCCTCCCATCTGTTAAATCTGACTAGCGTCATTTTGTATTCTCCTCGGCCAATTGTCTGCACCTCCTCCACTTCCACCTTCTTTTTGGAGATTTCTTCAAGTAATTTCACCATCCTCTCCCTTCCTTCACCTCCACTTTCTACTTTTATTCCTTTTACAATTATGTTATTCTTCCTTCTTCTCCTTTCGGCTAATTCAGCGTTTCTTTCCATCTCTTTCACTCTCTCCATTAGTTCTCTGCTCTCCAGCTTTTCGCCTCCGCACTTCTCCGCTTTTTGTGCTTTCTCCTCCAACTGTTTTATTCTGTTTTCTAAATTCGCTTTTTGCCCTTCCCAAAGCATTTCTCTCTTTCTATAATCCTCCCTCAGGACGTGTATTTCTTTCATTATCTCTTCTTTATCCTTCTTTCTTTCTCTTTCTTGTTCCTCCATTTTCGCCAAGATTTCTTTCAGTATTCTTTCCGCCTCCATGCCTTCTTCTTTCCCTTCCTCTCTTTTTATTTTGTTTGGCGGCGATCTTATTGCTCTTTTTTCTTTACTGAAATTTTCCAGTATTTCCTTTTCGGCCCTTTCTGCTATTTCTTTTTCTTCCTCTCTTCCTCTTTTTCTTATGTATTCTACAATTGTTCCCTGGCTTCCTGTCCTATCTCTTACTCTTGACAGCTCCTCCGCTCTCGTGGGCCTGCCTCCTGTAGTTCTACCTTTTTCCATCGTCCCCTTCTCCTTCTCGTCTTTAGTATCTTTTTTCTTGTCTTCCCCCTCCTTCTCATCCATCTCAGTCTTCTTCTCGTTTTTGTTCACATTCAGGCATTCCGATTAATCGAGAACCGCCGACCTCCGCGCGCGACTACCGCGAAACACGACAGTCAGTAGCGTAAAACCTGTTTGTCGACGGCGCCGGAAGGCAACCGGGAGTGACGACGTAGAGCACCAGAAGGCCGGCTCTGTCCCTGTCCTTATCTTTCTCTCTCTCGCTCTCGCTCTCCTTTTCTCTCTCTCACGCGAGCGAGGCATCTCGGCAAAAGAAGAACTCGACTCCGTCGATCGGCACCGCGGGCCCACGTATCGCGCAACACCGACGTATCGGGTTGCTCCACGGACAGGAAGGGCGATCCGTATTGTCTCGAATCTCGGCTCTCCCCGAGCAGAGGATTTTCACGCTAGAAAGCGGCCGTCCAGCAGGGCGATACCATCTTATATGACTTTACTTCGACGACGAGGTAATTTGCATGCACAGATATGCAGGACGGACTGCAGATATAAATTGGCGTTGTGGGGGCTGAGCTGCGGCCGAATTTCGGGGATTCTGTGTGCTGCGACTATTTAGAGGTTAGGCGATAGAAGCGGAAACAAGCACGGAGAAACCGAAGCCAGAGCACCGCGTCGATAAAGAAGAGAGTGACAGGAGGAAAGAGGTGCTGAAGAGATAACAAAAATATTTATTGATTTACGCAATCTAAATTCAAATCAATTTTAATTTGACAATACAAACTAAAATTAATAATGAAAAAGAAACCACAATAAAACCAAGTACATCTCTGAAATATTTTTGAGCAAGATTAATATTTCCTTTTTTAGCTTTTTATAACATTAAATAATATATTTATAATACCATAAAATTATTAAACAAATAAATTACTAATAAATTATTAGTAAATTCCTTTTCAGCACTCTCTCTACTTCCTCCCATCCTATCTTTTTCCTTTTCTCCACTTCCCCCTCTTCTCATTACCCCCATTGCTTTCTTTACTCTCTCTCTCACCTTTGACTTCTGCCCCTTTCTAACTGAATCCTAGATGCTTAAACTCCCTCACCTTTTTTTATTTCTTACCTTTCCATCACCATTTTCCTTTCTTCTGCCTCCATCTCTTTTCTAAACCTTACTATGTTTGTCTTGTCTACATTCAATTTCAACCCCTTATTCCTCTCTAAATACTTATCTAACCTATTCAACAATCATTTCATTCCCTCCTCATCCTCTGCTAGAATTACTACATCGTCCGCATACCATAGTACCCTTAGTTTTTCTTCTCCTATTTGTACCCCTCCCATTCTGTCTCTTCCCAGCTTTATCTGTATGTCCGCCACCAGTAAGTTGAACAGCATTAGACTCAAAATTTTTTTCTGTATTTTTCCTCCACCCTCACTACATTTCTTGTTTTCTCGTATATTTCCATGATCCTCTTTCTTAACCTCTCATTTACCCCTGTTTTTTTCGAACATTTTTCCAAAACCCTACTGTCCACTGAATCAAATGCCGCCCTTAGATCTGCAAAAGCAACCACCTTCTTTTTCTTCTTTAATCGCTTCCCTATCGCATAATGCAGTGTGTAAACGTTGTCCACCACTCTTCTCCGCTTCTTAAACCCTGCCTGGCTTTCTGGTATCATCCTCTTCTCCTCCATCTCTTCCCTCAACCTATTTGCTAATACCGACGTATACACTTTGTACGCCGTCGGCATCAGCGTAATCCCTCTATGCTCACTCACCTCTTTTGCCCCTTTTTTTCGTTATCCAAATCACTACTCCGTCCTTCCACGCCTCTGAGAAACCCTCTCCTTTCCATACTTTTCTGCATATTTCCCATAACTCCTTTCTTAACCACTTCCCCCATAACTTTACACTTTATTTCCTATCTTGTCCTCTCCCACTGTTTTACCACTTTTTTCTTTCCCACTTTCCCACTTTTTTCTTCAGTACTCTCTCTACCTCCTCCCCTTTCTCTACTTCCTTTCCGCCCCCTGCTCTGCCACCTCTCCTTCTCCTTCGCTTGTGTTCCGTTCCTTCTAACATCTTTCTAAAGTATTTATCCCACTCCTCTATTGTTATCTTCTTATTAATTTATACCCCTTTTTTCCTTTCCTCGTTTATTACTTTCCGCACTTGCTTTTCTGTTTTCGCCTCTCTGGCCTCTTCTAGTAGATTTTTCCTTTTTTCTTTCTTTTTCTTCTCACACATTTTTTATACTCCTTTTTTTCTCTCTTATAATATTCTTTGTGTTTTTTCTTTTTTTTAGTCTCTCAATAACATTTCTACCTCCTTCCTCACTTTTCTACAGTCCCCATCCCACCATCTTCTCTTTCCTTCTGCCCCTCTTTTTACTCTTCTCACCGTTACTTTCCTCTTAATTCTTTCTGTCAACTTTTTGACCTCTTCGTCTATTGCCATTCTACCTATTTCTACCTCCTCCGTCCTTCTTCTAAACTGCTCTCTCGCCTCTTCCGACCAGTCCGTCTTTTCCACCCACCCCTCTTCTTTCGCTATTGTCTCTCTCCTTTTACCAACCCCCCCTTTATCCACCCGTATTGCTACTAATTAGTGATCCGAATCTATCTCACACCCCACCTCCAATCTTGTCACTCTTTCTCAAGCCTTCCCATCTCCTATTGCGTAATTGATCACTGTTTCCCCCGTTCCTCCTGTAAAAGTCACTTCCCCCTCTTCATCTCCCTTCTTTGTTCCGTTCATAATTCCCCACTCTTCTTTTTCCACTTATCTAATCAGCCCTCTCCCTTGCCTATTTATCATTTTACCTTTCAATTTTTCTTCAACTCCCCCTTTTCCATCCTCCAGCACTCCTTTCTCCCCTGTTCTCGCATTGAAATCGCCCTTCACTATTCATCTCTCCTTTTTTCCTTCCTTCTTTTATACCGATTTTATCTTACCCATTATCTTGTCCAAGTTGCCGGTTACGTAAACTGTTGCCAATTTCCATTTCTCCTTCTTTTATCTTACTTTCATAATCATTAAACCCTCCCCTCCACCCATTCTTTTTTCTCTTCTAACTCTTTTCTGACTCCCATCATTATCCCACCTATTGCCCTTCCTTTTCTTCCAATTCTTTCTTTGTTTGCACCCTGTATTCTCCAGTTGAATTCCTTTGGCACCTTATTCTTCATTTTCTCCCATTTCTCCTGTTCCGGCCCCGTCTCCACCAACCCCACAACATCCCACTCTTTTATCCTTTCCCAAAACCCTTCCTGTTTTCCCTTCACTCCCGCTACATTCCAAAAGCCTATCTTTAAACTTCCTTCCCGTTTCTTTCCCTCCTCTTTTCTCCTGCATTTCTCTTTTTCCCTTCCTCCTTTCTCCCCTTTTTTTCTTCTTTTTCACTCTTTTTTACTTTCCCCATTCTCTCTTTCCCTCCTTCCTCTCAGCCTTACCACACTTTCTTCCTCCCTACTCTTCCTTTTTCTCCTCTTCTCTTCGCCCTTCCTTCCCATTGTTTTTCCTTTACCTCACTACCGTCTTTTTTCATTTTTCCGTCTCCCTCTCTTTTACTCTTTCCCTCCTCCTCTGTTCCTCCTTTTCGCCTCTTCTTCTTTTTGCTCCTCTCTCATTTCTCTATCCAAATCTTTCCGTACTTTACCCAGGCTCTCCTCCTATTCCTTCTCTCCTTTTCAATTATCCTCTCTAGGCTCCATTGCATTTTTCTTTCCTTAAATTCATTGTTATGTCATCCTCTATTCTTTCCATCCTCCCTTTCAACACATTTTTCTTCTGCATTACCTCTCTTTCTCTTACTCTATCTTTTAGTGAGTAAGAAGCCAAGGCGGTAAGGATCAGACGCTGATCTTGGGGCGTAAATTCAATAGAATTTATTATTTCTCTTCATTCCAAACATACGAAACGTTTCGGCTCAGCTCTGAGCCATCTTCAGCCGTTACAATAATTAGAGCGTTCTCACTTTTTTATGGCGAGTTTCATGATTCGACGGTCAGAAACACAGACTCAAAGATTCATATCTGTAAATATGTCAGGATAAAGTTGTAATTTTGAAAAGAATCTTATGAAACTCACCATTCGGTCTGAAAGCCAAAGAGTAGCAATATACAATTTAAAAATGAACGGCGAGACTAAACGATCTCGTCGGCGCAGCAATCAACAGAGTGAATTTATTACAGCAACAAAATTAATCTTAGACTCAACGTATTTTCGGTTCGACAATGTTATTTTAAACAGAATTTTGGTTCTCCCATGGGCTCTCCATTCTCTCCCATTGCGGCGGACATGGTAATGCATGACTTGGAAAGTAGGGTTTTGCGACAAATTGCATTTGAGGTCCCGTTTTATTTTAGATATGTAGATGACATAGCGCTTGCTGTACCTTTTTTATGCTATTGACACAATCCTTTATTTATTCAATTCTTATCACCCTAGACTACAGTTTACCATTGAAGTTGGAGGTGACAGACTGAATTTTTTAGACGTAACAATCATTAAAAATGAGAATAAGTTGGAATTTGATTGGTTCCATAAACCAACATTTTCGGGTCGGTACCTCAATTACATGTCACAGCATCCTATTAATCAAAAAAGAGGCACGCTTATGGGCATGGTAGATAGGGCCTTTTTACTATCTCACCCGAAATTCCATTTAAAGAATATCAAATTCATAATAGATATTCTTCTACAAAATGATTACCCGATTACTTTTATTTTTAATACAATTAATACCAGAATCAAATTTTTACTGAATAAACATACACGTTTATAAGCCGAATCGCCATCCATGACCGAAGAGGAACGATGTTCCTGGTTCACGATTCCATTTGTTCCAGGGGTGTCAGAGGAATTTAAGAGGGTAGTTCAAGACTTAAATGTCAAATTGTCATTTTACAGCCTAAATAAACTCAATAAATTTATAAAAGCACAGAAAGACACTCTCCCAACTCTATCTAATAAAAATGTTGTGTATAAAATATCTTGCAAAGATTGCGACGCATCATACGTAGGTCAAACGAAAAGACAGTTAAAAACACGTATCTCAGAACATCGCAATCATATTAATAGAAATACAACGTCTCTTTCAGTTATTACAGAACATAGATTGAAACGTGATCACGAATTCGACTGGGAGAGTGTCGAAATTTTAGATAAAGATTTCTCTCTAGAAGATTAGTCTCGGAGATGACTCACATAAAACTACAGAAGAATGGTATCAATTTGCAAAGCAACACGATTTTTTGAATCATGCATACACCACTGTACTGAGTAAATTATAGATTGCGCCTACGAACATTGTATCATTATTATTGGTACACGTAATATTGTGACGTCGCCAGAACTCTGCACGACCATTGGTCCTTCCGATACCTATTAATTTGCTGTTAACTCACTATGTATATTTCGCGCTCATGTTTGACGTTCGACTCGTTTCTCCTTCGAGATACCCTCACATCATTGTTGATTGCTGCGCCGACGAGATCGTTTAGTCTCGCCGGTTCATTTTTAAATTGTATATTGCTACTCCTTGGCTTTCAGACCGAATGGTGAGTTTCATAAGATCTTTTCAAAATTACAACTTTATCCTGACATATTTACAGATATGGATCTTTGAGTCTGTGTTTCTGACCGTCGAATCATGAAACTCGCCATAAGGAAGTGAGAACGCTCTAATTATTGTAACGGCTGAAGATGGCTCAGAGCTGAGCCGAAACGTTTCGTATGTTTGGAATGAAGAGAAATAATAAATTCTATTGAATTTACGCCCCAAGATCAGCGTCTGATCCTTACCGCCCTGGCTTCTTACTCATTGAAACTATTGGGGGTCCTTATTCATGATTCTATCTTTTAGCTTAACTAAAACCATCTCTCTTTCCCCGTCTTTCTTCTTATTTCTTTTACTTTCTCTATTCCTTTCTCCATCCCCATCTCTAGCCATAACTTCTTTATCGCTTTCTTTCGCCTTCCCTCCTCTACCTCCACCCCTTTCACTACTACATTGTTCCTCTTTCTGTCTCTCTTTTCTAACTCTCTCTATCTTTCCAGCTCTCTTACCTTCGCTTCCATTGCTTTAATTATCTCTTTTTCCTATCTCCCACTTTCCTTCCTTTTTCACTTTTCCCTGCCCTTCCTTCCTCCCATCTCTCTCCTTCTCTATACTCTCCAGCTTTCCTCTCAACTCTCCCTATCTCCTTCTTTAATTCCTCCCTTTCCTTCTACGATTTCACTTCTCTCTCCTCCACATCCCCACATCTTCCTAATCTCATCTCTTATCATTTCTCTCTCTTTCTTGCTTTCTACCTTCTATCCCTTGCTCTGTTCTTTCCTTAATTCCCGTATTTCCTCCATCATTTACTCATTATTTCTATCATCTGTTCTTTCCCCTCTGGCGATCTCACCATTTTTCTACTCCTTTTAAACGTCTCTTTCTCCTCTCCTCTTCACCCTTCCTCTCTTTTTCTTTTAAAATATTCATCTATACTCCCCTTACTACATAAACTCGCACTTCTCTTTCTCTCTTTCTCTGTGCTAGCCACCTTACCTATTCTACCTGTCATCTTTTTGAGCTCCTTCTCCGCTTTATCCTTCCGCTAACCACCCGCTTCCACTCCTACACCGAAAGTCCCTCTTTTTCTCTTATTAATGAATCACATATTATTTTATTTTTCAGATTTCCTTGTATTTTTTTAATCTTTTTCCTTCTTACTCATTCTATCTTATATTGTTTTATTTTATTTTATGCACTCTCAGTTACGTTCTTCCACCACTATCTTTATGTAGTCTCCTTCCACTAGCTTTATATAGTTCCCTTCATTCTCATCTATTCTGCATTATTTTTCTAATTTTATTGCATTTTACTGCTTTATTATCTCTCATTCTTCTTTATTCTTACTTGTTCTTACTCATAATGTTTCATTTTTACTCATTGTCTTCTCTTCATTTCTCTCATATTTTTTATTTTCTCTGATTCTCTCAGATTTTTGTTCATGTCCTATTATTCAATTTTATCCTCATCCATTTTTTTAAATTCATATCCTGTCGACCTAATTCTGTCTCTTCGCATTTTACAGCCATTTTTTCTTATTCTCACTAATTCTCTCTTTCTCGCTCTTTTTCTCCCCTATCTCTCTCCCTCTCTCCCTCTGCCTCTCTCTGCCACTCTCTGCCTCTCTCTCTCTCTCTTTTTCTTTTTCTCTTCCTCTCTTCCTCTCCCCCTTCCTCTTCATTTCCCTCCCCCCCCCTCTTCCCTCTCTCACCCTTCTCTTTCCCTCCTCCCTTCCTCTCTCTCTCCCTCTCTCTCTCTCTCTCTCTCTCTCTCTCTCTCCCCCTCTCTTCTCTCTCCCTTTTCCTCTCTCTTCTCTCCTCTGTCTCTTGGCTCTCCTCTTAAAATTAATCCCGATATCTCAATATTTGCGAAAGTTAAAGCACACGGAGATTTCTAAAAAAATTGAGCTCGATATCTCAAAATTTACGGAAATTAGGGCAATCATGTAGATTTTTTCAAATAGAAATCGGTAACCCCTTCATTATTAGCAATTTTTATTAATTCTATTATAGTCTTCAGTTTTTTCTACCCTTATTTCATATATAATTCGTTAAGATTTAGTTGATCAGTTCGGGAGTTATAGAAATTTCTGTAAATTTGGCACAGTCATACATACATACATACATACACACATACCGACATTTTTTTAAATGCAATATTTCGACGTTTTAAAACACTCTAAACATATTGACATCAAAAACTAAAAAAAAACAATCTTTTTTTTGTTTCTTCCACCACTATTTTATATATAATTCTTTTAAATTTGGTTGATTAGAGCCAACTTTATACGCAATCAAAGGTTCATATACGAATTTACGAAAACAAAGCTTCCTCTATGAGGAAGCAAAACAAATAAAGAAGCTCTCAAAAGTATGAAATGATACTTTTAAGAATTTCTTTCAATTTTTTGAAGTCGGCGCCAAATTAATGATATTTTTAATAGCGTTTTTTTATGGCAAAATTAGTGCGCACTCAGTGCACATTAAAGCCGTTGTATACTGATTTAATCTCTAATATTTAAAGTGAAATGCAAATATTTTGACTGATAAAATACCCAAAACATATTTTACCAAATAGTGCAATAAAGAATATTTAGGATTTTGTGACTTAATCCGTTTATATTAAACATATACTTTACGTTGATTTGTGTACGACGGCTTTAGAGTGCACTGAGTGCGCACCAGTTCTTCTGCCAAAGAAAAACGCTATAAGTATTCCTTTCAATTTTTGAGGTAGATGCCAAATTGATGTAGTAATTATTAATTGGCGCCAACTTCAAAACATTGAAAAAAATTTTTTAAAATATTATTTCATACCTTTTAAAGCTCCTTTATTTTTTAATTTTTTTCATTCTTTTTAGAGCTTTTTTGAAATCGATTTTATTAAAAAAAAGTTTTTTTAAATTCATACTTTTTTAGTGCGGTATTCAATTGATACGAATCAAAAATAATAATTTATTATTTGCTTGTAATTATTAAGTATGCATAATTTCCTTACTGCTCCGTACCCTGACGTTCTAACGCGATATTTTATGTATTAAAACTTTCCGGAGCAAGAATTGCTCTACAGTGAAAACTGCATCCATACAGCAGTTTCAGAAAAAATTGTAGACATATCCACATACATCATACTCGCCGAATTGAGAACCTCCTTTTTGAAGTCGGTTAAAAATAAATTATATTTAATTTTTTATCATAAAATTAAATTTTACACGTGACTGTTATGTCACATAGAAATTGATATATAAATCTTTTTAAAAGAATTGAAGAAACAATTAAAATTTTAAAAATTGCTCAAAAATTTAAAAAAATATAAAACTGACTTCAAAAAAAACTGTAAAGTAAGAAAAAATAAAATAAAAATAAAAAAGCTCTACATTTTTTCTTATTTTTTAGAGCTTTTAGGAGTCAGTTTTATTAGAAAAAAAAATTTTTTTAAAATACTTTTAATGCTTTATTTATTTAATATGATTAAAGAATATTAATTCATTAGTTGCTTACTCGATTGCTTATAATTATTATCGCATATTTTCTTACTGCTCCGTACCCTGATGTACTAACACGATATTTTATGTACTAAAATTTTCCTGGAAGATTACTCTGTAGAACAGTGGAAACCGCGTTCAAATCCGTCCAGTAGTTTCAAAGAAAATCATGGACATACCCACATATATGCTCGCCGAATTGAGAACATTCTCTTTTTAAAGTCGGTTAAAAGTGTGCTAAAATAACATGAAAAAAGTAGTATAATTGAACACTCAGTCTGAATATTTTATAACATTAAATATTATTACATTATATTAAATGTTAAAAGTATTGTTACATTACTACTAAAAATATTATTTTTATTTTATTATTTTATTCTTGCTATTTAAAAATGTAATAAACATTTTGATTTACTTCCTCATAAAGGAAGCTTTGTGACGGTAAAAAGAATTCGAGATTTTTGATGGAATATAGGTTTAAAATGTTCCAAAATGTCGAGAAATCATATTAGTAGAAAATGTCCGGAAGTATGTACGTGTGTGAGTGTGTGTGTGTACGGATTTTTTTGTAAACGCATTTACTTCTGCAATTTTTTTAGATACCGGGCTGAAATTTTGCACACAAATAAAATATCATAGAAAATATGTTTTCCTCTAATTTTTTTAAAAACCGTCAAACGGTATAGATTTCAGGGGGGTTTTCATTCTTTCAGAAAACTGTGTTTTGCGCTGTAACTTTCTTAATATTTGAGATATTGGTCTATTTTTAATTGTATTACATTTTTCAGTCTTTTCTACCCTTATTTCATATATAATTTTTTAAGATTTAGTTGATTAGATCCAGCTTTATAAGGGTCCTATATTCGTACAGATTCCCCGAAATTTCAAACGTCTGTATTTCAAGAACTAATTAACTAAATCTTAAAGAATTCTATATGAAATAGGGTAGAAAAGACTAAATAATATAATAGAATTAGAAAAATTGTCAATATTATAAAACTTTAACTCTTAAAGACTATACCTTAAATCTCAACCACTTGAGATTTTTTAGAAAAGTTGATGTTTTTGGACAATTTTAGTATTAATTATTGGCAACTTTTTAATTCTGTGATATTCTTTACTCTTTTCTACCCTTTATTTTATACATAATTCTTTAATATTTGGTTGATTAAACCAAACATAATAAGGTTTCTATGTATGTACGGATTTTCTGAAATTTCAAACATTTGTAACTCAAGAACTGATTAACCAAATTTTAAAGAATTATATATGAAATAGGGGTAAAAAAGATTTAAAGAAAATGTGCCAGTATAAACTTGCACATTGCTTCCTTATAGTTTTTAAGTGTGGCAAGTAGAAACTTGCACATTGCTTTCTCATAGTATTTAAGTTTGCAAATTATTAATTTGAACATTATTTCCTCACAATATTTAAATATGCAAATTATAAATTTGCACGTTGCTTAAGCAACATTTTATTTCGCTCATAAAGCTTCCTCTATGAGAAACCCAAATTGATAAATATCTACTAATAATTATGCATAAAAAAACAGGCGATGGTGGAAATACAGGTCAAATAAAAATCAATTTTATTTTTTAAATGGAAACTTCATTTTTTAACGTTTTATGCAAAAATAGACGTAAGAAGAAATATTTTTTTAGAACATTTTTTAAATTAAATACAGTCGAGATAATTGGTAGATATTAATATACAAAACTGAGAAAGATGATATATTTATAAATTGTTATTTTTTTATTTATCGACACATTGTGAAATTTTAAATATTATAAACTTTAAACAAACGGAACATGAACAACGATATTCCTTCTCGAAATTTTTTTATGGCGCAAATTAACAATATAAAAAAAAACGGAGGAATTAGCGTTATACTGCAGATGTACTAAATTTAAATATTTTTATAATATTGTATACCTTTCTCTTTATTGTTCCTTCTCTTCTCTTCTCTTTCTTTCTTCCTTCTCTATCTTTACCTTTCTCTCCTTCTATCTCTATTTTTCTGTCATTTTCTCACTTTCTATTCAACAAAATTTTTCTCTTCTTTTTCTCTTCTTTATTTTCTGTAATTTTTGTACCTTAAGCACGAAATATAAAACACATGAATTTTTGAACGTATACACTACCGCTCATTAATTTCAATATACCCCTATATTTGTTAATTTCTCTGTAAAGGATGAACATCATACATGTGTTTTGTACAGAAATGAATACATTTGCTGTTATAAACACTTTCAACACTTGCATGCATTGCATTTTTATATATTATTCATATAAAAATGCGATGCATGCAAGTGAAATATTTATAACAGCAAATGCATTCATTTTTGTGCAAAACACGTATCATGGTGTTCATCCTTTACAATCAACGAATCTGTTGTATATTGAAATTAATGAGCGGTAGTGTATATCTGTACAAAATTACTTTTTTTAAAAAAAGGTAAAGAAAGGCGCCAAGTACACGCGTAGTAATGTATATATGTATCGAAAAAACCTAAGCAGTAGTATTTTTATTTCCAAAAAATTATAACTCAAGTGTTACACATCACAAAATTATGTTACCTTATCAAAAATGAGTCGTGCTTCAAGTGATCTATTACAATTACAAAAAAGAAATAATATCTCTTTTTAAATTACAGCGCCAATTACAGAGAGAAAATACAGTGAGATAAAAAATTTGTTAATCCCAAGAAATATTTAGTCCGATACGTTCAACTAAACATTTTAGTTAACTAAACATTAGTTGAATTAATTAATTCTTGATTAAAAATACGAAATAAATTGTTCCAACAACTAATATCTAGTTGACTAACTAAAATGTTTAGTTGAACGTATCGAACTAAATATTTCTTGGGATTATCAATTTTTTTTCTTGGTGTATTTTTCGAGATACAAAGATTACGGTCTACCACTTGTTACTTAGGTTTTTTCGAGGTGAAGAATTACAGAGGTAACAATACAAAATACAAATATTTTATTAAAATATTTAAATCCAACAAGGAAATACAAGGTATTTAAATACAAAGTTTATATATGTATTTTAAAAGATTTAATCGCATCGCAAAGAATTATAGAGGTAACCGGTAACAGTACAAAATTAAAATATTTTATTAAAATACATAAATTTTTCTTGTCAAAAAACTTGGCGCTGCTAGAGAAAGAGAAAGAGAGAGAGAGAGAGAGAGACCTTTTACAAATGTAAACATTATACTTATATTCTATACTTATTCTATATTTAATTTTAATCGCTTTAAAATCTAAACTTATTGTATACTTAATCATAAGCCGCATTATTCACCGTCACACACACACACACACACACAACACACACACACACACATTACTCACACCCATATCACTCGCTCGCTCATACACACCACGCTGACCTAATTTTGAGGTCTAGCTAGCAGCGCCAAGTTTTTTGACAAGAAAAATTTATGTATTTTAATAAAATATTTTAATTTTGTACTGTTACTGGTTACCTCTATAATTCTTTGCGATGCGATTAAATCTTTTAAAATACATATATAAACTTTGTATTTAAATACCTTGTATTTCCTTGTTGGATTTAAATATTTTAATAAAATATTTGTATTTTGTATTGTTACCTCTGTAATTCTTCACCTCGAAAAAACCTAAGTAACAAGTGGTAGACCGTAATCTTTGTATCTCGAAAAATACACCAAGAAAAAAAATTGATAATCCCAAGAAATATTTAGTTCGATACGTTCAACTAAACATTTTAGTTAGTCAACTAGATATTAGTTGTTTGAACAATTTATTTCGTATTTTTAATCAAGAATTAATTAATTCAACTAATGTTTAGTTAACTAAAATGTTTAGTTGAACGTATCGGACTAAATATTCCTTGGGATTGACAAATTTTATATCTCACTGTATTTTCTCTCTGTAATTGGCGCTGTAATTTAAAAAGAGATATTATTTCTTTTTTGTAATTGTAATAGATCACTTGAAGCACGACTCATTTTTGATAAAGTAACGTAATTTTGTGATGTGTAACACTTGAGTTATAATTTTTTGGAAATAAAAATACTACTGCTTAGGTTTTTTCGATACATATATACACTACTACGCGTGTACTTGGCGCCTTTCTTTACCTTTTTTTTAAAAAAGGTAATTTTGTACAGATATGCCTTTTTGTAGTATTATGCCTTTTATAAACAGTATGTACAGGGTGTTATTTCAAGGTATAATACTACTACTATCTTTTTAATACATGTTAATAATACGACATGATCTTTTTAATCATGAAACTTACAAACTAACGGAAAAAGATTCGTATCCTAAATGCTAATAATTTTTCTAATGTAACAATAATAATACTGAAAATATATGGATAGAAATATATATAATAAATAATAACATAATTAATGATATACAAGAGCTTTTGTCGCGCATATCGATTTTCAATAATGGATAGATATTGTAACAAATACGTTTTACGTTCATTCGAAAACAAATTATGTGTACACATAATAAAAATTGTATGAATTAAAATTATGTGTATACACATAATAAAAATGCGGAATTATTTTTATGTCAGACATAATTTTAATTCATCCAATTTTTATTATGTTAAAACATAATTTTAATTTATCCAATTTTTATTATGTCTAGACATAATTTTAATTTGTCCAGTTTTTGTTAAGTCTAAACATAATTTTAATTCAACGAATTTTTATTATGTCATGACATAATTTTAGTTCTGCCGCTAGGGAATTTTTAAGTCGATTCTTATGATTCAAGCTTGAATTCGATGTCTAGGTATCCCAGGTTGCCGATAACGGGTTACAAATAGTGCGCTCTATAGTTTTCGGTGTCCAGGTGTAATAATACGTTGAATTCGATGTCTAGGTGTCCCACGTTGCCGATGACGAGATCCACATAGTGCGCTCCGTAGTTTTCGGTGTCTACGTGTATTAATACTTCAAATTCGATATCTACGTGTCCTACATTCGGATTTAAAATTATTAATACATCTAGACACCAAAAACTACAAAGCGCACTATGTGGACTTCGTCATCGGCAACCTGGAACAGGTAGACATCGAATTCGAGGTATTATTACACCTAGACACCAAAAACTACGGAGCGCGCTATCTGGACCTCATCATCAGCAACCTGGGACACCTATACATTGCATTCAACGTATTATTACACCTGGATATCGAAAACTACGAAGCGCACTATGTGGATCTCGTTATCGGCAACCTGGGACACCTAGAAATCGAATTTAAGGTATTAATACACGTAGACACCGAAAACTACGGAGCTCACTATCTAGACATCGTCATCGGCAACCTGGAACACCTAGACATCGCATTCAACGTATTATTACACCTGGACACCGAAAACTACGGAGCTCTCTATCTAGACATTGTCATCGGCAACCTGGGACACCTAGACATCGCATTCAACGTACGATTACACCTGGACACCGAAAACTATAAAGCGCACTATCTGGATCCCGTCATCGGCAACCTGGGACACCTAGACATCGAATTCAACGTACGATTACACCTGGACACTGAAAACTATGAAACGCACTATCTGGATCCTGTCATCGGCAACCTGGGACACGTGGACATCGAATTCAAGGTATTAATACATCTAGACACCAAAAACTACGAAGGGCACTATGTAGACCTCGTCATCGGCAACCTGGGACACCTATACATCGCATTCAACGTATTATTACACCTGGACACCGAAAACTATGAAGCGCATTATCTGGACCTCGTCATCGGCAACCTGGGATACCTAGACATCGAATTCAAGCTTGATTCATAAGAATCGACTTAAAAATTTCCTAGCGGCAATTTCTGCCAAGCGTAGAGAACTTTCTTTTCCGGCAGCGGTGGTAATACGATGTAAAGATACGAAATCTCTCTAGATATACATGAAGCAATTGACTCAATATATATAATTACCTAATTTACCTAAATAGAAATCTTCCTTTTGACCGATAAGTCTATCGACCTATAATTTATCTACTAGATCGTTCAAAATACGCGCGCGATATCGAAACTGGCGAGCCCGAAAGCGCCGCCAGTGGCGAAAAAGTGAAAGCGACATTTCTCTGTTATCTGTTTGTTACACGTATGTTATAATCGGCATAATCGGCATAATCGGCATTAGGAAGTAGTATCTTAAAAAAATTTTTCACATTTTGGATTTGCGTCGCAATATCTCCGCTCGTAGGGCACGTAGCGGAAAATTATATAGGAGATACCCCCCTTATTTTGACCCCAACTATCGATCAAGCCTACTTAAAACTTGATCCGTTCACTCGTTATCGAGATCTCAACATCTCGGGTACTCGCAACCCGTCGCGTCGCGTAAAAGAGTCACGGTGCGGTCTCGCTCCGCGTGTACTTGGCGCGAGACACTACCGTGTCTCTTGATAAAGAAATTAACTAATATACAAATTTAAATATATTTGCAATATAATAAATATTTTTATAATATATATTATACCTTTCTCTATATTGTTCCTTCTCTTCTCCTTCTTTCTTCTTTTTCTATCCCTATATCTGTCTTTCGTCTTAAAATACTTTTTACTTTTTATAAACAGCTTAAGGTATCGATACGATAAATAATACTATAAAAGCTAAATTTGGATGGAACGGTAATAATTTACATATCCTACCTCATAATAGCGTAATAAATAAAAACAATTCATAGAAATAAATGTGATAGTATTTATGAAATAAAATTAAGTATGAAATATACACATTTAGAAATATTACTTTAATGATTATACTATCTTACGCGTCATTAACAGGCAAAGCAAATAGATAATATATTCGTATAAGCGTCATATTTTTTTTACACATCAGGAATACTAACGCAAAATTATTCGGACATCGTCACTATTAAAATTAAAAAATCAGATGAAGGGTTAAGTAATGTACATATTTTTAATTCACATATCTCTCATTTACTACCGATCATCATTTCATAATAATACATTTGCAACGAAATAAATACGTCAGTACCCAAAACGTATATCTGTAATCTAAACACAAGTTTTTATATTCTGGAAACGATACAAGTGTCTTAAAATACTTTTTACTTGTTTCTAAGCAGCATAAAATATCGATACTATCCGAATAGTATAAAAGCTGCATATGGTTGGAACGATAACAATTTAGACACCCTACCTCTATAATTATGTTAAAATCATCAGATTTACTGTAACGTAATCGTCATATTTTTTTTACACAAAAATACTAACGCAAATTATTCGGACACTGTCACTAAAAAATTAGATGAAGATAGTTTGTAATCATACAAAGATACTGTTTAGGTAATGTACACATTTTTTTAATTCACATATCTCTCATTTCATACCGATCATCATTTCATAATGATGCATTTGCAACGAAATAAATACGTCAGCAAAATTCGAATCCATCGACTGGAAAAAGCATTCCTCTTGGTCTATTCGTTGTGACGCATAAAATCGCATAAAATAATTTCATCACTCAGCAGTGGATTCACTTCAATTGATGCCATTTTAAGACAGAGCTCAATTCAAAGAATCCTCGTTGTTACTAAATGTGCATACAAGGCCTGTGAATAGCGTTAATTTCCCTGCCATGCGCATATCTTTCTTTTTCGTGCCGGCTGTACCCTGATTAGGCATCATCTTGTCCGCAATATGCTTATAGACTTTATTTTCCATTCAGCATTAACTTAAAAAATAAAAAAGTCGTCGTACCATCTGAAATCGTTATATATAATTGTCTTGGTATTATAATCAATTTTATAATAAGTGTTTCCTCTCCGATAGCATAAGCAAAATTAATTTTAGGAAATCTAAATTATTTTATCTTTTTCTGACAGTAGAATAAGAAACGGAACTAAAAATCAAGTTTTTTTTCCAATAATATACAACTTGAATTAATTATAATTAATGTTTATAAGAACAATTTTATATTACTATTAAAAGGAATGTTTATAGCACTGATTACACTTTCATTTCCTGGTTAGCACTTATTATGGCATGTTGTATTTTCCAAATTTTATTTCCAAAACATAGAAAATACTTTCCAGCCTGTGACACCACGTATACACCAACAAACCTGCACGGTATCGTTTTCAGAATGCATTGTGATCTTTAGGATGTCAAGTTTGACGTGTGCAAACTTCATATGACCAATGAACCTTAATAGTATCAATTGCTTCGCATAACTCACAAGCCCCTGCAATAATTTTTAAGCATATTATGAGAAAATGGAAATACTTAATGCTAAAAACTCTCAATTGCTTTGAATACTTAATAAAATTAATTTTCGTTACTCCTCTAATATTGTTGATAAAAATTATATCATAATAATGGATAATAGGAACTCAATTCACAAATATTTTAGCATAACTTGCCTACAATATAAATTGTGCTACAAAACGCTTTCTCGTTTTTTTCAACTTTTACAATTTACAAAACAGCATATACGTACATACATGTGCAATTTTGGATACACCTTCCTTCTTAAAGATCTCTTCGGTTTCAGCTCCCTGCGGTCAATATATAACGGCAAAATTGTATATCATATAGTTGAATATAAAATGTTCCTGCGTGAGAAAACGAGAGAAAAGGAGGACGTTTATAAAAGGACCTCTTGTGCTAGATAATTATTCCTCAACAGTGTCTGAGAATTATTATATTTTGAAGACGCGAGATTGTACATTTGAAGCATTCAAGTTAACGAAAGTAAAGTACAATAACATTCTTCAAAGAAATCTTTATTACGCGATAGTGCCCGATAGTGCCTGTCACATGTGCATATAAATACAGATCACTTTCTCGTTCTCTTAACTTTTACAACTTTTACAAGACAGCATATATACGTGCAATTTTGAATATACCTTCCTTCTTAAAGATCTCCTCGGCATCAGCTCCCTGCTGTCAATATATATTTCACTATCACTATTATCTATCACGCGGCGATGGTCACGACTGTCACACTGTCACTATCTATTTTTAGGTTACCGCTGTATTCCAGCATAGATCGGTCTTTCTTAACAGCTTCATGCGTCTGTGATTGAGAAAGAAATCTGATAAGTTCTGTATACCAGCTCAATATAATGCAACATATATACGAATATGTATATACAACTTTTATAAAAACAATACTGTTTGAAATAATACAAGCAATAATAATTTTTATAATTACCTCTCTATATATCTTAAATGTGCATAAATTTTCTTCTAACTATATTTGTAATGTCATCAACTTTTCACGTTTGTTGAATATTTGCATCATGAGCACCAATAGCTAATCCCATCAGATCTTCTCGAACATTAAATTCATCGGTATATCTAAAATAAGGCAAATTTTACATAATGCTAAAACAGTAATTATTACTTACATCTGCTTATATATAAAATATATGATTACACAAAGATAAATCTGTATCAAAAATCTATAGTTACTGTAACGTATACCTTAGATTAGATTTGTACGAGCAAGCAATAAATATAACTAACCTCGCGAGACACCACGCGAGCACACGTCATTGCGTTAAAAAATATTAATGTAAAATATAATTATCCACATACATTATATATAATAGTGAATTATATATAATAAAAAATTCTACTAACCTCGCAAAACACACCACGCAAACACACGTTACATCACGCCATACACGCGCGAAATTCGCCAAACTCGCCGCGATCTCGATCGCCGTCGTCACTTCGATCCTTGCGTGACGCGACACGCGACCGAAATTCATAATTAAACCATCGTATTTAATGGTGAGAGATCACATGAATAATAAACTTTCACATTAATATTAACCTCCTAACGACACGACGCGAACTGTCACATCACGATTGATCATGACACACACGCACGAAGCTCGCACGAACGAAACTCGCGCCGTGATCTCGCGATCGCACGGGGGTTCGACCGACCAATCACATGCACGGTAAAACGGTAACAATCACGCGATATATTCGACTCCAAACAAGCACTTCTCGCGTCTCCATGACTTTTTTTATTATGGACTAGCACACACGCGCGCTACGCGCGCGCTTTAAACTTTTTCCGTTCCATTCACCTTAAAACACTCATCCCACATCACCATTTCTCTCCGTTAAGATGTATTCCCTTTCTCATCCACTGTACCAATGTCCATTCGCCACCTCTCGCTTCTTTTTTCTCTCCGCTCACTTCACATATCTGTCTCTCCCATATTTTGTTTTCTACTTTCTTTTTACTTTTCGCATAAGACTTATCACACTTCGCTTCTTCGGCTCTCATTTTTTTCCTTACACTTCACATTCGTTATCCCCCCTCTGCTTTTACTTCTCCCATTCTTCCTTTTTCTTCACTAATTATCTCTTCTTCCATTTTTTTCAATATTTCTACCACTACCTCTAATTTCTTTATTTTTTACTTTATTTACTGAAAGATGATCTATCACATACTCGTTCTTTGTTACTAATTTTTTTTATTTTTTTCTTTATTTATCGAAAGATAATCTATTACATATTCGTCCTTCGTTCCCATTTTTCTTTTTTCCACTTTACTCTTCACATTCTTTATCCCACTATACCTCCTTTGCTTTTCCTTCTCCCGCTTTCCTTTTTTCTTCACTATCTCTTCTTTCATTCTTTTAATCTTTTTCACCGCCATTCTTTTTTTTATTTTTACCATCCCTAATATTTTGTTTTTATTTATATTTATATTTATATTTATCTGTTTATTTATTTACTTATTTTTCTTTATTTGTTTTGTTTTTCTTTATTTCTTTATTATTTATTTTAAAATATTTATCCCATTCCACTATTTTTCTCTCTGTTAATTCATTCCTTTTTCTCCTCTACTATACTAATATCTAATCGTCACCACCTCCCATTCCTTTTCCCTCTCTGCTTACTTCACGTACCTATCTCTCATTGTTTGTTTTTTCTTTTTTTTTATTTTTTATATAAGAGTTATTACACTCTAATTTTTTCATCCGGTATCTCTTTTTTTCTCCCTTTCCTCAGCTCTCCATCTTTTTTTTTCCTCCTTACTTTTTACATTCATTATTCCATTATCCCTCCTTTTCTTTTTCTTCTTTAGTTCTTCCTAACTCTTCACTATCTCTTCTTCTATCCTTCCACTTAGAATCATTTTACACTTTCAATGTTTTTCACCTCCATCTTTCTTATTTCCACCACCCCTATAATTTCCCCTATTTTTTCTTCATTTACTAAAATATAATCTATTAGTACAATCTTACCTTCCTCTTTGTGTGTCCACTTTTCTTTCTCATTTCCCGTCACATTCCGTTAAATAAATTATTATTATTTTTAGATAATTAAATTAATTTATGTAATTAAATAAAGTCGATTTAATTCCGGGGAGGGAAGGGTTTTAATGTTCCAACAATAGCTGTGTTTCAGTCAAGTCCGACAAAAAATCGGCGCGCAGTTAAATAAGTTGAAAAAATATATGTATACATACACACAGGAATTAATATTAGGCTGTCAAAGATCTAAGCTTGGACCGTATGGCATTTTATTCTAATTTGATTGTATTTGTAACGGTCTACTTTTCTTATTATTATTTTTTTAAATATTTTTTATAATAATTTTATTTTATTGCTAATTATAAGCATATTGTATGTTTTTTTTCTAATAAGCATATTTTTTTAAGTTACAAAAAATATAAAAAATGCTATATTATAGTAAAATAAAATAATAATGCTATATATATATATATATATATATATATAACTGCATTATGTATAAATAAGATATAATTAATATTTATTGATTTACGCAATCTAAATTCAAATCAATTTTAATTTGACAATACAAACTAAAATTAATAATGAAAAAGAAACCACAATAAAACCAAGTACATCTCTGAAATATTTTTGAGCAAGATTAATATTTCCTTTTTTAGTTTTTTATAACATTAAATAATATATTTATAATACCATAAAATTATTAAACAAATAAATTACTAATAAATTATTAGTAATTCCTTTTCAGCACTTTCTCTACTTTCTCCCATCCTATCTTTTTTCCTTTCTCCACTTCCCCCTTTTCTCATTACCCCCATTGCTTTCTTTACCCTCTCTCTCACCTTTGACTTCTGCCCCCTTTCAACTGAATCCTAGATACTTAAACTCCCTCACCTTTTTTTATTTTTTACCTTTCCATCACCATTTTCCTTTCTTCTGCCTCCACCTCTTTTCCTAAACCTTACTATGTTTGTCTTGTCTACATTCAATTTCAACCCCTTCCTCTCTAAATACCTATCTAACCTATTCAACAACCATTTCATTCCCTCCTCATCCTCTGCTAGAATTACTACATCGTCCGCATACCATAGTACCCTTAGTTTTCCTTCTCCTACTTCTACTCCTCCCATTCTATCTCTTCCCAGCTTTATCTGTATGTCCGCCACCAGTAAGTTGAACAGCATTGGACTCAAAATTTTTTTCTGTATTTTTTCTTCACCCTCACTACATTTCTTGTTTTCTCGTATATTTCCATGATCCTCTTTCTCAACCTCTCATTTACCCCTGTTTTTTTCGAACATCTTTCCAAAACCCAACTGTCCACTGAATCAAATGCCGCCCTTAGATCTACAAAAGCAGCCACCTTCTTTTTCTTCTTTAATTGCTTCCCTATCGCATAATGCAGTGTGTAAACGTTGTCCACCACTCCTCTCCCCTTCTTAAACCCTGCCTGGTTTCCTGTTATCATCCTCTTTCCTCCATCTCTTCCCTCAACCTATTTGCTAATACCGACGTATACACTTTGTACGCCGTCGGCATCAGCGTAATCCCTCTATGCTCACTCACCTCTTTTGCCCCTTTTTTTCGTTATCCGAATCACTACTCCGTCCTTCCACGCCTCTGAGAAACCCTCTCTTTTCCATACTCTTCTGCATATTTCCCATAACTCCTTTCTTAAACCACTTCCCCCATAAATTCACACTTCATTTCCTATCTTGTCTTCTCCCACCGTTTTACCTTTCTTCAGCACTCTTTCTACCTCCTTCCCTTTCTCTACTTCCTTTCCGCCCTCTGTTCTGCCACCTCTCCTTCTCCTTCGCTTGTGTTCCGTTCCTTCTAACATCTCTCTAAAGTATTTATCACACTTCTCTATTGTTATCTTCTTATTAATTTCTACCCTTTTTTTCCTTTTCTCGTTTATTACTTTCCGCACTTGCTTCTCTGTTTTCGCCTCTCTTTCTTCTTCTAGTAGATTTTTTCTTTTTCTTTTCACACATTTTTTATACTCTATTTTTTCTTTCTTATAATATTTTTTGTGTTTTTTTCTCTTTTTTAGTCTTTCAATAACATTTTTACCTCCTTCATCTTCCTACAGTCTCCATCCCACCATCCTCTCTTTCCTTCTGCCCCTCTTTTTACTCTTCTTACCCTTACTTTTCTCTTAATTCTTTCTGTCAACTTTTCGACCTCTTCGTCTATTGCCTTTCTACCTATTTCTACCTCTTCCGTCCTTCTTCTAAACTACTCTCTCGCCTCTTCCGACCAGTCCGTCTTTTCCATCCACCCCTCTTCTTTCGCTATTGTCTTTCTTCTTTTACCAACACCTCCTTTATCCACCCGTGTTGCTACTGATTAGTGATCCAAATCTACCTCACACCCCACCTCCAATCTTGTCACTCTTTCTCAAGCCTTCCCATCTCCTATTGCGTAATTGATCACTGTTTTCCCCTTTCCTCCTGTAAGTCACTTCCCCCTCTTCATCTCCCTTTTTTGTTCTGTTTATAATTCCTTACTTTTCTTTTTCCACTTATCTAATCAGTCCTCCCCCTTGCCTATTTATCATTTTATCCTTTCAATTTTCTTTCAACTTCCTCTTTTCCATCCTCCAGCGCTCAATTCTCCCCTGTTCTCGCATTGAAATCGCCCTTCACTATCCATCTCTCCTTTTTCCCTTCTTTCTCCTATACCGATTTTATCTTACTCATTATTTTGTCCAAGTTGCCGGTTACGTAAACTGTTGCCAATTTTCATTTCCGCTTTCATCTTACTTTCTTAATCATTAAACCTTCCCCTCCACCCATTCTTTTTTTTCTTCTAACTCTTTTCTGACTCCCATCATTATCCCACCTATTGCCCTTCCTTTTCTTCCAACTCTTTCTTTGTTTGCACCCTGTATCCTCCAGTTGTACTTCTTTGGCACCCTATTTTTCATTTTCTCCCATTTCTCCTGTTCCAGTCACGTCTCCACCAACCCCACAACATCCCAATCTTTTATCCTTTCCCAAAACCCTTCCTGTTTTCCCTTCACTCCCGCTACATTCCAAAAGCCTATCTTTAGACTTCTTTTTCGTTTCTTCCCCCCTCCCTCTTTTCTCCTGCATTCTTTTTTCCCCTTCCTCCTTTTTTCCCCTCTTTTTCTTCTCTTTCACTCTTTTTTACTTTCCCCACTCTCTCTGACTCCTTTCCCTCCCTCCTCTCAGCCTTACCACACTTTCTCTCTCCCTACTCTTCTTTTTCCTTCTCTTCTCTTTGCCCTCCCCTCCCATTGTTTCTCCTTCCACTTCACTACCGTCTTTTTTCATTTTTTCGTCTCCCTCTCTTTTACTCTTTCCCTCCTCCTCTGTTCCTCCTTTTTGTCCCTCCTTTTTCTTGCTCCTCTCTCATTTCTTTATCTAAATCTTTCCGTACTTTACCCAGGCTCTCCTCCTATTCCTTCTCTCCTTTTCAATTATCCTCTCTAGGCTCCATTGCATTTTTTCCCTTAAATTCATTGTTATGTCATCCTCTATTCTTTCCATCCTCCCTTTCAACACATTCTTCCTCTGCATTACCTCTCTTTTTCTTACTCTATCTTTTAGCTTAACTAAAACCATCTTCTCTTTCCCCGTCTTTCTTTCTATCTCTTTTACTTCCTCTATTCCTTCCTCCACCCCCATCTCTAGCCATAGCTTCTTTATCGCTTTCTTTCGCCTTCCCTCCTCTACTTCCACCCTTTTCACTACTATATTGTTCCTCTTTCTGTCTCTCTTTTCTAACTCTCTTTATCTTTCCAGCTCTCTTACCTTCGCTTCCATTGCTTTAATTATCTCTTTTTCTTATCTCCCACTTTCCTTCCTTTTTCACTTTTCCCTGCCCTTCCTTCCTCCCATCTCTCTCCTTCTCTATACTCTCCAGCCTTCCTCTCAACTCTCCTATCTCCTTCTTCAATTCCTCCCTTTTCTTCTACGATTTCACTTTTCTCTCCTCCACATCCGCCCTCATCTTCCTAATCTCATCTCTTATCATTTCTCTTTTCTTTCTTGCTTTCTACCTTCTATCCCTTGCTCTGTTCTTTCCTTAATTCCCGTATTTCCTCCATCAGTTTACTCATTATTTCTATCATCTGTTCTTTCCCCTCTGGCGATCTCACCATTTTTCTACTCCTTTTAAACGCCTCTTTTTCCTCTTCTTTTCCCCCTTCCTCTCTTTTTTTTTAAAATACTCATCTGTACTCCCCTCACTACATAAACTCGCACTTCTCTCTCTCTCTTCCTGTGCTAGCCACCTTACCTATTTTACCTCTCATCTTTTTGAGCTCTTTCTCCGCTTTATCCTTCCGCTAACCACCCGCTTCCACTCCTACACCGAAAGTCCCTCTTTCTCTCTTATTAATGAATCACATATTATTTTATTTTTCAGACTTCCTTGTATTTTTTCAATCTTTTTTATTCTTACTCATTCTATCTCATATTGTTTTATTTATTTGATTCACTCTCAGTTACGTTCTTTCACCACTATCTTTATGTAGTCTCCTTCCACTATCTTTATATAGTTCCCTTCATTCTTCATCTATTCTGCATTATTTTTCTAATTTTATTGCATTTTACTGTTTTATCATCTCTCATTCTTCTTTATTCTTACTTGTTCTCACTCATAATGTTTTCATTTTCGCTCATTGTCTTCTCTTCATTTCTCTCATATTTTTTATTTTCTCTAATTCTCTCTGATTTTTGTTCATGTCCTATTATTCAATTTTATCCTCATCCATTTTTTTTAATTCATATCCTGTCGACCTAATTCTGTCTCTTTGCATTTTACAGCCATTTTTTCTTATTCTCACCAATTCTCTCTCTCTCGCTCTTCTTCTCCCCTATCTCTCTCCCTCTCCCATTCTGCCTCTCTCTGCCTTCTCTCTGCCTCTCTCTTTCTCTTTCTCTTTTTCTCTTCCTCTTTTCCTCTCTCCCTTCCTCTTCATTTCCCTCCCTCCCTCTCTCTCTCTTTCTCTCTCTCTCCCCTTCTTTTTTCCTTTTCCCTTCCACTCTCTCTCCCTCTCTCTCTCCCTCTCTCTTCTCTCTCCCTCTTCCTCTCTTTCCTCTCCTTTGTCTCTTGGTTCTCCTCTTAAAATTAATCCCGATATCTCAATATTTGCGAAAGTTAAAGCACACGGGGATTTCTAAAAAAATTAAGCTCGATATCTCAAAATTTACGGAAATTAGGACAATCCTGTAGATTCTTTTAGATAGAAATCGGTAACCCCTTCATTATTAGCAATTTTTATTATTTCTATTATAGTCTTCAGTTTTTTCTACCCTTATTTCATATATAATTCGTTAAGATTTAGTTGATCAGTTCGGGAGTTATAGAAATTTCTGTAAATTTGGCACAGTCATACATACATACATACATACACACATACCGACATTTTTTTAAATGCAATATTTCGACGTTTTAAAACACTCTGAACATATTGACATTAAAAACTAAAAAAAACAATCTTTTCTTTGGTTTCTTCTACCACTATTTTATATATAATTCTATTAAATTTGGTTGATTAGAGCCAACTTTATACGCAATCAAAGGTTCATATACGAATTTACGAAAACAAAGCTTCCTCTATGAGGAAGCAAAACAAATAAAGAAGCTCTCAAAAGCTCTCCTCTTAAAATTAATCCCGATATCTCAATATTTGCAAAAGTTAAAGCACACGGGGATTTCTAAAAAATTAAGCTCGATATCTCAAAATTTACGGAAATTAGGGCAATTATGTAGATTCTTTTAGATAGAAAT
The DNA here is from genome assembly GCA_030770255.1 of Temnothorax ravouxi. Taxonomy (NCBI): domain Eukaryota; kingdom Metazoa; phylum Arthropoda; class Insecta; order Hymenoptera; family Formicidae; genus Temnothorax; species Temnothorax ravouxi. The sequence continues at coordinate 34,800 of JASTWP010000243.1, read as the reverse complement.
CGGTAACTCTTTCATTATTAGCAATTTTTATTAATTCTATTATAGTTTTCAGTTTTTTCTACCCTTATTTCATATATAATTCGTTAAGATTTGGTTGATCAGTTCGGGAATTATAGGAATTTCTGTAAATTTGGCACAGTCATACATACATACATACATACACACATACCGACATTTTTTTTAATGCAATATTTCGACGTTTTAAAATACTCTGAACATATTGACATTAAAAACTAAAAAAACAATCTTTTCTTTGGTTTCTTCTACCCCTATTTTATATATAATTTTTTTAAATTTGGTTGATTAGAGCCAACTTTATACGCAATCAAAGGTTCATATACGAATTTACGAAAACAAAGCTTCCTTTATATAAAGAAGCAAAACAAATAAAGAAGCTCTCAAAAGTATGAAATGATACTTTTAAGAACTTCTTTCAATTTTTTGAAGTCGACGTCAAATTGATTTGTTAATTATTAATTTGGCGTCGACTTCAAAACATTGAAAAAAATTCTTAAAAATATTTCATACCTTTCAAAGCTCCTTTATTTTTTAAATTTTTTAATTTTTTTAGAGCTTTTTTAAAATCGGTTTTATTAAAAAAGTTTTTTTTAAATTCATAGTTTTTTAGTGCGTTATTCAATTGATACGAATCAAAAATAATAATTTATTATTTGCTTGTAATTATTAAATATGCATAATTTTCTTACTGCTCCGTACCCTGATGTTCTAACGCGATATTTTATGTATTTAAACTTTCCGGAGCAAAGGATTGCTCTACAGTGAAACCGCATCCATACAGTAGTTTCAGAAAAAATCGTAGACATATCCACATACATCATTTCGCCGAATTGAGAACCTTTTTTTGAAGTCGGTTAAAATAAATTATATTTAATTTTTTATCATAAAATTAATTTTACACGTGACTGTTATGTCACATAGTAATTGATATATAAATCTATTTAAAAAAATGGAAGAAACAATTAAAATTTAAAAAATTGTTCAAAAGAAAGATAGAACTGACTTAAAAAAAACTGTAAAAAGTAAGAAAAAATAAAATAAAAATAAAAAAGCTCTACATTTTTTTTTATTTTTTAGAGCTTTTTAAAGTCGGTTTTATTAAAAAAAAAAATTTTTTTTAAATACTTTTTTAGTGCTTTATTCATTTAATATGATTAAAGAATATTAATTCATTAGTTGCTTACTCGATTGCTTATAATTATTATCGCATATTTTCTTACTGCTCCGTACCCTGATGTACTAACACGATATTTTATGTACTAAAATTTTCCTGGAAGATTACTCTATAGAACAGTGGAAACCGCGTTCAAATCCGTCCAGTAGTTTCAAAGAAAATCATGGACATACCCACATATATGCTCGCCGAATTGAGAACATTTTCTTTTTAAAGTCGGTTAAAAGTGTGCTAAAATAACATGAAAAAAGTAGTATAATTGAACGCTCGGTCTGAATATTTTATAACATTAAATATATTATATTATATTAAGTGTTTAAAAGTATTGTTACATTACTACTAAAAAATATTATTTTTATTTTATTATTTTTATTCTTGCTATTTAAAAATGTAATAAACATTTTGATTTACTTCCTCATAGAGGAAGCTTTGTGATGGTAAAAAAATTCGAGATTTTGATGGAAATAGGTTTAGAATGTTCCAAAATGTCGAGAAATCATATTAGTAGAAAATGTCCGGAAGTATGTACGTGTGTGAGTGTGTGTGTGTGTGTGTACGGATTTTTTGTAAACGCATTTACTTCTGCAATTTTTTAGATACCGGGCTGAAATTTTGCACACAAATAAAATATCATAGAAAATATGTTCTTCTCTAATTTTCTTAAAAACCGTCAAACGGTATAGATTTCAGGGGGGTTTTCATTTTTTCAGAAAACTGTGTTTTGCGCTGTAACTTTCTTAATGTTTGAGATATTGGTTTATTTTTAATTGTATTATATTCTTCAGTCTTTTCTACCCTTATTTCATATATAATTTTTTAAGATTTAGTTGATTAGATCCAGCTTTATAAGGGTCCTATATTCGTACAGATTCCCCGAAATTTCAAACGTCTATATTTCAAGAACTAATTAACTAAATCTTAAAGAATTTTATATGAAATAGGGGTAGAAAAGACTAAATAATATAATAGAATTAGAAAAATTGTCAATATTATAAAACTTTAACTCTTAAAGACTATACCTTAAATCCCGCTTGAGACTTTTTAGAAAAGTTGATGTTTTTGTGTGTGGACAATTTAGTATTAATTATTGGCAACTCTTTCTAATTCTGTGATATTCTTTACTCTTTTCTACCCCTTATTTTATACATAATTCTTTAAAATTTGGTTGATTAGACCAAACATAATAAGGTTTCTATGTATGTACGGATTTTCCGAAATTTCAAACATTTGTAACTCAAGAACTGATTAGCCAAATTTTAAAGAATTATTTATGAAATAGGGGTAAAAAAGCAACAAGCACAGTAACAACTGTGCCGCAATCAACACGTAGAACTACGTCTATTGGAATAGAACATATATGGAAGAGGCATTCAACATCGAGTCTGTGTCCGACATCATGCGAGAGAGAAACGTTAATTGTGCGAGATTCATTCATTCATTTATTCATTAGAGAGAAACGTTAATTGTGCGAGATTCATTCATTCATTTATTCATTTATTTATTTATTAAATTGCAAAAACATTTAACTTACATCGAGAGGTTTCAAAAACTATATAATAAAGTATATTTTTTTTAAATATTTTTCAAGAAAGTTTAAAAAATCGGTATCGAAAAATTAATTCCGAAAACATTTAGCTTACGTCAAAAGCTTTTCAAAACTATATAATAAAGTAAATTTTTCTTTAATACTTTTCGAGAAAAAAAACCGGTTTCCAAAAAGATCAGTAACGAAAAAGATCGGTAAAAAAAATAGTACACTTTATAGCACTCCCCGGGAAATTCTACCTCTACTTCATGTATAATTTTTGAGATTCAATCAATTATTTCCCGAAAAATTAAAAAAATTAAAAAAAACCGGTTTCCAAATATCGGTAACAAAAAATTATACACTTTATAGCACTCCCCGGAAAATTCTACCCGTTTGATCTAGAATTCTTTAAGATTCGATCAATTATTTTCAGAAAAATTAAAAAAATTATAAAAACCGGTTTCCAGAAAATCGGTAACAATTCATTTATTCATTATTTATTAAATTGCAAAAACATTTAGCTTACATCGAGAGCTTTCAAAAACTATATAATAAAGTATATTTTCTTTTAATACTTTTCAAGAAGGTTTAAAAAATCGGTATCGAAAAATTAACCCCGAAAACATTTAGCCTACATCAAAAGCTTTCCAAAACTATATAATAAAGTATATTTTTCTTTAATACTTTTCGAGAAAAAAAACCGGTTTCCAAAAAAATCGATAACAAAAAATTATACATTTTATAGCACTCCCCGGAAAATTTTACCCCTGTTTGATCTATAATTCTTTAAGATTCGATCAATTATTTTCCGAAATAAAAAAATTATAAAAACCAGTTTCCAGAAAATCGATATCAATTCATCTATTCATTTATTCATTTATTTATTTATTAAATTGCAAAAACATTTAGCTTACATCGAGAGCTTTCAAAAACTATATAATAAAGTATATTTTCCTTTAATACTTTTCGAGGTTTAAAAAAAATCGGTATCGCAAAATTAACCCCGAAAACATTTAGCTTACATCGAGAGCTTTCCAAAACTATATAATAAGGTATATTTTTCTTTAATACTTTTCGAGAAAAAGAAAACGTTGCATGAAAACGTTGCATGAAAACGTTGCAAGAAAACGTTGCAGTCGTGCCCCCCAAATTTCCCCATACCCCCCCGAGAAAGACGTAGTTCTACGTCAAAACGTTGCATGAAAACGTTGCATGAAAACGTTGCAAGAAAACGTTGCAAGAAAACGTTGCAGTCGTGCCCCCCAAATTTCCCCATACCCCCCGAGAAAGACGTAGTTCTACGTCAAAAGATTTAAAGAAAATGTGCCAGTATAAACTTGCACATTGCTTCCTCATAGTTTTTAAGTGTGGCAAGTAGAAACTTGCACATTGCTTTCTCATAGTATTTAAGTTTGCAAATTATTAAATTGAACATTATTTCCTCACAATATTTAAATATGCAAATTATAAATTTGCACGTTGCTTAAGCAACATTTTATTTCGCTCATAAAGCTTCCTCTATAAGAAATCCAAATTGATAAATATCTACTAATAATTATGCATAAAAAAACAGGCGATGGTGGAAATACAGGTCAAATAAAAATCAATTTTATTTTTTAAATGAAAACCCCATTTTTTAACGTTTTATGCGAAAATAGAAGTAAGAAATATTTTTTATTTAGAACATTTTTTAAATTAAATACAGTCGAGATAATCGGTAGATATTAATATACAAAACTGAGAGAGATGATATATTTATAAATTATTTTTTTACTTATCGACACATTGTGATATTTTAAATATTATAAACTTTAAACAAACGGAACATGATATTCCTTCTCGAAATTTTTTTATGGCGCAAAATAACCAATATAAAAAAAAACGGAGGGATTAGCGTTATACTGCAGATGTACTAAATTTAAATATTTTTATAATATCGTATACCTTTCTCTTTATTGTTCCTTCTCTTCTCTTCTCTTTCTTTCTTCCTTCTCCATCTTTACCTTTCTCTCCTTTTATCTCTATCTTTCTGTCATTTTCTCACTTTCTATTCAACAAAATTTTTCTCTTCTTTTTCTCTTCTTTATTTTCTGTAATTTTCGTACCTTAAGCACGAAATATAAAACACATGAATTTTTGAACGTATACACTACCGCTCATTAATTTCAATATACCTCTATATTTGTTAATTTCTCTGTAAAGGATGAACATTATACATGTGTTTTGTATAGAAATAAATACATTTGCTGTTATAAACACTTTCAACACTTGCATGCATTGCATTTTTATATATTATTTATATAAGAATGCGATGCATGCAAGTGAAATATTTATAACAGCAAATGCATTCATTTCTGTGCAAAACACGTATCATGATGTTCATCCTTTACAAAGAAATCAACGAATCTGTTGTATATTAAAATTAATGAGCGGTAGTGTATATAAAGAAGTTAATTAATATATAAATTTAAATATATTTGCAATATAATAAAATTTTTATAATATATTATACCTTTCTCTATATTGTTTCTTTTCTTCTCCTTCTTTCTTCTTTTTCTATCTCTATATTTTTCTCTTGTCTTAAAATACTTTTTACTTTTTTATAAACAGCTTAAGGTATCGATACGATAAATAATACTATAAAAGCTACATTTGGATGGAACGGTAATAATTCACATATCCTACCTCATAATAGCGTAATAAACGAAAACGATTCATAGGAATAAATGTGATAGTATTTATGAAATAAAATTAAGTATGAAATATACACATTTAAGAAATATTACTTTAATGATTATACTATCTTACGCGTCATTAACAGGCGAAGCAAATAGATGCTATGATATACAGGATATCTTTAAACAATTGTTTCATTTTCTAACATTTTTCAGATATACTGTAATATAATCGTATAAGCGTCATATTTTTTTTACATAGGAATACTAACGCAAAATTATTCGGACATTGTCACTACTAAAATTAAAAAAATAGATGAAGGGTTAGGTAATGTACATATTTTTAATTCACATATCTCTCATTTACTACCGATCATCATTTCATAATGATACATTTGCAACAAAATAGATACGTCAGTACCCAAAACGTATATCTGTAATTTAAACACAAGTTTTTATATTCTGGAAACGATACAAGTGTCTTAAAATACTTTTTACTTGTTTCTGAGCAGCATAAAATATCGATACTATCCGAATAGTATAAAAGCTGCATATGGATGGAACGATAACAATTTAGACACCCTACCTCTATAATTATGTTAAAATCATCAGATATACTGTAATATAATCGTCATATTTTTTTTACACAGAAATACTAACGCAAATTATTCGGACATTGTCACTAAAAAATTAGATGGATAGTTTGTAATCATACAAAGATACTGTTTAGGTAATGTACACATTTTTTTAATTCACATATCTCTCATTTCATACCGATCATCATTTCATAATGATGCATTTGCAACGAAATAGATACGTCAGCAAAATTCAAAACCATCGACTGGAAAAAGCATTCCTCTTGATCTATTCGTTGTGACACATAAAATCGCATAAAATAATTTCACCACTCAGCAGTGGATTCACTTCAATTGATGCCATTTTAAGACAGAACTCAATTCAAAGAATCCTCGTTGTTACTAAATGTGCATACAAAGCCTGTGAATAGCGTTAATTTCCCTGCCATGCGCATATCTTTCTTTTTCGTGCCGGCTGTACCCTGATTAGGCATCATCTTGTCCGCAATATGCTTATAGACTTTTCCATTCAGCATTAACTTAAAAAATAAAAAAGTCGTCGTACCATCTGAAATCGTTATATACATATAATTGTCTTGGTATTATAATCAATTTTATAATAAGTGTTTCCTCTCCGATAGCATAAGCAAAATTAATTTTAGGAAATCTAAATTATTTTATCTTTTTCTGAAAGTAGAATAAAAATCAAGTTTTTTTCCAATAATATACAAATTGAATTAATTATAATTAATGTTTATAAGAACAATTTTATATTACTATTAAAAGGAATGTTTATAGCACTGATTACACTTACATTTCCTGGTTAGCACTTATTATGGCATGTTGTATTTTCCAAATTTTATTTCCAAAACATAGAAAATACCTTCTAGCCTGTGACACCACGTATACGCCAACGAACCTGCACGGTATCGTTTTCAGAATGCATTGTGATCTTTAGGATGACATTGTCAAGCTTGACGTGTGCAAACTTCATATATGACCAATGAACCTTAATAGTATCAATTGCTTCGCATAACTCACAAGTCCCCTGCAATATTTTTTAAGCATATTATGAGAAAATGGAAATACTTACTGCTAAAAACTCTCAATTGTTTTGAATACTTAATAAAATTAATTTTCGTTACTCCTCTAATATTGTTGATAAAAATTATATCATAATAATGGATAATAGGAACTCAATTCACAAATATTTTAGCATAACTACAATATAAATTGTGCTACAGAACGTTTTCTCGTTCTTTTCTACTTTTACAATTTACAAGACAGCATATACGTACATACATGTGCAATTTTGGATACACCTTCCTTCTTAAAGATCTCTTCGGTATCAGCTCCCTGCGGTCAATATATAGCGGCAAAATTGTATACCATATAGTTGAAATGTTCCTGCGTGAGAAAACGAGAGAAAAGGAGGACATTTATAAGAGGACCTTTTGTGCTAGACAATTATTCCTCAACAGTGTCTGAGAATTATTATATTTTGAAGACGCGAGATTGTACATTTGAAGCATCCAAGTTAACGAAAGTAAAGTACAATAACATTCTTCGGAGAAATCTTTATTACGCGATAGTGCCCGATAGTGCCTGTCACACGTGCATATAAATACAGATAACTTTCTCGTTCTCTTAACTTTTACAACTTTTACAAGACAGCATATATACGTACGTGTGCGATTTTGGATATACCTTCCTTCTGCTGTCAATATATATTTCACTATCACTATCATCTATCACGCGGCGATAGTCACCACTGTCACACTGTCACTATCTATTTTTAGGTTACTGCTGTATTCCAGCATAGATCGGTCTTTCTTAACAGCTTCATGCGTCTGTGATTGAGAAAAAAATCTGATAAGCTCTGTATACCAGCTCAATATAATGCAACATATATACGAATATGTATATACAACTTTTATAAAACATTCTTTGAAATAGTACAAGCGATAATAATTTTTATAATTACCTCTCTATATATCTTAAATGTGCATGAATTTTCTTCTAACTATATTTGTAATGTCATCAACTTTTCACACTTGTTGAATATTTGCATCATGAGCACCAATATAGCTAATCCCATCAGATCTTCTCGAACATTAAATTCATCGGTATATCTAAAATAAGGCAAATTTTACATAATGCAAAAACAGTAATTATTACTTACATCTGCTTATATATAAAATATATGATTACAAAGATAAATCTGTATCAAAAATCTATAGTTACTGTAACGTATACCTTAGATTAGATTTGTACGAGCAAGCAATAACTAACCTCGCGAGACACCACGCGAGCACACGTCATTGCGTTAAAAAATATTAATGTAAAATATAATTATCCACATACATTATATATAATAGTGAATTATATATAATAAAAATTCTACTAACCTCGCAAAACACACCACGCAAACACACGTTACATCACGCCATACACGCGCGAAATTCGCCAAACTCGCCGCGATCTCGATCGCCGTCGTCACTTCGATCCTTGCGTGACGCGACACGCGACCGAAATTCATAATTAAACCATCGTATTTAATGGTGAGAGATCACATTAATATTAACCTCCTAACGACACGACGCGAACTGTCACATCACGATTGATCATGACACACACGCACGAAACTCGCGCCGCGATCTCGCGATCGCACGGGGCTTCGACCGACCAATCACATGCACGGTAAAACGGTAACAATCACGCGATATATTCGACTCCAAACAAGCACTTCTCGCGTCTCCATGACTTTTTTTATTATGGATTTATATTTGAAAAATTGAAATAAGTACACATTTATGCACATTTTTAATTTTTTTGCGGATACTTAACGGATTCGTACAAGTAAAAATATTTTTACTAGAGTTTATAATACACATTCTCTGCTTTTAAGTGAAATTCGAAGCCATTACGATAGTGATAGTTAAACGGATCATTAATTAAAATTCGTTAATTCTATCACAGTATAAATTGATTTTGACCAATTAAGCTTATTGTATTCACTATACAGGTATACTAATCGTCTTGTGACATAATAAGGCATTAGACCATTTCCGTAGTTTATATGTCTATATAACGAAGTCTCTGTAGTCTCCGAGGTGTCCGATAACTCATTATATGGATGATATAATATATATCAGCTGATAGATGGTACCCTGGTGTACTATAAACGCCAATTAGGGTACAACGTCAGATTTCTTGCTTATACCGCCTCGACACGAAACGTGCCTTGTTACTTCTTCGATCCCTATGGGTGCGTTCCTTTTGGGCGCTCACGCGCTGTAAGCATCATTCTATCTTCGTTGCACATTGAATATCAAACGAAGATAGAGCGATGCTTACAGCGCGTGAGCGCCCAAAAGGAACGCACCCTCTATATGCTCGTTTTCGCAGGAAAAAGTGAACAGACCTTTTTGGAACAAGTATCCACGTCATTATCGGAAATTTTGTAGGTTGGTATATTTCATTCGTCGCGTGATATATCCTCTCTTTTCATATTGCTATCATTATCCTTAAATCAGCGTCGAATATCTCTCGTATTTGATCCATATCTTGTTTAAGGGAACAACGAGAAGTAAAGAAATCTCGATATTATTATATAAAATAAAATAAAAATTAATAAAATATTACTTCTGTTTTTACGTTATCTTCTTTTTACTTAATTTATTTAACAATTTTTTAAAATTTTTTATTTAACAAATACCGAAATTTCCTCTTTTTTAATTTTATTTTTCTTTACAACAATATGCGCTAATAAAAATACTATTAAAAAAATTTAATTTGTTATAGATGGAAAGGAAGGTAAAAAAGTATCGTTTAATAATTTTGCAATATTTCTTGAAGAGAGAGAGAAATTGCATGATATAGTATTGCTCTTAATTCGTTTTCAATGTCAGAATTTTTATTTTTAACAGTAAGATTATAATTACGATTCTGATATTGGATATGTATTTTTATTCAACGATTGCTGGTAAAATTAGATAAATCTTTATGTAAAAAAATATCCAGTCTGCCTCTTTAAAAAAGATCGTATCGATAACTAAATATATATACATATTATATAAAATTGTTTCTACCGCAACGCGAATGTCGATCATAAGAATTTTAATGCAGAAGATTGAACTATTTTTCACTAGAAAACGCAACATATATATTACATAAGACAACTTTGATTTAGTAATTGGAATGTATAATGGCAAATGTACGGTATCCTCGTAATACAATTGCGACTATATTATATACATACATATATTATTTATATATAGTTAGTGAGAAAAGGAAAAAGCAAACGCGGAAATTAATATATATATATTATACGGGAGATAAATGCAATTTATTCAATAATCCGAATGCGATGAAAGAATATATCCTATTATATTCTTGTAAGCGTAATCGTTCTATTGAAGGTCTCCCCTTTTTCAGCCAAAGCTGCCCACTGCTGGCATGGCAATTTACAACTTCCATCTCGGCATTATACCTTCGGTTGTTCTATACCACGCATGACGGCAACTCTCTTTCCTCGAAAGGAGAAAGTCACCCTATTCATCCGTAAATTACCTATTTTCGACTCGCTTTTTTATGCACGGAACTTTGTCTTCGTTACTAGTTGAGTTTTCATTACTGATAAGATTGTAAGATCGTGATACGAAACAATGTGTGCGACTTTAACTTTAATGCGATAGTCCCAATGTTTCGAATAAAAGTTGGAACGAACGTGTAATATTATACATGTCAGCATTACAATTAAGAATTGATATATTTCTTTATCACTTATTCATTCGTAAAGAACTTTTATTGTAATTTCATTAAATAAATACGTAAAACTTTTATTATGGCAATTAAATTATGAAAAATATATATATACATATGTATGCAGGAAGACACGCTAACAATATGAATGCTTTTAGCTAAATTTATTTTAACGTTGTAAATAATATTGAGAATATTTCTAATATTAGAGAGAAGTATATATAAGTATATGTATATATGTGTATATCTCAGAGCGTGTTCTCTTAGCTTTTCAACACTTGTATAGTAAGCTGGATTGTTCTTAAGTAAATGTCGCAAGCAAATGTTCCCAGTTGACACGAAGGCGTTTATGGCTATACGTGATCAAAGAGTCAGGTTCTGAATAATGGATGTTGTTGAAAGCAACTTATTCATTATATTTTCTGTGCCTGATTTAAGTGACAATTTTGCAACTGTGTAACATCGCAAACTTCAAGTTTCTGAATGCAATTCAGGAACTTAATAATGAAGGCGAATATTCGACGAGCAGGTTTTCAAGTTGCATCGGTGTTGCATATGTAAAAGAGAAGAGTCCATATTCTTTATATTCTTTTAATCTTCCAAAAAGACATAAAGATATGAAATGGGGTGGAAATTCTAGAAACATATTAAAGCACGAGTTTAACTTTTATGAAAGAAAATATAGAAATAAACGTAATACAATATAGTTTACGTGCTTCTTTATTAAAATGTAAATAAAATAAACGTGTGAAAACAAGAATGTAATAAATTTACTAGATTTAATAACAAATATTTTTAGGCGTCTCTTATTTTTTTTTATTTGACTATAATTTATTAATTATTCTATATTAATTTTTATGTTTATGTTTTGGCATTTTCACGTCGCATACATGTCATCAAGTTATTCTTTTTTTCTTCTTCGCAAGAACTATTTGTACATAGTGTATATATACAAGCTCGAATCCCGAATAAAGTCGTTTATCATCCATCGTCTTTCAACCATCCATGCATTTACGTGTAGAAGTGTAGAAGTCGTAGAGCATGAAGTTTTGTTCCGTTCAGGCTTTCGCGAGGTTGTCGCGTGTCAAAGTTTTCAGGCGAGTTTGTCGCAGCGTTTCTTGTCCGTTACAGCTGCAGTCGACATTTATTCAAATCTGCTTCGCATGAATAAAGTAAATTGCGCATTTTAAAGATTTGGAGGTCGAAAATAAAATCAAAGAATACAGAGAAAAACAGAGAGAGCGAGAGAGAGAAAGAGAGAGTGAGAAGGGGGAAGGAGAGGAGAAGAGAGAGTCTAAAATCTACTAGTTGCTTCGCGCAACCAGTTGCTTCTATCTAACTATGAGAGTATGAGTTCGTCGAGACAAAAGTGCGAGCAAGCAGTAGTCGAAAATGATCGTATTCCTCTGTCCGCTCGAAGGGGATGTTTCCGCAGCGTACACAATCAAACGGCGCGCATTTGAGCGCGCCTGGTCCGATCCAGAAGTCCAAGCTCCGCTTCTACATATCCTTGTGGGGGCGCATCGCCACGCCTCCCGCGACTATATAAGCGCCATGATCGCGGTGGAACCCTCACTCGCACCCCAGTACTCGGTGGTGAGCCCGAGGGTGAGATTCCTTCCCGAACGAAGGACGAGCGGGAGCTGCGGCACAGAGGGAGAGAGACTTTGCGTTTCATCTCTACCGAATTTTTCGTGAACGCAAACTGTGAGCCGAGCAGGCGCAGGTCGTGAGGCATGAGGTCTTGCTTGCTGTGGTTGTCTCTTCTGTTGGTCGTCCTGGCCGATAATAGAAGCTTCGCCAATCCTTACTTCGACGATGCTGGTGAGTCATAGTCTGATCCTGTTTTGCGCGTTAATGGAGAGCTGGAACATAAAGTAAAAGCTCGGTAAACATCTGCTGGAGAATGTTGGATGGAGAAACGTTGCAAAAATTTATAGACATCTCTCGGATATATTTACGATGGCTTTGAATGTTTGCATTTGTCTGGGTCACAGTCGCTCATATATAGATTCGAATTATTTAATTTCCACGTGCGCGAGAGTGACTAATAATTTATACATTTATGAGCAATATGATGCAGATAATTAATTTAATCTCCATTTAGATAGCGCAATTGGTATTTGCATCGCGTAGTTCACATGAAGAAAGTAAAAAGAGATATATTAATATTTTAAAACCAAAATATCGGACATTTTTTTTAATTAAATTAATTTTCTGTTTATTGTTGACTTTGACGTAACCAGCTGAGGGAAAAAGTTTTTGAATACCTTTATAATTATAAAAGGATTACCCTTTAATATTTTTTGCGACCATTAAGATTTTTTAGCCCCAGACTAAGCGTGACATTAATTTTTTTGTATGAAATATGTTTTTGATAGAAATTCTCTTTTATTTTTTTAATACCGTTGTCATTGTCTATCGTGCAATAAAAATAATGTCGTATAACTGCAGAGAATAAATATATACATTGAGGCCAAACAAATTTTTACAATACGTTTGGCGATTTTTAAAATAATTTAAATTATATATATATATATATATATGTTATGTAAATGATGTAACATAAGAATTTAATTTTGTTGTATGTATTAATTACACAAAAATATTCATATACATGTAATAAACATAAATTAATATATTATCACAGATACTTTAGTTGACGCACGAAAAAAAAAGGATTAGCTACTATAGCAAATTTAGGGATAATTAACATTTTTTGCAGCAAGAATTATAATTTAGCAATAGTAGCAAAACCCTTTGTTAAAGTTTACTACTATTTATCCCTATTTTACAATTAAAGCTGTTCCGGGATGAATATTAAGCGTTATCATTATATATTATTTAGAGTTAAGATAAAGTGAAAGACTCGGAGAGTCCCCGCGCTCGGCACAATAAACCGCGAGGATCATGCAAGGATCACGTTGAACTTGACGGAAAACAGAATGATCATTCTGTTTTCGCCGATCGATCGGCGCGAATACGAGAATCCAGTGTTCGAGCTCACGCATATACCGACGGCCCAGTCAGCATTCGGATTCGGAGCGCTTTCCAAATACACGTATATTATATCGAAGATCGGAGCACGCGTCGAGATTGCTCGAAACTTCTAGAAAATAAAATCATCGAGAGTGTTCGCGTCCGATCTCTTTGCGCTTCCAGCCAAGGACTCTCCTTCTTGTATTGCGATACGGTCGCTGCACTTCCGTTTCGCGGCAAGATATCCGACGATTTCAGAGTCCGAGCCGGACTCTTCCCGAAGATCTCCGCGCCTGCGGTGTGCAGCAGCGAGAGACCGGATCAAGATCTCCGTGCGTTTTCGCTACCTTATTCGCGTCCCTTTCTCGACATCGCCCAACTCGATTATATTATCAAATAAAGACTTTTGCATTGAAAGTTTCATCGATAACTCCCTTTCATTAAAAGGCCCGGTCTCCTCCATTCTCGGTTCTTTCTAATACAAAAACGTATCAGTTTCCGTATACGGAGTTTGCTCTATCCTGCAAAACGAAACTGTGTACTCCGAAACACTGAAGCTAATCCTTTTTTTCCGTGCACAAATTGCTATGTTACACATTAATTATGTTCTTTACAAAAGTCTATAAAATATTTAGAAATATATTTTACATGTCAATTATTCTTAAATATAAATTTTGACACTACTAGACATCACAGACGCGCGCTTCGCGCGCGCTATTTAGCTTTAATATTACACACAACTGTCAAAATATGCTATGACAGCCGCTCACGAAGTTAGCGCAGCAACAGAATCAATCAGCATCGCGGAAAAGAGCCAACAAAGCAATTCCAGACTTTCGAGAAGACTTCGAGAGATGCGAGTATCGATTTAACATGCCTTTTTTTAGAAAGGAAAATTATGACATAAATATTGTGTGCGCAAATAAAGTTTTCTAGTTAAAATGTGAATGTGTCTCGTACAGAAAGTTTTATTGAAATAAATCTCTGTTTTGCTAGAACTGAAACTGCTGGAAAATCTCGTTGAACCGAGTTGATAGGGGTTTACCTTGTTTGGATCTATTTTTTGAAATTAAGCTTTTTGAATTATATCGAACAGAGAGAGTTACCTATCGATAGTTTTTCGAAAATACACAAACTTCTTAAAAGTTGTTTCAACATTGCAAACTTTTTGATTGGATTTTAATTTATTTAACGTTTCGGAATTAATCAAAGAGACTTTGACAATAAGTATTAAAACTTGCAAACTGTAATAGCATATATACTTTGCTCGCCAGCTTTACAATATATTGAAACTCGTTAAACTTTTAATATATCGACGCATAATACTCGCTTCCTTTACGATTCTGTAATTTAATGAAAATCTTGCGTTTATTACAGTACAAATTTATATAATAGTTAATATCATATTAATATTAGAGATCGCGCATGTAGCCAAATACAGTTTACACAAATATTTTCTTTAAATGTTTGTAAATTTATTAAAAGTCGCGTATAAAAAAAAACTTAAGACAAGAATGAAGCAAACGGAAATATTTTTATAGAAGAGCTTGACTTGAGAACTGGCTGAATTCGTATAATCATACCAAGTGTCAATGGTCATCGGATCGTGCAGATAGTGCAAGTGGAATAGGTTTATGCGTGGTCGGACGCGTACGCGATTGAATTTTGGCGTGCGTTAAAGTTGCTAAATTTAACTAAACGGTTTCCACTTAAAATCTCATTTATAAAACCAATATGTGTGATGTATAATACGTGTACAATAAAAAATATTTGCATAATCAAAATTACATTCGCTCATAATTATCATCCGAAAATATTGTAAATTGCTGCATTGATGTAAGTGGTAACGTGGAATGTAGAAATAAAACAAGTAAATTTACTTTTGGTTTGATATTAATATTATTTTGTTTAGTCATTTTAGAAAATTTATTTTATAAGCTGAATTTTAAAAAGAAAATAAAATTTGTGTGTGAACACACAAGTATGGATATATAAATCTATGATACTTATTTTTAAAGAGTTAATTGATTATATAGATCTATATTTAACAAGTTCATTTTATTCTTTCAACAATTTTTATGATGACTGCACCGATTTCTATCGTAATAATTACAATCAGCATGAATAAATCATTTCAAATATCGGGAAAATCTTGATGACTTATGTAACAATTGCTAGTGCTAATGAAACCGTAATCTGTTTCCGGTGGGATATTGGTTTCAGAGATTTAATTACGTCTGCGTTTGATTAATCGGGGCTTCCTTTGAAGACGTTGCAATTGTTCATCGATTTCTCGATATCTCGTAAGACTTAGGTAATCGCTAACGCTGTTATTCCTTTGTTTCTTTATTTGTTACATCAGCCACATTCTCGTTTATTATTCTAATAAATTATCTAATAGTTTATTTAATAAATTGTTTTACGTTAACTTATCAATTTCATACTGAAATTAAACATATGGTGATATTATTCCAAATCTTGAGCTTTACGCATTTTATGTATCAAGATCAACGAATATGGATGCCGTAATGGTGTATGGTATAATGATTAGTCACTAGATTATCGTGTTCTGCGAGGTAAATATACGAGATATATGTTTCTTTTCAATAATAAAGATACGATCTTACTTTACGAACAATGAAATGGAATTTATTCTACTATTCTATTCTATTTATTTTCTCTCTCTCTCTCTCTCTCTCTCTCTCTCTCTCTCTCCGACTAGACACTGTTAAAAAGACAATTTTTCGTCGTTAAATAATTTCGCGATTTACATTGAAACGTTAGCTTTCTCGGAGCATTCACATAAAGATGGTTGAAATAAAATAGAATAATGTCGAAAAAAGGAAAAGAAAAAGTCAAATAAGAGTGTGGTTCTTAGATTAGTAATTTAAGCTTAGGAGTTGCCGTAATTAACGAAAGAGAAAAAGAGAAAATGGAGAAAGAAAAATAATGGATCGTCATTAATTCGTTATCTTATAATTGTAATGTCTAATTTTGTAAATAATTATTTATAATTTTTCGCTTAACTTTTTCCATCTTTTTCTGTTGCCGCGCAGAAATTGTGCGATTCAATAATGTAACCACAATTTAATTATTCCATTGCATTCTCAATTTTATTGAGTCGCGAATTTAAAATATGTCATAGAAAATAAATAATATTTGAGGCATTCCTAAAAAATATTATTGCAGAGATAAAAATTGCGAGGGACAAATGCTGCAAAAATAAATTAATATTTATAAAAAACAAGAAAATAAGTATTTTATATATATTTAAATTTAAATTTGTTTTTTATATATAGGGGAGACCGGGGCTAAGCCGACACTATTTTTTCAAAAGCAATTTTTAATATTTAATTAAAATTTTTAGGCAAATTCAATGGTATATATTTAAAGAGTGTTTCTTCAGGTATGTACAAAATTGATTCAGGAAGTTTTGCTGTACAACGTCGCTTTGTTTTGCCGCCAGGAAAGAAAAAGTGACGCGAGGACAAATTTTCGAATTGAAAAATGCCGGGGCAAACTCAACACTTTGTCTGATCGACACAATTTGATCTGGAACTTATTTTTTACTGTTTGAAAATGAAAATACATTGTTTATTGTGTATTTAAAAAGTATAAAAATTCGGAATAAAGTAGCTAGAACAATCAATTGAAATAATGAGAACAAAAATTGTTGAACTTTCAATTATCTTCATAAACTCATGTCTGAAAAACAATTAATGCAGGTAAACTCGCGATCGGACGTGCGCATACATTTGTCATGAGCCATACGGCTGCGTGACAAGCATCGTTTGTTACTGGAAGCCTGGAAGCCGACGAAACGGCGTGGTGTTGACTTTGCCCCGGACGTCGTTTTTCACTTTTGTCACTTCAAAAACATGAAAATTTTGAAAATATCCAAAAACGATTATCAGATTCATATAGAGCATCAAATTTTCCATCAAAATCACTTGCCGGTAGATTCGCAAGAGTAAAGCTCGATGAAAGAGTAGACATTTTCGAGAGATCAGAAAAATTACTTTTCACTATCAAAAACGCTTATGTCGCGTTAAAAATTACACTATATAACTCAGAATGTTACCAAATTCCGTTGATAATACTGGCACATAAAGACACATTTACAGTAGGAAAGGCAAGTTTCTACGATAGATTTAAATTGGCAAAAAGCCTAGTGTCAAGTTTGCCCCGTTGTCGGCTTAGCCCCGGTCTCCCCTCCATAATTTCTCTTTATTTTTGGTCTTTCTTGTTCTTCATTATCTATATATATTTTAATCTTTTTTTAGTGAATAAAATATGCATTGATTAAATGATACGGATATTTCGCTTTATTTAATCTGCAAACAACGGAAATAATATACGTTTTCCAGAAAGAAAAGGAACCATATTTCGTTCTATTTGCTTTAATATAACGCGCCCTTTTACCTTCATGCCGCAGGAAGGATTTCCTTGTGTAAGAGTTTCAGAAACACATAATGAGATTTGCCGTAATAATCTTAATGGACTACTATAATTTCCCTTTATGCAAGGTTGCGCCATAGAAAAAACAAAGATGTGCGATAATGAAAACGGAACGATGAAAATTTTAAGTACCTTTGACTTTTTACTTGTGATATATATTTTGCAATTAGTTAAATGTTAAATATTTTAATGAAATTTTGTGAGTTTTATTAAAAGTGTGTAAGTAATACATATAATATATGTATAAAGGATATAAAAAGTTGTATCTTTTCTCAATTACATATTTTTCAACATATCTACTGCTGGGTGAAATGTCTTCTAAATTTGTGAATAAATTTGCGTTAATTTTTTTCTAAATATAAGATGGTTATGTACAGTTTAGTACTTTCTGCTTGTTTCGATTTATAAAATTTGTTTACATATTCGTACAAGTGGCCTTGTCATATGTCTGGCGAATATTCTGTTTGATAAAATTTACTTTTGTCAAAAGACGGAAATATTTGCTCTAGTAGTCGCGTATCGAGTCAAAGAAATGTATCAAGATCAAATTTGCTGAATGTCTTCGTTGATATTGCGTTATAAAATATATAGAACGATATACGTATATATAGAATACTTTTTTGGTTTTACTTTCTTCTCATCTCTCCACTGAGATATGTTCTTTAAGTCCTCGGATTGTGAGTCGTAAGCGTCCTTGATCTATGCTCGTATATATGATTATTGATATACGTGATACAAGTCTTGTTTTCTACTTGCGAAGAATACTTATATCTTTTGGTAATATTAATCCATGAGATAATACGTACTAATATGATAAAATTATATAATTAATTCTATTTCTCTTAATTTAAAATACAACTAATCTATTAAGATATATTGTAGATTATATTAAAACGAATCATTTATTTTACGTTATTGCAGAAGATGCAGATGATCTTCAAGGTGGCGATACCTCGGATTATACGGACAACGCTTTGGAAAATTTGATACGAGTTGCACAAAAGTGAGTAGATTATCTTACTAGTCAGTTCCGGTTTCATTTTCCTACGATCTTCCTCTCTCGACATTTCTCCCAAGATCTCTAAAATATGTTTTCCCTCTTCCTGTATTCTTTTTGACTGATTGTTGAAGAAATTGTATACATTTTATGGATGTGCCGAAAAAATTAGGAATATTTCCTTTTTAATAACACATTGTTGTTAAAATTTATTGTAAAATTTATTGATGTATATATAATATATATATATATATATATATATATATATGTATACGTATGCATGTATGTGCGTGTGTGCTTGTGCGTGTGCGTGTGCATGTGTGTGAGTGTACGTATCACCTTATTATATTTGTATATTATGCATATGTACACGCATACGTGCACGTGTTATAAATTAAAACGTTCAAAATACACAGATTTCAAAAAATCTTTTATTTTTGCAATTCTAAGAAAAAGTTATTCTTCTAGCAATCATATAATCCGTTTATTGATACGTATACGCGTATATGCGTGTATGTGTGCATGTATACGTGCGAAACATAGGAGAGACCGGGGCTAAATGGTTCCAGGAGTATGTTGCTTATGTGTTTTTTTTCAGTACTTATCTTCAGAGGAACAGTGGATACAAAATTACGAAATAATTCTTTTAGAATATAGATACTTTCCCCTGAGTTTCATTAAAATCGAAATAATATTAGTTTAAAAAAAAAAGAAAAACTAATTTAGTAGTAGCAAAGTAAATTTTTGAGTCTCTCAAAATTTTGTATTAATATTCTTCATCGTGAGTGAACAAAAGTTAAGCGACGCGTTACTATAGCTGGTATATAATAAAGTTTCTTGCAATATATCTTGTATTATATATTGTTTTGAGTAATAAATGCAATTTTCATTTATAAAACGACTGAGATAGAGCATATGAACGATCAGAATAAGGTTGGCTCATAATTAAAGCTAGCGTCGTGGCAGTCAGATACACAGTTAGTACAGTCTGTCATAGTTCTAACACGAGTTGATAGCCGGACATATTTGAAGAAATATATATATATGGCAACTTAATCCCGGCCTTAAACCAGGGCAAGATGACCACGTTGCTGTATGTTTGTATTTTAGTTATTACAAAACAAAATATACGATTAACAGGATCATGACGGGCATTAGCATACAGGAGGAAGGTTGCCTCTGTCAGATTTGTACTGGCAATCATATAAGCAATTAGTTGTCTGAGAAGTTATAACTTGGAAATTCTGAAATATGGGCCATTTAGCCCCGGTCTCCTCCACCCCGAATCGATATTGCGATCTTTTTAGCCCCTTCCTTTCGTCTTGATGTTTCAATGTTGTGAAAAAGCGTTCTCTCGATTTCCCTAATCTCGAGTAGACGTACCTCGTCGATAAACTTGTTTAGGCGGGCTTGCATAAGGCGTGGCGGCGATTGTTATCACCGACGGAAGGACTGCTGCAACAGCTCTAGCTGCCGCTGCAATCTCTGGGGTTCTAATTGCCAATGTCAACGGATGGGTCTCTTTCAAAAGTGGGGCTAAACGATATCCTCCCTCTCTCTCTTTTTGCCCTAAATCTTCCTATACTTATGTGTCTTATTTCCTATACGTTTTTTTCTTCTTTTTCTTTTTACTATCCTCCCTCTTCTCCCTTTCCCTCTCTCTCTCTCTCTCTCTCTCTCTCTCTCCCCTTGCCCTTCTCCCGCAATCATCTCACTTCTTTGAAAGACTGTACTGACTTTCAACGACGGACTATCCCTGACTGTATTCTCCCCTCGAGCACATTCGGACGTTCTTCGCTCCTCCCGTACAATTTCCCGTACCTACTCGATGTATCTGGTCCCGTGGGGACGACTTTAATATCTCTTCAAGTCTTGTGATTTATCTTTTTGATTAAAGCAAAGGCCTCAATACGCGTTGTTGACATCTTTTTTTCGTGCGTTTCTTAGATCTTTTTAATAGAGAGCGAGAGACAGAAAGAGAAAGAGAGAGAGAGAGAGAAATGAGTGATTCCTTTGATATCATGCTTGTGATATCATGATTGGCAATAGCTTGCAAAATGTTACGCTCTGGGAAACTGTTTACATTCTTCTACGTCTACGATATCCATAAGTCCAGTCTCTCAATACAACTTTTCATGACTACCTCTTTCGCGATATTCAATGCTCGGGATCAACTGCGTTGACTAATCGATGTGCTTAACGATCTCCTGTTTCTTTCTAGATCGTAACTCTCTGGTTATAATGTAGGTAATGCAAAAAAAAAATTAATTCGCAATGGTCAACTTTAGTGCAATCGATTCTTATCGAGATTCTTATCAAAAATTACATCTAACGTACGTGCGCATATGTGCACATCACAAAATTTTTGCAAGCGTTATTAAACTAAAACAGAGTGACGTTTTTTATGCAGTATTATGTTAATTTTTATCTGAAAAATATATTTTATTTTTTTATTTTTCTTCGATACCCTTCGATACCCTAAACCCCTCCTTGGATTTTCTGCCGTTTCAACTTCATCAATGAAGGTTGTCGTCGAATTGGAGCCAGAAATGGCGAATACACTACGGCGAATGCATCCTGCAGACATTCAGAGGACCTTGACTCACATTAATTGATCGTTCATCGGAACTTCTGGATAAAGCGTGCAAGGAATAAAGATATATTGTAACTATTATTTTAAGTCCTGCTTAGCAAAATAAATTTTAAACAGTGTTCAATAAAATTGCTAAGTAACTGCAAAATACAATAAGTTTTTTTTCTTAAACACGAATTTCTTTATTTCCAATAGTCTACAATAAATTTGGACTTCTACTTAAAATATGTATATATATATATATATAAATCCAGTAAAATGGAAAATTACATTTATTTCACGGCAATCTTTCTTGAATCCATTCACTTTTTAAATCAAAGTATTATATGTCAAAAATTGTATGTGGAAGTCAATACGTTATATTTTATATATTAGTGAATGTTTCAAATATAATTAGTTACTCCTTTCAGCGACTCTATTGGACCTTCAAAAATTAAATTACAGAAGATTTATAGTTTTATTTTTGTTAACAATAAAAAAACATGGAAAATCTCGATGATATATCTATTACAAGAAATGTGACTCTTTCTCGAATCAAACTGGCAATGAGTTAGAATCAATTCTCGTGTTTTCGGGATTTCACAGTCTTCCTGGACAGGATAAAAAATTGGAAAACATTAGCGAAAAGATGCCCGATAAATTGTGGGAATTACTACCTTCTGATTGGAGATATCTCTCCGGCCACTTTCGCCAATCAGATCGTCGGACTCTCTTAACTTATTACAAAGTTATTCTGTCGAGGATGATTGCGAATAATCGATAGGCTAATTAAAATTGGTGTAACGACAGATTTTTTCCAACCAAATACGGATACGGATATAGTGATCGAAAGAAATGGAATTATTGTATAGCCTTGAGCAGAGATTGATAATTAATATATGTATATGTATCTAAAACGGCGGCGATTTATCTAAAAGCGTACCTTGATGGTACGTACCTATAGATATGAATGATGTGTAATTCACATTTTTCTCATACCGCATCTTAAACTTTAAACTTTAAACTATTATACCTACATGTATGATTATAAAGGAAATATTATAATAATATATGTTTATGCATTGTATTTCAAGGTGGATGTACACGTACCGATATATCATGGAAATATAATATATGTATATATATTATATATGTACACGCGGAGAAAAAGAAATGTGTGTAATTCTCTCTTTTATTGTCATCACCCCTGTATCATTGATAATTTAATTTTATTTTTATTTCGAAGCGTGTGACTTTTTCAATATATCTCATCCTCAAGCTGGTAAGCGTAATACAAATTAACGTTTTTTCTCTCAAGTTACGTGCAAGTGCAAAACAATTAACGTTAAAAACTCTAATGTCTTAAAGCTGTTGAGATTTTAAAAGTCCAATTTTAAATTGTTCATATACTTTGATTGTTAATAAAAATTATAAATTTGTTGAAAAACCCGACTTTGAAATAAGTAAATAAAAAATATGAACTAAAAGATATAGTTTTTGCATTTTGCACCTGCAGAGAGGTAATTGAGAACTTTCAAAGTCACGATGATCTCTTTCTTGCCAGGCCGAGGAGGCAACGTCATGCCAGAGACCTGTAGGGTCAAGTAACTGGATCGTGACGTATGATTTAACTCGCAACGCGATTTTCTTGCGGCAAGGAATACCTGATTAAATTATAAGCATGTAACCCTTCTTATTTATGATTTATGTAAATTTATCTAAGAAACAATATATTATATCATATAAAATTGTTTGATTAATTACAGATGCAATTATTCTATTATTAATAAAAATATTTAATTTTAATTTTATTTATTTCCATTTTTTGTAACAAAAAAAACAAATTTTTAACAATAGGAATAGTCTTTCACACAAATCCAAAGACTTTAAAAGCTTCTCTTCTTTGGAAAGTTTGATTCAATGTCAGTTTCTTTCGAACGTTTTCAAGTGTCAAAAGGCCTGTTCGTGTTAGCTGAACTTCTTCACGTTGAAAAGAAAAAGAGAAAAGATGAACTGTGCAAAAGAAGTTCAGCTATAGAACAAACAGGCCTCATGTTATTCAAGTTTCAGATTAGATTACGAAATGAATCTGCATGAAATTAAATGAAGATTGAAGTTTTTGTTAACTGCATGCGTCTTTAAAGTTAATTTCTACGTTAAAACAAATGGCATTATTTATTTTTTTGCTTTATAGGATTTCCAATATGAATTGTTAGGAAAATACTATGATTCAAGTTAATAGATTTTAGTGCAACAAAACTACACAGTAAAACAAAATATCATTAATCTTTGCGTAATCCCATTAATTATAATTAGAGTTAATAATGTATTGATATCGTTTGTCATTCCCACTTTGTTTCACGGTTTATTTTTCCATATTTTCCATATTTAATGTTGTTTTAACTTAACAAACGATCGATAAGGAGTGCTGAATGACACTCTATCGTAATTAAATTCTTCTAATTGAAGTACATGTTTCTAAGACTACATCGATCTCGATCTCGATCTCGACCTCGGTTTTGCGCGGGAGGAAGAGGAGAGAAGGTTAAACGAGTTAACCCCATAGAACCTAGATGACCTACGTCCTCGGTCCGAGTCGACTCTATATCGTAAATAATCTCTTGGTAGTAATGCAATGGGTATCCCGGATATATACGTTCTTATAGAATATTTTATCATTTGTGCCGCGCCTTTTCATTCATTGTTCAGTTGTTTTGGAAAGATTGAAAATACGTATATTTTTCTAAATTATATTTGAAAGCAGGTAAAAAAAATTAAATTGATAAGAACGATTTGCTGATCTAAAATGCTAGTTTATAAGAAATAAAACATTTGTGTTTAGAAACAAATTCTACTGTTTTTGAAATTTAATATTTGAACAATTGTATACATAAAATTAATGTCATGTTTATAGATCTAATAATAGAATATTTCTTTCATATTAATTTGTTTTAATGTTGTCAAGATTATTAAGTGAAATTTTTGTGTGTGCGCACACACACCAAACATACGCATAATGCAGAATTTATAAAAATTTATGCTGCTACGTGGGTGTTAACACTGTCTATATATATATCTTTCAATTTTTAATAGAGGACTTAGTATTTTAAGCTCATTATATGTATATAGTTCTAATACTTCTAATAGTTCTGTTTTATTAAGTTAGTAAAACAAGTTAACTCCACTTTAATTGGCACATAATGGCAAAATAAAAAAAACACTTACGATAAGACTCTCCAAGTAAATTATAAACATTTTCAGTAATTGACAGTAATGAGAGGTGATTCGTATGTATGTCAGTGATGTAATAGCAAATGATGAATTCTTATAATTAATAGGCCAAGCTTTTCATCACGCACGTTTGCTTTATTAGATTCACCTAAGTCAATTTGTTTTTTTTTAGGACGATATGTGTGTCGCAATTTAAGTGTATTATATTTAACACTTCTATGATCCTATAATGTACATATACGATATGCATCATAACGGAGCGATATTTAATATTCTTTTCAAAGAGATTTTATTTTTCACCTTATATATATGTATATAATTTTTGTCTTAATATATTATAAATTATTATACATATATCATAAATCACATAATTAATTGGATTAATATTTCCAAGTAATTATTTTATCTCGATTATCACATTTATTCATTCAGAAGAGTCCCGAGAAAATCAATTCTAAGGTGTCTTAGGTTAAAAAAGGTTGGAGATCTCTGATTACGAAATATGTACTGTTTACTGCTGAGTGAAAGGAGAGGAGGACGCACGAAAGACTACGTAATCAGGAGAAGAGTTCGATGACACAATCGGTGAAGGAACCATAATTTGTGGATCACGTTCTGCACGAGATAGTTCAACGAACTTGGCTCTGTTGCCATATAGATTCATATTTTTCGGTTAAACAAAAACATGTCATGAATAAAGATAAAGTGATCGAAGAGAAGGCCAATTTATATTACAATGTTTGATTATAATACTTTGAATATGATACTTTCGATTTAGCATTGTTTCTCTTTCTTGTGACCATATTACTGAAGTATGCATAAAACAGCGTGTTATGGCTTCACATAGCTCATAATATCAATTAGGTTAAATGCAAATATATTAATTTATTCAGTAAATGTGTTTCTCTCTCTCTCTCTCTCTCTCTCTCTCTCTCTACGTTCAAAAAAACGTTTACTTCATTAAAAATTTAAAATTTTATATGTATTTTTACCTTTATAATTGTAAGATTTAAAAGGTTTCTTTTAATTTAATTTAAATTTCATCTATTTATTGAATAATTGTTTAAAAATTATACACATATACATTTATATCGTTCCTCCAAACGTGCGATTACTAATAGAATTGAAGCTAATAAGTAGTTTCAAAGAGATAATATATTTGGCCTTTGCGATGCGTATTTGCTCAAACGAGAAACTGATCAGTTCGGCATCTTAATCGCATTGGTTAATTATATATACTTGATGGTATTCGTGTACTTTCGCTACTCTCTTACATCACAGGCAAGATTGGATAATTATAATTTCAAACGCAGTTATTTCAAATGCATTTATATTATTTAAATTAATACAAATGTTAAAGATACAAATGTTTAAATGATTTGTCGCAAATAACACAACGATCATTTTCCAAGTCACGATGTTAATTTATTTCTTGTCCAAGCTTTATTTATTATTTTTGTGCGTTTAACCATTTGAGAATTTTATTTGGTATCTATAAAAATTTCAAAATAATAAGAAAGAACGTATCTTCAGTTTTAAAAATTAAATGTAGAGAAAATATTTTTGCTTTAAGAAAAAGAAATAATATTCTGATTTAAAATATTTTTGTCTTTTATTTATCGAGAATCACATGTTCTTCACGATATCATAATACATTTTTACGATAATATGCTCCAGTCTTGTTTACTCAGCCCGGTTTACCTAGTCTGTTAATGTCTTCGGAGCATATTACGTGGTATCCGATGTCTCGGTACGACATTGCGTAAGTGGGATTACTATGCGAGCATGCGGCTCGTAACCTTGAGAGCAGGCTACAAGCGAACACGTCGTGTCTCTCTGCCTACGTCCTGACGTCATTTACCGTCATACAGTCGAGAAGATGAGAATTCACAGTGGCAGCAGATATTATGCGAGATATGCGACGTAAAAAATGTGTTTGAGTCATATTTCTTACGATAAAAAAGGAATTATTTTTTCCAGATATTAATATTAGGCTTATATATTTATCAGAGCGTAATTAAATTTTTCTTTAAACACTAACAAGATATTACATATACTACAATGCAGTAATTTCAATAATGAATAGGCTCGCCAAATTATAGCTAACTCTAGCTATCTAATAATATTGATAAAAAATGGATAAAGTTACAAAAAATTAATCTTACTTTATTGCTTGGAAATTAAATTCATCCAAATTATTATTTAATACAATCGATTATAAATTAAATGATTTATAATAGCCTAAAATCTAATTGAAAGATAACATGTGACTATTATTTGCAATGGCATGTTCCGTCTCGGAATTGTTAATCATTGATCCTGGTTATTGGAAAATACGTCGGACGTTATAATATGAACGTATCGATAAAGCACGCCTGACATGATCGTCGGTAGTGCACATCAATTATCACGGCTATTTCCGGGAATATATCACGAAAGGAAAAAAGTGTACATACATATATAGATATATATATTTTTTTATAAAATTATTTTTAATAAGTAATTTTGCTTCTAACTTTTTACTGTTTTACAGAAATACCGGAAGTAAAAACGTTCTTATATAATAATTATATTATGTGTATATAGTAATCATATTTTGCTATAAATCAGATTAATTAATACGTGCAGTAATATTTGTTATATAATATTTATTACGAAATTTTATAGATAAATCTTTCAGTGCGCACTACAGCGATGAGAGAGAGAGAGAGAGAGAGAGAGAGAGAGAGAGAGAGAGAGAGAGAAAGAAAGACAATTAAGTGTCATCAGATTGTGGTGTATATAGGCTTTTCTCATTATGATGCGAATTTGATCAAACAGAGCTAGAGAATTTTTATGCCATGAACTATTATGTAACAGAGTTATAACAATAACGTAATAATCCTTCGACAATTTCACGAACGATGTGTAACGAAAAGAATTAGCACATTTAATCATGCAAAGTTCACGTAATTCACGTTTTCGTGATGCGGAACGGAGAATTATTTCATGCTAGATAATCTTTTTCAACATTAGCTATTTCACGAGCCCGGATAACGTTCGCTCAGTGATGGTCGAATAAAAAGCGGCACATCGAATTTTACGATCCTCCATGCAATAACCGGCATTTATTCTTTACTTATCACGGTGCGCGACATTGGACCATTCGCCTCTGCGGCTTTGCGCTTTTTTCCCCGTTGGTACTCCGTCCGAGCTGCCATATTCAGAATTTATTGCGCCACGGAATAAAGTGTCCCGTTTAATGTAACTATTAGGCCGCAAAGTTTGTTGGGAGTGTCGATCGTAACGCCTGCTCGCGCGAAGAAAGACGTCGTTGGTGAGCTTGGTATTCTTCGCTCGTTGCTTATGTTAGAAAAAGACACGACCGCAGTATCGGTTAATTGCGCCTATACGGCTCGATGGTTAATATTGCATTATTTTGCTAACCATGATAGTAAGATTTTATGTTCAATAGGAGTAGATATACTAATTTCTTTAGATAAATCCGGATTTTATTAGTATCATTTTGTTGGATTAATATCAAACGAGAAGAAATCTCATAAAATTCTTACATTTAATTACATTACAAGAATTTAGATAATGCAGATAAAAAATTATCGTCAAATTTTATAAATTCTTATGAATAACTAATTAAGAAATTAATATGAAAAATACAAGGAAAATTTTACGCTCTTTAAATTAATTTATAATACTTTTAATTGTTTCCAAATAAAATCTAAAACAGTTATTTCTTCATTTTTATCCACAATACAGTTGGAGAGAAAATAATTATGTATAATAGATATATTTTAAATATCTAAAAGCTCTCAATGTACAGAGAATATCGTCTATCCCTCCCACGCCACGTCGTTTCAGATAATCGAGGACGCGTCAAGCTACTACGGAGCAGAAAGGAATACAGGGAGTCCGGTATCGGAATATATCGGTTATATTCCTCGAGATTTGTCTCGAGACAATTGACAGATTTGTAGAGCGGAGGTGAACAGCTTCTGTACCGAAGCAACGAGCCGAGATCACGACGAGACAAAAGGCACATCGTCGTCGTCTTGGCAGTTGCCGTTTCTGAATTTCAAATTCGTCGTCGGAACCGCCCTTCGCTCGCCTCCTCTCGCCTTGTTCTCCTCTCCGTCCTCCCTGTCGCTGTTCCAAGATTCTCTACGCATCAGCCCGGACTTATAGCACGCTAGTATGCGCCATGCTCGATCCTACTTCGGAATTGTCCTTTGTATACGTTCCTCACCGCACGCTAAGGGTTCCAATTAGTCTCGGCATCCGGTGATCTCTCCGCGTCGCGGGGCCACCAAAAACGCGGGGCCAATTTCAATCCGATGTTACCGATCGAGAATGTGCATTCGAAATAATTAGCTGATTCCGCCGAGATAAGCGTGTTCCACGAATGCAACGATCATCGGACGCGGTGCAAACTGGAAAGGAAGGATCGTGAACGGTTGGGTGTCTTTTATTGCATTGCATAACGATCGAAAGGATTAACGTTCTCGATGTAATCGTGCTCGATTTCCTCACTGCGCCTGTGTATTTGTAGCAATTTCAATCTGGATATTTGCGAACAAAGTGAATAATGACGTAAAAATTATTATTTTGGAATTACATTATTTCTGATAAGAAATCATATCTTTATTTAAAAAAATTATGATCATTTCTAATTCATATAGCTATGTAAAATAAAAAATAATAGGAAAAATTTACAATTGATTTTAAGAAATATAAAAAAATGTCTTAATAAATTCGTATGTTTAAAATATGTGGATTTTATGAATTTTTTGTATCAATTTTAGCAAAAGTATCATATGTTCTTTTTTTCAATATAATATTCAAATTATATCAGAAAGCATTTTTAAAGAATTGTGTATTGTTTATAATTGTCCGTACAAGTTAAAGATAAAACTGCCTAAATTTCGCGACACTCGTACCACAAGTAAATTTTTTTTACGGTACAGAATCACTTATTTAAGATAATCATGATAAAAGAACGATGGCGTAAAACTTTGAAGGGGTGCGCCGATCTGTGAAAATACCCTCTACGAGAGTTCATATTTCAGAATTATGGCATTTTGCCCGTATCATATATTTCACACGGGATCTTATTTGAGAATTATTTGTGTTTACAAGTAGCTATTTTTATTCTCAGGATAAATTTTCATGTATTCTTACCTATATTTCTTTAATATACGTAAATATTAATTTAACTAGTCATTAGCAGCAGATATATCTTCAATTATATATTAACATTTTTTTAATCAAAAAATAAAGTAAATATAAACTTTTGAAATTCTTTAATGCTTTAGATATACATTACCTATATATTTGTTATAAAATTAATCTAAAAATTTATTTTAAAAAATGATAAAAGTATTTACGCAGATATTATATTACAAATAAATTGTACGTAAAAGAAAGTTTTTTATTAAAAAGAAACGTCTAAAAAGATATTCATACAGTAAATAGTTTACGTATAGAGACAAACAAGCCAATTAAATTTAGAAATGATTAAATGATTAAATGTTTGAAGAGCATCGAGGCAGATTTTATTGCGTAACAATATTAGATAAATATTTTATCTACGAGTCACAAGAGAGTTCTTTCATAACAATCGTTTATCAAGCGAGAATACGTTGAGAATTGTTTGGCTCGCGACGCGCGACGGTAGGCTATCGTTCCAGCAGTCGCCGAAACGGCCGTTAGAGAATCAATTTTTGTTCGCCGATTGCTCGATTTGTCTCGGAACGCCTTTTGATAATCACCCATTGTTTCGTTAAGAAATCCACGAGCTAGTTAAGTTCAGTCCTGCGTTTCTAGTCCTTTGTTTCTTTGACGAGACACAAAATGATGACTCAAATTGCCTCTTCAACAATCGTCTTTTGTAATCCGTAAATCGTTTAACTAATTAGCGCTAGAGGTGATATTATTTATTTATTTAGTCGTGTCAAGTAGTTAAAGACATTATATGTCGGTTGGTGCTAATTATTTATGTTAGAATTAGAGAATTACGATTCAGAAACTTGTAGAAAATTATTAAATTGTTATAAGCTGTTGTAAAACCGTAAACAGAAAGTACATTTGCGTGATTATTACCACGAGATAGCTTCTGCGAGGCTTATGTTCAGAATATCATCACGTTCAATATCGATAAGGAGTAAAGTTGTCTGGATTCTATATAGCAGCGAGAAATTGCCATCCGTAAACCACGTCTGTAACCGCGTAATCGCTTTAGCCGCAATGAACCATGAAAAGAATCTGCCGAGAAACACAAAGGCGATTGGCACTCCGCCAAAGCTTAAAGACAATCGCAAACACAGTTGTCGTCACACGGCCAAATAGCTCGGCTCTTTTAAGATTAACGTTAGAACGATCAAATGATTAATGACTATTTAATGAAACGATTAATGGCTACTTAGGAGAACTATTATTCGGAACATAAAAGAAAATGAGACTTCTCTGTCAAATATCATGTTCTTTTCTGTAGTATCATCAATATAAAGATTAGAATGTTTAGATATAAATGAGGACATCTAATTAGTCGAATTAATCATTCTAAGCGTTAATATTTCAAACGAAAGCAATATTTCAAAAATACATATAGATTGCTAAAATATCAAAGTTGACATTTACCGTTTAGAGGAGCATGATGAGAGAAATGAGAAGGGAAGAATGTAGCCGCCGCAGCGGCTGCAGCTGCATTCTGATGTCCGCCGCCCCAAACTGCAGAGTGAAAACCAGGCGGGATCTCCGGGATACCGCCGATGGTTGCAAAACCGCCGAGATAGGCCGGTGTCGGCCTAATAGGGGTTGGGCTGGACGGATGCTGAAGATCCTCCACGTCAACCAGTCTGCTCTCGTCGTCCTCTTCGATATCGTCCGTTTCTGAACACCTCGAGCGGGCTTCGCCGTGGGAGCTGCTTCTCGGTGATTGCGAACCGGCATCCTGGTGATTGCCGATGATCTTCGGAGACGAGGAACAACCTACTATGGGTTCCGGTGTAGTACTGACGTCCGTGGATGGATGCATGCGATAGTCGATGCTACCAGAGGTCGATCGTCTGCCGGGTGACTCGACATTGCAGGCATAGTCGATCGCTTCGTGATATCTCGGTGGTGTTCTGGATTCCGAAATATTGTGAGGAGAGGTGCAATGAATCAATCTAGTTTCTTGATTGAGGTTGGGCGACGATGACAAAATATATCTTGACGTTTTGAAATCGCACGGATGCTTCAACATACGAGGTTCTTGTCGAATCGGGTACGAGACGATCGGTGACGATCTGGGTGATGTTAGGGTCGCGTTCTGCCTCGTCGAGGAATCCGACGTTTTTCTGGTGTCCGCTAGCAGAGCCGCGACGGAGAAACTCAATCGATGAGCGGTTTGGGACTTGCCTGCAATGCCTGAGCCTCATCTGGCGAGTCCGGACTGGTCGATGCAGGCGTCACCGGCGAGGTCATCCTTATTACTGTCATTCTTAGACGTCAATCGATCACGTTTGTATCGATTAGCACTGGTGAGATCCGCAATAACGGTGCCTCGATATCTGTATAATCTGAGAACTATCCGCTCATTCCGCGACGGACCAGAAGCTCGACGTAGTTCACTACTTCACGAATGACTCTTCACTGACTCGCACATAGTTTCTTACGAATTCGGAATCCGGAGTTTGCTCGAAGAGTTCGCCGACGGTCAACTTCAAATTAGGACGCGCGCGAGGCACATCGATCACACCAGGGACTCGACGTTTGACAACTCTCGTGGATCAATGATCGTTGACCAGCAGCTCTGGATAGGCCTCTAGCCAAGCCGAGCTCTCCGTGTGGACTGAGTTTGACCGCTTAGCCAGCACCGCCCTGATTTTTCGTTTTGCCTTCGGCTAAGCGTTCGTGGTGGGGTCGAACACTCGTCGACGGAAGAGCGGTCTCTTCGTGGAAGTGGGGAATCCGTGCGATAGAGCGAGAAGGAGAGGATCAGAATGGGGCGAGGCTGGGAACTACTAACGGGGGCATTCCTCGCGACGCTCCGCCCCGTGGCTGGAACCCAGGAGCAGGAGGAATTATCTATACAGCGATTTTTGTACCGAGGGATAAGTTTCTCTCGTGCAAATGCGACGTGCCGTCACGGAGCGAGAGCGGCGCGGTAAGGGGACGGCGACGAGGGAAAGATTTAATCGCCACTCGCTTTACTACGTCGGAGACGGTAATGAGCGCAATTGAGCAATTAGGCGGGGTGATTAAGATTGAAAAAAAAAAATTAAGAGCGCGGATGAGATAGTTTTCAATTGTCGCTGCATTAAATAACACCGATAATGCGAGGAGATTATATTTGGATTAGTCGATACGAAATGTCGTTATGAAGTAAACAACACAACATTTTAATTCCTTTACCGCACTATCTTTTTGATAAATACTTCGATAGCTTAATCATTCTTTTAAGAAAAATTTGGAGCATTTAATTATGAA
Source organism: Temnothorax ravouxi (assembly GCA_030770255.1). Lineage (NCBI taxonomy): Eukaryota > Metazoa > Arthropoda > Insecta > Hymenoptera > Formicidae > Temnothorax > Temnothorax ravouxi. The sequence continues at coordinate 1,366 of JASTWP010000243.1, read as the reverse complement.
GATAATGTTGAAAACACAACATCGTTTTTAATTTTATTGCGAGAAGAGAAGGAAATAACAAGCTTGTTTGTTTTGCGATTAATTTTTAGTCAACAGATTTGATTTGAAGTAAAATTGGATTCATGATTTTAAATTCGGCACAGAATTTACTTTTAGAAATTAATACAGTATTGAATCACCATTTCTTATTGAATTAATAAGCGCTTTGTCATGTGTCTCACTCTATTGTTCTAAATAACTTCGATATGACACAGTTATAACTTTTCAAAATAGGTGTCATAATTATTATATTGAATTAATTATAAATCAAAATATAACAATGCGAAATAAGGCATTAAATGTAAATCATAGTCATAAGGATTAAATCGTGGTCGTAAGAAATATGCGAGACGTGAAAATGTGATAATTTCGAAATTTCGGCCATATGCCTTCTCGGTCCAGTACGGAGATATACAGTTTGCTCGCGCACATAGGTAGATAGGTAGGCATATCGATTCGCGGTCGAACGTCAACCCCTCTCAGTCTCGAGACTTCCCTCTCGACGTTCAGCCCCTAAATCGAGCCGTCGCGTCGCATCGCTCCGCGTCGCCGCGTGTCGGGAGATTTTTGGGGTTCGTCCGTGGTGTTCGTTTGTTCTGACGGCGCGCTGAGATTCCATCGTCGCCCACCCGTCCGTCATATTTACGGTGGCTCCGTCACGTAACTTCGCGATAAGCAAAAACAAATGAGTCCCGATAGGGGCCGATAAAGCACCAACACCCGCCGAATAAAACCTCGCGGACGTTCTTCCATTTTCGCGGAATTGGCTGGCGCCGTAAATTTCATCGCTCGGAAATCCGCGCGGCGTCTATTTTCGCCGCTTTATATCGGAATCGATGTTGAATTCCAAAAATCGTATCGCGCACCAAACGCGAACAAGTTTATATCGTTACATTATTTGTGATGATCTCTATTAGGCAAAGAATCGAGACGACAATGCGCGTCTGTTTGTTCATAGACTTAATAAAGAACTCCAAACAGGCGAAGTTATTAATCGCGAATAAAAACTCTGTGGAAGGACATTCAGTATAAAACAGATAAACGATTGTCTCTCGGGGATCAATTAGTATGCAGGATAATGCGTAACATTTAATTACGCCTCTCAACTAGAGCCGAAATATAAATATGCATTGTTCAATTGACCTTTTCACGCAACTGCCTTTCTAAGAAATTGTTATTCGTCCGTCGATATTATCTCAGACTCGCGTCGTACGCTATACGTAACGAAGCAGAGATACATAAGACGATTCGCCGCCGGTTAACTTCTCCCGCAGCTAAATCGGTAGACTTACAACAGCGCGATATTACGCTAGCTGCACGCTTGGGA
>JASTWP010000242.1:0-187841 GCA_030770255.1 Temnothorax ravouxi | reverse complement strand
TTGAATTCCGGGTTGGCGATCAGTGACAATTGGTCGGGTCGTGAATATAACGGAGGATCGCGTGTAGTAGGACTTTACCAGAACGCGTTGGCGAGCAGCACTTCCTGCGGCTTCACCCACATCTCGACCGCCGTGCACGCCGCGCGAGGTACATATGGCACTGACACTGACGGGACGCGGATAGAGTCCTAGACGCGGACAGCGCGGACGACGATGACAGCGGCGGCGACGACCACGACGCGACGTCGCGCGCGCGCGCAATTCTCTTCGAGGAACGGCCGCGAAAACGCCGACCGCGGCGAGGGGGAAGGGAATAAAATAAGAGCAATACACTCCCGCGACGCGACCGTCCGGAGCGGACAGGAGCGGATCAGCTGCGACTCGCGAGGGGTCGGAGGGGACGGAGAAGACGCATGGTCGCCACGACACGCGGAACGAATGTCACTACGCGGAGAGAGATATCCGGTGCTTTCCAGCAAGGAAACACAGTCATACACAGTGCGACACAGTGTTACACAGTGTTGACTTGTAGCTGAAACGCTGTTTATCTTTTTATTTCACCGCCAGAATGGAGGCAGTCACTTTACATAACCTGATCTAACTTGTCACTAGATTTTTGACCTAAGACACTTGACTTCTCCTCACCCCCGAAGATATAACCTACAAAAACCCGTTTCGCGCGGTGATCAACGAGCGTGATAATCAGTTGGTGAAATTGTTGTTAAAGCATGGTGCCCAAGTGCCAGTGCAAGATGTAAACGGTAAAACGCCGTTACATTTAGCAACTGCTTGTGGCAGGTAAGAAGTTACGTTCGTACAGAATTTTTTGCCCTAGTATAGAGCTGTTCTACATCGCAAGTCTGTTTGTAGATTGTATGCTTTAGCCGCCCTCGTTAAAGCCGATCCGACTGCGGCGACTTTGAAGGACGATCAAGGCTGCACAGTGCTCCATTGGGCTTGTTACAACGGCAACTCGAATTGCGTGGAGTATCTTTTGAATCATAACGTGTTCGGTTCTTTGAAAGGCATGTAGTTTCTTACACTTCAAAAATGATTATCCAACAATGCGTTACGTATGCCAGTTAATTTTTTTTCTTAATTATTTCCAGGTAATCCTTTTTCTGCCGTACATTGCGCCGTATATCAGGGATCCGCGCACATGCCTAGAGTTACTGATCAACACGTTCGACGGACAGGCGGTTGCTGCTTCCGAGGGATTCGTCGTGTGGTTTATTTACTACTGCATGTCGAGGCAAGTGCGGGATCCGTCGAGTGCGCGCGATTAATTCTAAACTCCGTCGGGCCGGAACTAGCCGGCCTCGAGACACACGATTATTTCGGACGGACTCTGCTAATTCTTTGCGCGGCCGTCAACGGACAATGCAACGCTATTGGTAACTTGATCGCCACTGTAATGAAGTTACACACTTACGTGATATTCTCGTATTAATGAGACGCATTTCGTCAACAGAATTATTGCTTGAATGGGCGCTGCACCTAGCGTGTCAGAGACGTCATTCCGCCGCGGCGTCATTGCCTCTTAAACTGGATCGAGTCGCTCGGCAACTCCGATACCGGCGACAACACATCGCAATCGCAACGCGTTTCCGTCATTAATATGATCAAACGGGTTTTTTAAATGCCAGAAGATACTTTCGCTGTAAAAGTTAGTATTTTTTAACATCTTATGAATTATTAACTTATTTATCAGATATATAGAAGAGACTGATATATAAAAAACTGATCAAGTTATGTAAATTAAGAAATAAAATGAAATAAATTTGTACTGTAATACACTGTTTTGAGAATGTAAATAATTAAGTTATGTTTGCAGTTTTACCTTATTAACAAAATTAATTAGTTTTATTAATAAATTAAATAATTTATAGATGAATATGAAAGAAAAAGTAGCAATCAGTCTTCTAATGGAGAGTACAGCCAACACCAGTACAAGTACAGAGGACTCAAGTACCAATGATATAGACTGGAACAATACTAGTCTTTCAGCCAGTAATATATCTTCAAGCAGTGAAGAAAACGATAATTATTTATTGATATTTCCTCTAATGAAATACTTATTGAGTGGACATAAGAGAAATCGAGTTGAACATTATCTTAATATTGTGGATAGCTGGACAGACTTAGAATTTAAGGAGCACTTACGAATCAAGCGTATCACAGCAATTCGATTAATAGGTAATGTTCAGCATTTTGAAAAATGATATAATCTTTGTGTTTGACCATTTTATAATTATTTTATAATTTTTGAAACCTATAGTTCTTTACATATTCTAGATGAATTGCATGAAAGTGGATCTATACCTTCACATTCGTTTGGAGTGAAACCAATTGAAGCAAAACTCAGTTTTGTTATATTTTTTGTGGCACTTGGCGAATACAGAACCTCTACGAACTATCTCAGATAGATTTGATGTTTCAATTTCTTCAGTCTTTCGTGTAATTCGCCGAGTAACAGCTTGGATCTTGACAAAATTAGATAACGTTATCAAATGGCCCGAAGGACAACATGTCGCATATGTTTCTCATCAGTTTTATTCCAAAAGAGGCATTCCAAATGTAATAGGAGCTATTGACTGCACTCACATTAGGATAGAAAAACCTAATGTAGAAAATGCAAGAGACTATTGTAACCGGAAAAAATACTTCTCTGTAAACTTACAAGCAGTCGTAGATGCGGATATGAAATTTACTAACATATACTGTGGTCAGCCCGGTTCTCTCCATGATGCAAGAGTTTTGAGAAAATCTGAATTGTACAATTCAGCTAATGAACATAGAGAAATTATGTTTCCAGACAACAAATTTATAATCGGGGATTCTGCATATCCATCATTACAGTGGCTTGTTCCTCCTTTCCGTGATAATGGTCATCTTACTCCTTTTCAGACCGAATTTAATTTCATACATTCTTCAACGCGTATGGTTGTAGAAAGAGCATTTGGGTATTTGAAAGGACGTTTCCGACGAATTAAATTTTTTTCGGAATATCGCGATATGCCATTCATTGCAAATACTATTGTAGCTGCATGTATCTTACACAATTTATGTATAAATTGTAATGATGACAATTTTAATTATGATAATGTTGAAATTGAGGAACCGAATGATAATATTAATGTAAATGATGATCATAACGAAAATAATTGCCGATTTCAAGAAGATCGAAGGATGCAATTATTCATGGAAATATTTGGTCAGGAATAAACAATGTATTGTTATGTATAAGTTGTAAATAAAAGTATTTAGCCATAACAGCTTGAATATAAACATCATATTTTATTATAAAAGTATCACAAATATATGCTGTCATCCAATAGCATGTCATTCAATAGCATGAACATTTCTTACAAATTAACACAAATAGTGAATATTACAATTATTTAATCACATAATAATTGCAAAACGTAGGAACAAAATTATAATTATTTAATCACATAATAATTGCAAAACGTAGGAACAAAAAATAGAACAAGTTTGAAATATTAATAATTAACCTGATGACTATACTATATGTAAGCATAAAAGCACATGTGATTTACAGATAAGTAGAGCCATCCTTGTCTAGGTAATCGTGATTTCCAGTAACTAAAAGGAAAAATATAGTCATCTCATGATCTACCTTCCAAATAAAGTATTAAATATTATATTTTTATGTAATCTTTATATATTTGAAATATAAAGACCTGCATGAATAATAATTGACCAATTTGTCCTCTTTAGGTATATTGAACAATTGGTGGAATTTAAAAGACACAGTTTTAAAAGACTCTGGGTCCTCTTCTGTAAACAATATTAATACTTAATTTATGCATTCTAACAATATCGTTCTTACAATTTAAGTAACGATTAATGACTCTACCCTCTGAAAACTGGGAATCTGGAATGTTGTTTGCTATTATAGATTGAATTTTGCAGCAAACAAATTCCGTTATCTCCTCCTCGGTGTCGAACGACGTGAGCGTAGTCATTAAATTCGAGTGGAGCCATTCCCAATCCTGCAAAATCTCCTCGCGGGTCAAGGAACATGCCACTTCTGAAAGTTTTGAATGTAAGAAGATATTAGAGATTCATATTCTACTTCAAAGATTTAATTAAGACAAAATTTAATATGCCTTGTAATTTTTTCAGATTGTAATTGCATAATTATAAAACTAAATGTAGGTCAAAGCATCGAATTTGCTCTCTCAGCATTCGCTGAGTACATAGCTGACTGTTTGTGCTAATGCGCACTGTTATCAGTTACTGTGCTATTATCACGTCACTAAAACAAAACTCGCATATTAACTGCCCTTGGCTTTACATCTTCTTAAATGCGTAATATGAGTAAGAAAATTAATATGAAATAATTGCATAAATTACGCAATTTTATTAGTAAAATCTAGATATCTGTAGACAAGAATTATCTTCTCTATCTACATCTACTTTTCTTTTCCTTTCCTTCAGATATCTTAAGTTCTTTATATCTTACTCTAGAGTCTTAAATTTGAATCATAATCCAATACCCCAATAAACTTCCGACGACGGTGTCTGATGAAGAATTCTAAAGGGTGGTGGTTTAGTGTCGAAAACACTGTCCAACGTGCCCACCAGGATGGAGGTAAGACCTTTCGTTTTTCCATGTCCTTTGCGACGTTGCAAAACGAAATACACAGTTGCCTGCTCAGTAATCCTATATTATAAAATAAACAATAGAGAATCATATATACTATATAAACTTCCAATTTAGAAAGAAAATAGAATCTTTGGAAATAAACAATTTTAGAATGAAATTCAAACAGATCTCTAACAAATGCATAACATACATCTAAAATAATATCGAAAATTAAAAATTAAATAAATAAAAAATACATAATAATATGGTGTGTACACACACACACACACACACACACACACACACACACCTCGATTTCGAAATCTTTTAGGCCATCTGATATTGCTGTCCAAATTTTGGTTTTCTTCTTCGGATGATCTAACATGTGCATATTAGCTTCATAGAGGCTGAGAAGAGCCATTGTTGCATTATCAGTCCACACAGCACCTATAAAATATAAAAATAGCACATTTAAAATTAATATGGAAAAATAATTTAATTTCAAATGTATATTTAATATATAACTTACTTTGTTTAGCAGATTTCTCACTACTACTTGCAGTAGTGCGTACGGATTCTTGACAGTTACTGAATGCTGTAAGAATAAATTATAAAATATATATTAGATATTATATAACATATATAATATATAATATATTATATTGTATATTATATATATTATATATATATATTATCTATATTATATGAGATATTATATTAGATATTATATTATATTAGATATTTTATATAAGATTCTATTTCAGTTCTAATTTATGAAATAGTTTGAAATTAGATTAGAAAATAGCTTATATATTTAATAAGTTGTATCTACTATTAAATAAACTTACGTTCATCATTGACATCCAGATTGTCGTTTGACTCGTTTGTAAATAAAACGTTGTCATTTTCCATATATATATCTTTATTTTTTAAGCATTCGTGCATGGATGCTTCCTCTAATAATAGGATATCTGCATTGCAATGTTTGCATGTAAATCCTACTGCAATTTGGAAATAAATAATCATTAATTATTAAAATTACTTATTTTTAATAAAATACAATATTTATATGTATTGTACAATTGTAGAAATGTTAACATTTTAAAAATATTAAATGACTGAAGGCTGTGGTACAATAATTTTCATCAATACGTCAGTAAAGTATTATTGTATGCAACATTTGTCTTTGCAACAAATAATAAATAATATAAAAATAAGTATGTACTAAATACCTTCCATGGAAACTTCTACAGTAGAATATCTTTCACCTCTTGTCGTCACACGTGTCACACTATTTAGAATATAACCTTAAAGTTTTCTTACCGGACCGTAGAAACTACAAAAATAAATGGTACCACATGTAAAAATGTCGGTAACGTTGGTATCCATGGAGTGACACAAAACGATGACACAGTCAAACTCACCGTTTTAGCTGTGTACGATTGTGTCGACTTGTGTCGTAGTTGGAAAGCACTGGGTCGAACACTGTGTTACACAGTGTCGCCTGTGTACATTGCTGGAAAGCACCCATAGTTATTGGCGATCGATATTGCGATCTGCGGGACTGTGCGGGACCCGGGACCTCGACATCACTCTCGACCTCGACATGCTCGACGGCGAATTCCGAGTCCGACTGATTTTTTAGGCCCGAGGGCCGAACGCAAATCGACTCGAGGCCGGGGGACACTCCGGTAACTTCGACCAATAATATGACAGGGATATGAATAATTTGATAAGGTTAGATATGTGATTCACTGTTTTTTATATATATAAGAACGTTTATATCTACTGGCGAGGGCGAGTGATCATATATATATTTTTTTCTTAGGAGATGCTGACCGCATGTCGTGTGATTCTAAGCTGTTAATACCCAGTCCGCAGGATTCTGGATATCCTGACAGATTCAACTTAATCTGTAATTATTAAAGAGATAAAGTGCCGAACAGGAAAGAGCAAGGGATATATAAAACTGAGGTATACTTCGACGACAGAAATGGAATGCTTGGAGAGAATCGATCATCCGGGATCGTGGGTGAAGGAAAAGTACCAGGAGGTACAGAAATTGTTGAGGGAACGCGAGACGAGGTGCTCCAATAAGATTTACGAGAGAAAGAACAAAGCTGTAGGAATTCTAATGGAGATCCTGGAAGCGCTCACCCACTGCAAAGAGCCCCTCTGTACCGTCGCGGCTGCGATAACACATTTGAACATAGGTATATTACAGGCTGATTTGGAAGACACCGGACTCGCCACGGAATATTTCAGAAAGTGCATCGATTTGTTGGAAGACAGCAAACTGACGCCCGAAGGCATTTTACCGGCTATAAGCGTCAATAATCAACTGGGCTTGATTTGTGCGCAACGAGGTTCGTACGAGGAAGCTAAAGATTTCTTGAAGCAAGCGGAAGGCTTGTACGTCAAGTTTACGGAGGACGTTGGACTCGAGCCTGTTCATATGGTGACCATTATGGGGATCGAGGAGATAGAAGGGGATTTGTGCGCCAAGAGCATCCTCGAGAAGCTTCACACGTTGACTCTGTATTATTTGGCGCAGGTCTGCCGCGAGCTAGACGATAAATGTAGCTTCGCTTTGTATTGTCACAGAACGCTGAGCAAGCAACTGAGTCAAAATAAGATAACTCAAGATTTGGATTATGTCGACTGGGCTCTAAATGCCGCGACAATATCACAGTATTTTATAGAACAAGACAAATTTCCGCAGGCAAGACATCATCTGGCCGCGGCGTCCTACATACTGGAGAAATACTCGGAGATCTTGAAGGCGAAGGGTACCAGGGAGACGAGCGAGAGCATCGCCGCGGAATACGAAAATTACGATCACAGATCGGCGAATGTCGCCAGGTGCTGGGCCAAGTACGGTATCGGTCTTCTGGGAGCGTCCAAGGAGAGATTGTTGAAGAAGGCCGAGCAGGAGGATCAGGATTCGAACCACGCAAAGGTTTCCGATCAAGTCTGCAAATATCCTCAAACCAAAATCATGGAGGACCCAAGATTTGTAGACCTGGAACCGGAATTGGCGTCGATCACCAATGAAATCACGGATATGTACTTGTTGGACTTCAACGACGCCAGGCCGGTGTTCTTGAACGTTCGGAAATGGTTGGATAAGGCGAAGGAATATTACACTTTTGAGAATCACGCATCGGATTACGCCTGGATTGCTCAGGACCTCTCTCAAGCGTACAAGTTCCTGGCGTTTTTCGAAGACAACGAGGACAGGCAGGCGAGGATGCACAAACGGCGGATAGACATTCTGGAGGAAGTGATCGAGGGATTGTGCCCGCGGTTTTACCGTGTTATCTGTAGGGAAATCTGGATCGAGCTGGCGGAAACGTATTCGGAGATTCTGGACTTGAAGATCGATCGTCTGCAAGCGTCCAACGAAAAGCCGACCGCGCAGGTGGTGGCGAAGATCGAACGCCTGGCGAGAAGCAGCATAAAGCATTATCAGTCGTACTTGAATTCTCTGGAGACGAAAAAATCCGAGAGCGGAGTCGAATCCTTCTCGGACGACTTGCTGTATCCGGCGTTGTACACTTATTTCCACGTAGGAAGATTGTACAACAAGATCATAACTTCTGACGTGCAGCAAAAGATAGAAAACATGCAGAATAGCGTCGACGCTTACAGCTTCGTCGTTAATTACTATAACAAGCATCCTGAGAAGCAAGAGAAGTTGGAGAAGTACGAATTTATAAAATTATCCAAAGAATTCGTCACATTGCTACCGCTCACGTTAGATAGATTGAAACAGCAACAAATAAATCAACAGTAATGTTAACTTCTCTCTTTCTTTTTCACTTTACACTTTCGTGAAAATGTAAAATAATATTTTGTTATATTTTCTTCCGCGCAACAAACGATTTTTGTACGGAGGAAGTACGGAAATTTATATTCGTGTGCAAGGCATTTGTGTATATTGCATGTATTTAAATTTTAAAATGAATACTTTTTCATGCGTTTCCAATCAGCCCATCTCCTCGTATTGACATATTAAAGATATATTTAAGATGAAAAAGTTACTGTTTTGTTGTCTCTGTAGACCGATCTTCTTTTCAATTTCCTCCTGTTGAGATACGAAAAATGAACATTCTGTCTCTGTGCTAATAAAATGGTAATAAGAATTATTATCGACTAACGTTAATAATTTGGCATTTGGTCAAAAATCATCCTGATTAATTAATAAACAATATAATAGTAATAAAATAGGTATGAATAGTATATTATAGAGTACATTTTTTGATCATCCATTATTCTTCGGTACATACGTTTGAAATACGTTAAGAGATACTTAAAGTGTGCATCGTTTACAAGTTTGATTTTTAATATAAATTACATTAGTAGTATAATACATATTCATAATTCTATTTATACTTGAATAAATTATATAACTTCTTTTCCTAAGATACAATTTTATAAATTATTATACATATCTTATATTTATATTATAATTCTGTCTTTTTAATATTATATATTTATATATTTTTCAATATTTGCACGCAAAAATATTATAGCGCAGCCTCTCACGCCTGATAGATTAATTTAATAAAAATTGGACAAAAACGAATATTATTTTTGTTGCATGTCGCATCGCTACCAGTCGCCTCCTCGACTGATAAGGTAGAGCCGTTCCGGGAGTAGATCAGTAGATGTCAACACGTGCTGCAAGCTGCAAGCTGTAAATCTCTTTTGTATTCTTCGTAACCGCGACGGCGGGCGGGGCCGCGAGTCATGAGTCATCCGCGGCAGAGAGAAACCTTTGTCGACACTCTCGACGTGCTTGACAGCGAATTCCAAGTCCGATTGAATTTTTCGGCCGAAGACAAATCGACTCGCCCAGAAATTTCCACTCAGACTTCGCCACGCAAACAGTGATTGATTTTTAGTCTTAACTTTAAACAAACAGCGATCAAATCTAGCCGCGTATTGTCCGCTGAAAAGAGGGCAGGAGCCAATTTAATATTAAGAAGAAGAAGAAGAGCAAATCGACTCGGGGCGACTCCGGCAACTTCGACCAATAATACGACAGCGATACGAATAATTTGATAAGGTTAGATATGATTCACTGTTTTTTTTATATATAAAAACGTTTATATCTGCTGGCGAGGACGAGTGATTATATATCTTATATTTCTCTTAGGAGATGCTGACCGTATGTCATGTGATTCTAAGCTGCTAATAGCCAGTCCGCAGGATTCTGGATGTCTCAACAGATTTAATTTAATCTGTAATCATTAAAGAGATAAAGTGCTGAACAGGAAAGAGCAAGGGATATATTAAGACTGAAGCGTATCTTGACGACAAAAATGGAATGCTTGGATAGAATCGATCATTCAGGGGTGAAGGAAAAGTACCAGGAGGTTCAGAAATTGTTGGAGACCCCCGTGATGAACGGGTGCCTTCACAAGATTTACGAAAAAAAGAGAAAAGCTATAGGAATTCTAATGGAGATCCTGGAAGCGCTCGCCTACTGCAAAGAGCCCCTCTGCACCGTCGTGGCTGCGATAACTCATTTGAACATAGGTCTATTACAGGCTGACTTGAGAGACCTAGGACTCGCCAAGGAATATTTCAAAAAGTGCATCGATTTGTTGGAAGACACTGAAGACAGCAAACTGACGCCTGAAGGCATTTTACCGGCTATAAGCGCCAATAATGAACTGGGCATAATTTATGCGGTTGAAGGTTTGTTCGAGGAAGCTAAAGATTTCTTTAAGCAAGCGGAAGGCTTGTACGTCAAGTTTACGGAAGACGTTGGACTCGAGCCTGTTCATATGGCCATTATGAATATCGTGGGATTGACGGGTATAGAGAGAGATCTATGCGCCGAGAGCATCCTTGAGAAGCTTCACGAGTTGACTCTGTATAATCTCTGTATTAATGACGCAAGTCCACCCCAAGTAGGACGATAAATGTAGCTTCGCTCTATATGAATGCTGAGCAAGCAACTGAGTCAAAATAGGATAACGCAAGATCTGGATTACGTCGAATAGGCTTTAAGTGCCGCGACAACATCTCAGTATTTTACAGAACAAGGCAAGCGAGACATCTGACTGCGACGTCCTACATACTGGAGAAATACTCGGAAATCTTGAAGGCAAAGGGTCACCAGGGAGACGAGCGAGAGCATTGCTGTGGAATACGAAATTTACGATCACGGTTGTTATATTTTCTTCTGCGCAACAAACGATTTTTGTACGGAGAAAGTACAGAAATTTATATCTGCAAGGCATTTATGTATATTGCATGGCATTTAAATATTAAAATAAATACTTTTTCACATGCGTTATCAGCCCATCTCGTATACATTTTAATGAACATGACATTGCCATATTAAAGATATATTTAAAATGAAAAAGTTATTACTTTGTTGTCTCTGTAGTCCAATCTTCCTTTCAATTTCCTTTTGTTAAGATGAAAAATGAACATTTTGTCTTTGTGCTAATGAAATAGTAATAAGACTTATTATCGACCAAGTTAATATTGGCATTTGGTAAAAAATCATCCTGATTAATCAATAAACAATATAATAGTAATAAAATAGGTATAAATAGTGTATTTTTTTATAGAATATATTTTTTAATGATCCATTATTCTTCGGTGCATTTGAAGTACGTTATAAGATTTAAGTGTGCATCGTTCACAAGTTTGATTTTTAATATAAATTATATATTATTTATATAAATTAAATATGCTTTTTTTAGAAATGGATACATAAGTATAATACATAATCATAATTCTATAATAAATTTGATAAATTATTACATATATCTGATATATCTTATATTTATATTATAATTCTGTCTTTTTTTAATATCATATTTTTGTATACTTTTTAATATTTGCACGCAAAAATATTATAGCGCTGCAGTCTCTCACGCCTGATAGATATAATAAAAATTGGACAAAAACGAATATTATTTTTGTCGCCAGTCGCCTCTTCGGCTGATAAGATAAAGCCGTCCCGAGAATAGATGTCACTACGTGCTGTAAATATTCTCTTCATAATTCTTCGTAACCCGCGGGTCGTCCGCAGCGAAGAGAACGAGAGAACCTCGAGTCAAGTCTCGTACAGCGATAGAAACCTCGGATCAGAGTCCGACTCGTCGCCGACGTTGTTGTTGTTCCTCGTTCGTTCATCGTGGGTGAAAAATGGCGTCCCTGGCGGGTGTCCGGCTGTTGGCGAGGAACGCCGGCTGCCTCAGGAACTCGTTCAATCGGCTACGTTGCGCGAGCGGCGCGCTCGTTCAGATGCGATGCGAGCAAAGGCTGTTGCATCGCGGCGCGCGGACCGTGCTCGTTGTGCCGCAGGTAATAATGAGCGTGACACGCGTGACACCCGCGAGCGTCCCTCGCCGAGCGACGTTCGCGATAGGCGCGATTCCGCGGAACGCGCATTATGTAACCTGAAGCAACCTGACGATGAGACTACTTGCAGAGATGCGCAGCGACGGACAGCGTCACCGGGAATCGTCGTGACAGACGTGCCGGGCTTGTTGAGCCATCGGTTCAGTTCGCTCGAGCTCGACAGATCCTTTGTTTTGGCTGCGCTTTCTCACGCTCTTGACGTTTATAAAGCTCTTTCATTCAGTTGTAACAAACAATAGATTTTCAGCATTCAGCTGTTGGAAGTTGGAAACTGCGACACAGTATCCCACCACGCTTGATCTGGAACGTTAACTTTTTAAAAAAAGAAAGGAGAAAGAGAACTGATTGAAAGGAGCATAGAGCAAATTTAAATTGAGATAAATACATATTCAAGTTTTAGAAGAGGAGTACTGTAGAGAAGGCGCAAACAAAACTGTGCAGTTTACCGAGTCTAATGTTTTGATCTTTAATCTCTAGTCTCATTTTAAAACGTACAAGCTTATTTCTATCAGTTTTATGTGTTTGAGATTTGCATGAGTAATTAATAAGGAAATGATTTCAATTTCTAAAGTATACCTGCGATATCATTGAGCAATATAATAACGGATAATCAGTTGGTGAAATATTATATAGAATGCAATTAGGATGTATCTTTTATACAAACTATATCCAAGTGCAATTTAGATTTTTTTTTTTACGAAGTATAACTTCATGAAAGAGCTGAATGTTAAAATGTATACAAAAAGATTTGTCTAATGAATGCAGGTAAAATGCAATCGTGGATACTGTCAAGAAGTTAGAAAGAAACCGAAATCGATTAAGGATATCGAAGAGCGCGTATTGAAAGCAGTGGCCGCTTATAACGATGCCGTCACAGAAAAGGTTTACCTAAAATACATCTCTGTCTTTTTTTTTCTGGGAAAAATTTTGCAGGGCTTAAGGGACACACGCATCAAGCAGGTGCGCCAGTACAGTCATAAGGATCCGCTGACCCTTGACATTATCAATCAGCGGGTGCTCTTGGTTCTGAAACTTTATGACAAAATTGAAAGCGCAAAGGTATCCCATAAATTAGAGATCAATATCTTTGAAATATTTACCAAGACGTTTCTGTTAATAAGATAAAGATAAATGTTTCGTTGTAAGGAAAAATACAAAATTCCTGAGTGCATTGCGCAATTGTTTGAAAAATAATGTGCACGAATAAAAGGAGCATTATATCTTTTTCCAAACACATACATATAGCTTTTCCACATTAATTGCAATAGTTGATTTTCCTCCCGCATGGTATTATAATTATATTGTTTTTCTTCGTTGCTAGTCTTTTTGCCGAAATGTCTTGAGAAATATTTCTTAAAACAAAGGGTAGTTGGTTAACACCTCGCTTGATCGTGGCGTCCTGCGTACATACTGACATGTGGATACAAATTTATCTTCATTGACTCTTATTTACTCGATGCAATGATTCGCAGTACCATGTACTATCGTTAAGAAACATATAATATCTGAATTTAAATTTAAGTGCATAAAATATTCTCTTCCTAGCGTATTTGACTCGATTTATTTTATATCAGAGACATGTCAGTTGTGCAGGAGGCCCAGACGAGCGATCGAATTCTAATATCTGACGATACGTTGAATCTACAGTTGAGCCTGGAGTCACATTTTATGGACGACCTGGGTCTGGATTCCCTGGACCACGTGGAGATCATAATGGCGATGGAGGACGAGTTTGGCTTCGAGATTCCAGACATGGACGCGGAGAGGCTACTGAGACCCAAGGATATAGTGCGCTACGTCGCGGACAAGGAGGACGTGTACGAATAACACGCCTTGCATTGCGTTATTTAGGCCCCACGCGTTTTAGTCAACATCCTACCCCGTTGTTTCGAACTGGAAATAACGGATCACAGCGTCTTACTTTGCCGCCGCCATTGTTTTTTTTTTCTGTATATAGATCACTTATCATTATGTGAATAAAAAATAAGCGAATTGTTACATCGAATTTCTCTTGTATGCGAGCATCCTGAAGCGTTATGGTACATAAGAAATAAATATATATATATATATATATATATATACATATAGAGCCATTTATGATTACCACAGTTTAATACTGCATCCCGCGATACGACAGTTTTTTTTATTTTGTAATACTGCTGTATGTCGATTCTTCGTTAAATTAACTATACAGTCATGATTATTATTATTATTATTAATAATTATAAATTCATTAAGAACGTAATACGGTTTTGTTGTATCTTTTTTACGCCGAAAGTAATTTAGTTTCTGAATAATTCGGAGTTGACCATTTCGAAAATTGGATTAAAATTGTTCTAACAAATATAATAAAGTGTAGAATTTTTCGACTTATATTTTTAAACATTGGGTTCTCTCGTGCATACATTGCGTAACGTAAACGTTTTTGCTGAAAAATTCGCGCAAAAGAGCAGGATTTTTTCAGTTCATTTGCAAGACATGCATATTTATCGTCGACAAATCCCCGGTTACGCAATTCGTTTTGCAATTCCGAGCGGGTTCGCCGCGTTGATCGTACATTTTTTAGGGTATTTTGCTTGACGTACGACGAATTTTTCGAACGTGACGATTGGCCATCACTGCCATCAGTGGCTACAAAATAGAGGATTCCGGAAAGCGAAGGTGCAGACAGAGGCGGCGGAGTAGGCTCGCGCATGTGCGAGAGCTACCGCGTTGCGGCCCCAGCTGTGCTGCCGGAGAGGAGTAGTTTGACAATCGCGGTTTGTCTTTCGGGAAAAAGCGCACTTCTTCCCGACCGTGTGATCCAATTCTGTCGGCGAGGCGGGTGTCCTGTGTCCTGCAATGACGTCGAAATGCAGGAACAGAGATTGCGCGAATAAAATCAGATACGGCGCGCCTAAGTTGCAGGAGGTGCTGCGAGAGGTTGGGAAAAGTCAATGTTTACCTACTTTTTAAGATTTCCGGACGATAATAATGCGTTGAACGAGAGGGGACGCGCATTCTTTCACGAGCATTCTCGTGCGCGTAAAATATTTCTTGCGCCTGTTTTTTTTTTCTTATTTTGGTCGAAAGCTTAATATTCTTTGGTATCCTCAATTTTGAATATTGTGGATCTCTGTATGGACCTGTGATAAAGAAAGATTATTAGAATTGAAAGATTTATGAGGGAATCATGTTTATCGTGATATTATATATATATATATATATATATAAGACTCTGTTTTTTCTCGCGCTTTTACATTGCCTGATCTATTTTTAGAGATGTCGCCAGAGGATGCGAGAAAAGCGGAGCCAATTATTTAACAGACACAGAATCGGCTTGGAATCTAATTCGAAACCGGTACAGGACACATTGACAGAGATAATACGCCAGGAATTCAAGAGTCTGGCTACATCAGACGACAGTGGCACAAGTCTTACATTTAGAGAGATTGACGAGCTTCTAACTCAGGAAGAAGCGATTAAATTAGAAAATGAAATTGTTTACGAACAAGGTTTGATCAGCAAAATTTCATAGTTATACTTTTTAGCGAAATTTTACTCGTTACATTTTAAATAACCTATAATAAATTTCGTAATAATTGTCAAGAACTTGTTTGCATTGCAACAAGATTTTGATGGAAAATAATATTGTTGCAGAACAATGGATAGTCCAAGAATACGAGAAGATTTTGCAAGACGAGATTGAATACTTTGCGACGTATGCTGACAACGAGAATAGAGAAGTATTCTGTCCTATGTGCCAGAAAGCCATACTAGCGGAGGAAAATAATTGTGTAAATTGTCCAGTCTGCGGACTAAAATTGACAGGTCGTACCATGCAAGAAGTGAGGCATTTAATTAACCAGAGTGTAAACGTCCATGCGTTCAATTGCGTTCAAATGCCAATATTCATGGTAATACCTGATAATTGTAATTTCAATTTGTATCTGATATGCCATGACTGTTCCACTTTAGCATTGATTTGTTGATTATTTAACTGACAGCCTTTAATTTTCCAAGATGAGAACGAAAAACTGCTGAATAATTAATATATACTTTCATGCAAAAATATTAAATGCTGTCAATATCAATGTGTCCAAAGATTACGAGATAATAACGGTGAACGAATGCTATAATTTGCATTAGAACAAAGTTTTTTTGATGGTAATTATAATTATAATTGTGTTTTGTATTAGGCTTTTTTGTAAGATTTTGTAAGGAGGATATTTATAAACTTAGCTTACGTATACCTTGTTTCATTTTATAAAATCCAATAAAAATTAATTGTCACATTAAATAATATTCATTTTGAGAACCTTCCAAATGTGTCACTTTCAATACAAACTAGTTTGGAATATCACAAAAGAACATGTTACGTATCTGTGTACTTCAATTTTGATTATCTTAATTTTAATGTAATATCGTTTTCAGCGTGATTATTTATAATAGCTAACAGCAACGATCGCGAGAAGGTAGAGAAAAAAAAGTACATTAATTTGGATTTCTTCATGTTATAACATTTGAATAATAACATGTAAATCTTTATGATTATATGATACATATTGTACAAAAAAAAACATCCCTTCGATGAGTTCACTTATATTATTTATCACTTATGCATTGTACATACATGACGTAAGTGTAGTGAGGGCATCTACATATTGTATGAAAAAAAAAAAAAAAACATCCTTTATGCTCTAGAACAAAACAACAAATTAACAGTGTACACAGTGAAGTGTCAATTTAAAAAAGAATTTAGCTTTCAGAGAATTAACTATTTTGTTCTCTTTTAACATCGGACTATATACAACATTTCACGTTAACAAAAAACATTACAATATGCAGAAGCCCTTTGTAGTTTAAGCTATATTCGGTGTTCAAACCTTTGCAAATGATTTGTACATTATCACATGAATTTTCATATTAAAGATCTCATTTTACATAACGGTATGAACATGTAAGTTATGTGAGCAACTCCCTTTTTATCATCTCCACGCAATTGTAAGCTATATACACCTCTTACTAGTGTAGTTGTGCAGTTTAATTTTTTTTTACTTTTCATCTTTTAATTCATCTTTACTCTTCAAGTCCCATTTCTCCAAAATTTATCTCTTCACCCTTGAATTATTTTTGCAGTCTATCAGAACGTTTATGGCACTGATTCTATTATTTTTAATTCGTTACTTATATTTTATCGTATTAATTCCGCGAAGAAATGATCTAAAGTTAAAAAAATTTGTTCATTGCTCGGTCTGTACTGCTTTAATAGTTATTATAATTCCTAATCACAATCATGTGATAATTTAAATCAATATTTAAATATTTTTTCAAAAGATTAATAAAAATATTAAACCCAATCATTTTTTAAATCAAAGGTTAAATTTCAGATTCCTGTATTCCTATGTTATAATAATCGTATTCATTAAGCTTTCGAGCTGAAGAATATCTCAAAGCAGTGGAATAAATTTTATCACATATAAATGCTTACAATGCATAATAATTGAAAAATTGTATAAATATATATAGTAACTCTTTTCTTTATGTTTTATAAATTACTCTGTAAAGATATCATTAGAATATTCTTTGATCTTGTGTATAGCTTATACGATACTACATACAATTGGGCAAAATAAATTAATCGTGAGGAAAAGTACACGTGAAATGTTTTTTATCATAAAGTAATTATTTGCGAATGATTGTGCCATACCAATGACGTATACCATCAGCATACATACCGCAGTTTAACTGTATAGTATGTACGCGTATATATATTTCTTTTTAATTAACATCTATAATATAAAATTTCTGAATATTTTATACATTTTACGCTTTAACGTGACGTTGCAATAAAAAGAGGAATTGCACTTTAATTCTTATTTCTTCATTTACGTTTCGGTTACTGATTAACCGAATTACGTCTTCTTTTTGTTTCACATAGACTAACTTAAGTTATACGGTAACTATCATCCCTTATACATATCGCGCGTTCATATATATCTAAACCTTGAACTTTTTTTATATACAAACACGCTGTTGAATTCATGCACTTGATCACTGCATGGATCGTCGGCGTTCCGTTCGACTAACTGCCGCGAGTGCTTCTTCGGGAAGGCGATTTGGATCGGTTAAAATATCAGTGGCAGTACATAGAGACCTTAGAGAATTCAGAACAGCTGAAAATGATATTTTGGTCAAGATAATCGTACAAACATTTATTGCATTATGTTGCATGCGTTTCTTAATGTATTATTTAAAGTTTTATTCTTATAATATATTATTGTCGCGTAGGAGGTAAAATCTTAAAAAAAAATTTTAAAAAATTGCAGTACCTAGAAAGATCTTGAAAATAATCTCAAATGATTTTTTTTTCTTACTGTCATAGTTGACTTCTTGTGCCATACACATTTTGTATAATTGAAAGCAATGGAAATATTTAAATGTACGTTTTTGGATATCTCCCTTGTATACGAACCTGGTCTGAGATCAACAAGTGAACAATGTTGCTCTACCCACAATAATGTACTTTTATATAAATCATCGAGACTCGCAGTTGAGACTGAAGCATTAAAGGACAGCAACAGCGGTTCTAACAATATACTGAACTGATTATTACATTAAGGAAAATTATCTCTTTGAATTTTGTACATTTTAGAGTGAATCAACGCCTTCAAACATAATGCATCAAAAAAAAGAAAAAAAGGATACAATCCAGAATTTCCAGTTTTGTTGCGTACGCGCACGTACATATTCGTCAAACATCTCTTTCATTTTGCTGGTTCTATGTCTAGAAACTGGAGCACCCGTTGCAGGAAGCATAGATTGACAAGCACTACAAGAACAACATCATGAAGCATTAAAGACTACCCTATTTGTGTAGATACCTAATTATAACTTTTATTACAACTATTTATATAGATATAAAAATTTAATATATTCGTTCGTGACTTACCAACTAAATATTATTTCTAATAATTATTATTTATAACATCTCTCTAATTTATTGGAAGTTTGACTTGAATGTACCTAATAGACGTATTAAGGCACTCGATTTGTTGTTTCAGGCTAGCCATCTCCTCCTTTAATTGATGTCTCTCCGCTTTAAGTTGCCGAATATAATCCGCCCCTTTCTGTAACATCGCGGCTTTGCTCAGTTTCGCATTCGAATTCTGACTGAGCTGCGGTATCAGACTGTGCAGCATGTCGAAACCATTCTTGATGTTATATCTACGCTTCTGTTCCGCATGAATGTGGCCGACTCGCCTCTGCTCTTTGTACTGTCCCCTTTCCGAATCCTTCATATATCCACGAGTAGGTGATAAAGGACTACCTATGCTCATGGGGCTGTGTAGAGGGCTAAGGCTTAAAGCCTGGGGACTGTGTGCGTTAGAGTTGCTATCCTTTGGTGAACCTATTGGACTATTGTGGGACTGATGCGTTTGATTGTTCGCATTTAAGAGAATCTGTTGAGCTGTGGATGGTTGCATTGTCTGCAAGATATCAGTATAAATCATTGATTCCGAGCAATTTAAGAATACATATATTACAAATAAATAAATTGATTTCTATACAATACCTGTTGCTGTGGTTGCGGCTGCTGTATACTAGATGTCTGCATTGTTTGAACATTCACTGGGGTCGTGATGTGTTGTGTTGTTGTTACTTGCGTTATTTCTACCGTGAAGATAATATTACATACGAATCAGTCAACGTTTATCAAATATTTGTCTTATTAATATAAAATTTAATGAAATTTAATTAATATTGTAATGATATGTTGCATAAACTATAATTATGTTCAATGAATTTGATAACTTTTATATTTTTCGTACAAGAACGGATAAGATTATGATGGAATACATACTATTTGTAAGTAAATGTGCAAGCAAAGCGTGGCTATTCAAATTCAGGGTTGGATCGCTCACTGCAGATACCAGAGGTGGTGGATGTATCCTAGGCGCCGTTAAAGAAGAACTGCTTCGGGATCTATTTCTCCCTTTCATTTGATGATACTAAAAAAATATAATGCAATTTTATTAATAATTGAAAATGTTTCGACCGATACACTTAAACATTATTTTAAAAACTGAAGATTTAATATATTTTCTTTAGACTGTCGATCCGTAGATTGTCAGTCCTTTCTGTATATCAACGCGAGTGAGATACCAACCTTTGGTATGGCAAAAATCTCTTCTTTTTCCGCGTTGGATGTTGTCGGTTGAGGTAACAGCTTGGTGTGCAAAGTGGACGCGGGAAGGTCCAAACTGGATGATGGCCTACACTGCAACAATATCTGTGATTGTGATGGTTGCTCCGTCGAAGAAACCGATACCACTTGTTGCGTGTGATGCGTCTGAAAAATAACAACACGCATTAACTCCACATACTCGTGACATTCGACAAGCGTTACCGTAGTTTAGTTACCTTGAAACTATTGGTGCTAAATTTACACTGTTGAGCATTGAGGTTTTGTACGAGGTTTGAAAACTTATAGCACTGCTGCTGTGGCTGAACGATCTTGTAAGGTTTGCTGGACATCGGCGAGGTGGTTGGCAAGGGTCTTATTGCTTGATGCTGGGTTTGTAGTTGCGAATTAACGGCTTGTGTCGCAAAATTATGCTGTACCGCCACCAGATTTTGCACGGTGGCGGCAGTGATCGCGGGTATCTGACTTGCGTTAATTGCTGAGTGATCGTTCAGTGTCGCAATCTGTACGGATTGCGGTTGATTTTGCACCGGTGTTAACCGCAGCGCCTGAATCTCCATTGCGTAAGACTGCGGCTGCTGCGATTGGAAGCCCGAATTCTGTTGCTGCGTGGCTGCTTGATACATATTCTGCTGCTGCTGCTGTTGATGCTGCTGCTGCTGCTGCTGCTGCTGTTGATGCTGCTGCTGCTGTTGTTGCTGTTGGGATTGCTGTATCACGCGACTATTCCTCGACAACGTCGGTCGGCTACTCCTAGTCTTTTCTCGTATGGGTTGGTTCGTCGTAACAGACGCCTCGAAGTTTGGCTGAAGAGCGTAATCTTCACTCATAGCTCTATAATAAATAGAAAATATCAATATATCCGGGAATTATAATCGGACCTCGGACTTTGCTCTTTATCCGCTTATCCAAAGGCGTAATCATTTCGTAATATACTCACATGTTATTTCTATACACATTTGCTGCTTCAGGTTGAGGCTGAGTATATATTTTGGCGGTGTACTGGAGATTCTGCATGCTAACCTCTTGCTCTTCCCGAGACAGCTGTTGCTGTTGCTGTTGCGAGGTCTGTTCGTTCTTTATCGTCGGATCCTCGCCTATCTCGTTTATCTGATTAATCGGTGTCATCAGGTCCAAATCAGAATAATTAGTGTTTAGGTTGCTATTCCGGAACATATCTTCTTCTTCGGGTACGGGAGGCAATTTCGAGTTTAGGAATTCTTGAATCAAGATATGCAATATGTGAGAAACGATATATTGTGCGAGAAATAATATAAAATAAATGAACATTATGGTATACCTTGCAATGGTTCAAGGGTGTCCATGAAATCATCCAGGTTCGGTTGCAGGGGGCCTAGACTGGGTTGAATAAAGTCCGCTAAGCTGGCACCTCGCGCTGCCAAACCATATTTCGTGCATTACAATATTTGTAATATTTCTATAAGTAGTATAGTTTTGCTTCTACGATCGTCAAATATTATAATTATGTATAATTTTTCCAAACTCAAGAATACGAGCGGATATCTTCGGACTGAACATCTCAAAAAGAATTACCGATTTCTCTAGGATCAGGAAAGTATATTGGTTGATTCGAGGTGATGGTTGAAAAGAGCGTGTCGGTCATCAGTTCCATGTAGTCTTCGTCAACCATCATACTCTCCCCACCTGGAGCACCGCTCGTACCTCCGAATGCATTCCCCATACCCATACCGAAGTTAGCGGTAATCCCACATCCACTGCCCCAATCGAGCATGTCCATTGATTCCATCTAAAAGAAAGTGAATGTATTGAAAAGTATATTTCGCATCATGTCCATGTTATCTTTTTATATGATAAAAAACAAAGAAACCTATCTCTATTCAAGCAAGTATGACGATAAAAAGACAACGGAATCGAAATTTATTAATTATTTGTCATCAACCATCATTTTCTATCTTTCAAAGTATCAGAGACATTTTTTTCAAACATCATACTACAGTACATGCTTTCGCAAGGGCACGTACCATTTCTGTGCCATCCTTGTTCGTCCAGCCAAGAATTTTGTTTCGGTAGAACATACGCCATTTCTTGTATTCCGCTGTAACGGCCGCGAGCTTTCGTTTCCAGTATTTTCCCTCTAAGACCACCGCCTGATAAGAGATACGCCGTTGATTCACGCTCACTAAGCGCAATTTTTATTAGCGGACGTAAAAACATTTTACGACTTTTACGAGCTTACGCGGATCTTCTTACTATACTTCAAGCATGCGATGCTGTATATGCGCGTGTGTGCAATCTGCTAGTGACACTTCGAGAAATTATAAACCGCTACGAATTATCTAATCAAACGAGACGTCGCCAATTTGCGATAAAGATAATTCCCATTGCCCAATTGCGTAATTGGGCAAAATCAAATAGCGCAATAACAAGCTATTGCTATTTAATAAATCATTAATATCGACATCCGACGTCGGATTTGTTGCTGATATCAAGATCGAATGGTTATTGAAGAAAATTATAACGATCAATTCCCTAATCCTTTGCGACCGTTCTAAATACGAATAATACGGAAAATATCTCCGTAAAATTGTACGTTTTATATAAAATTAAAAATCAATATATGCGCGAGTATATATATTGTCGCGAAATTTTAAATTAAATGTTGGAGACCATACCTCGGGTTTGTTATGAGTATCCACGTCAAGTGGCGATGCAAACTGGCACACCAGAGTGTTTTGCTTCAATATAACTAGAAAAGAAAAAATTAATCTCCGTTGAAAATAAATTTTACGAAATAATAAATTGATCGAAAATCGTAATAATGCCAAACCAATTGCATTCAATAAATAAATATATGATAAATATATTTTTTCTGATATGTGCTTAGATTTTGTAAAATTTGCAGATATTTTGATTTAAATAAATGTAATAAAAAACCAATTTCATGTTCTTCAAAAGATATATTGAAGTAATTGCATTTATCGTAGATGAAGCAATTACCTCAAATATAATTCGAAGGTCCACGTTTCCGCAAATTGGTAATCATTAGATGATAAACCGAGCGCATTTACTATAATTGGCGTACTTAACTTTATATTTACGCTACGATTATCAACATACCGTACGATAAGTAAAAGTTAAAAAAAAAAGCGCCGCCTTATGTAATCAAGTATAAATATACTAATTAAAAATTATATATATAGCTACAGCCAATTAAAATGTAACTAATTGTAAGAAACGTCCCAAAATACAATTCAATTATATTTACTTCTAGATTATTTTTTTAACACATCATTATTTTCTTCCTCAATGTTATACATATAATTTTTTTATCTCGCCATCTCGTTTTGGCACGGTTTTTCGTGCTTGGATGAACAAATTGGGCTAATACAGTTCGACAATTGTGTATAGATATATATACAGGTAAAATACGAGCTTCCTCGGCTCGCAATGATAAATTGGACTTGCGCCAGGTGAGTATTGATGCGAATGTAGCACACGGAGATGGAACTCTTTAAATAGACGGGTAATTACTTATCTGGTCATTCGACGAATAGCAAGACAGTTGGTAGCTGTCTGAACTCGATAAACAGCACTCTGCGTATATCACGGTAATTGAAGTATCAATGAAAGCGGATTGAAACTGAAGTATTTCGACCAAAAAAAAGAGACGATAGTTTTGAGTCCGAAATTCGTGTAGAATCTGCTATAAATATAAAAGATTTAATGAAATAAATTTATGATTTTTAATGTCGATTCTCTCTACATGCAAAGCTGTAGGTATTTAAAATAAACTTTACGAATTATGTGGATTTTTCATTCTTGCATTGGATACTTCAATGGAAAAGTACAATATTTAAACGTAGAAACACTTTCGGGAACGAACTAATACGATCGTTTCATTTAGTATCGAGTGTTTTGATCAATAACACGATAAAAATAGATTACGATCGAGTTTGCGAACATGACGATATGATGAAGATAACGAAGCAAACCTGAAGCTTATCAATCAATTGTATTACTCTGCGTTTTTTCTTCATAAAACAAAGATAAGATTTACGGAATGATAAATTACATTTTATATCAGAAGATATTCTAGAGTTCCTGTGTTTATTTTTAAAACATATCGGCTGACAGAAAGTGCTAACAAGTGTTGTTTTATTCGCTTACACTGCATGTGCCAGCATCTCCAAATCACGTTGTTCAGTCTGATTTTGTCCTTCCATCTCAGTCTGATGCCTTTGAAGCGATTCCACTTAGGCGATGTCAGCTTCTGTCTGGAACAAATCCAAATGCCCATACGTCATACCCACTGTGGTAATTAAATTCGAATCTTGTATAATCAACATGGAGGATAAAAAATTTCTATGTTTACATATATCATGTCTACATATATATATCATATTCAGAAGATTATTTCACTTTTATATATGTATGTATGTAAAGTGTTGTTGAAAAATTTGGACAAACTTCATTTCTGATAAATCTTTTTTAAATTTGCAGTTTGGGATTTTCTTCTTATAATAACAAACATTTGATTAAATATTACCTTTTTTCAACATTTTAATTTTCCATATCAAATATTGTGATACAACTAATTCAAACTCCATCAAAATGAAGATTACTCGAAATTGAACGCATTACTTTATTCAATAGTATTCTGTACTTGAACTATGTATGAGATGGAATATAATCTATGTGCAAGAAAACATTTTTCTATTATATGTAACAAAAAGAGAACAAAATGCGAGTCAGTAAACTAATAACGAAATTAGTGTATCAATAGCTTGTGTATCGGGGCTACTTCTTGGAATATATTTCAGTCGGCGAAACACATGTTAATTTAAACTGCTGTCTTCAAAACATTTCAATTAGGCAGATGCATCGCAGTAATTTTAAATAAACGCGACCAATAATTTTGACTCGTCAGTACGCGAGTGTTTGCGATTTCGAATTATCGGGAGGCTCTCTATCTCTATGGAAAACACCGTGCGCTTTGTGCGAGCTTTCCAAGACGCAGTTAGAGTGATTAGTGAATTTCCACGCTAGAGTTCAACAAACGGCATGCTTTACATACGCATTTCTTCCTGGCATTTGTGACTTAACATAAATTAAAGGTACATTTAAAGGTCCTCTTTAACGCTAATGCTCAATTACTCGACCACATTTTTGTCATGTAAGTATTATTATTGCTGTTGCAATTTTCTCTTTTCTAACAAAATCTCTAGTTTCTTTGTGAAATTATTCTACAAATTCGATCGCTTATGTCTGTAATTTTTAATATTAATTAATACACAGTATGTTGTACATAAGAAAATTAATGTATAATACGAAATTGAATACTGTAACATGGAAACAATTATAATACAAATATTATAATATAAAACAAATATAAATATATATTTAAATGTCTTTTCCATCGATAAGTTAATTTCTCACGGTGGGAATATCTGAAATATATTAATAAATCCGTCATTGAGTTTTGCATTACAGGAAGAAACATTTATCTTGGCTTTTTGAAACACGCAATCATAAAATCCTACGGCGAGCTTTTCGTTATCGTCTTGTTCGTCGATATATCACTGACAAGAGAGAGAAAGAGAGAGATAGAGAAAAGAGTCAAGAGAGAGAGAAAATAATCTGTAGTCGGAAGATTTCCACTTGCTCGTATCTTTGCGACGAACGTATAGCGAGGGTTCTTCTCCTTGGCATTAGACTCTGGCCGGCCGGTTCTTTTCGTGTTATTGCCATTTCAATTTTTATATAATTTTCGAAGAGATTAGATAAGGCCACAGCGCGCGCGCACTCGAAAGACATGGCGGAGAAAAGAAATACTTAACTGTAACGAATCCAATATCGTTTCTGTCCGAAATTCTTACGAGACGACTCGTAAGAATTCCGTTAAAATGGAGGACTAAGATAAGTAAAAAATAATCAGAAGAATTATCGCGCGCGGAAGTATATGTCAGATTAATTAATCCCGTAAAATTAATTAAAGTAAAATAAATGTGCTGTATTATAAAATACAACTTGTAAATATATGTACGTTTTTTCTGTTACACATATATATCTACAGCAACAGCTCTAGTGAAGTAAAATTACTCCATATAGTTAAATGCTGATTTTATGTTAGTGATAAGCATATATAATAAATATTGTAAAACTTTTTACTGATTTTATTATTAATTATCCTTACGGATAATTAGGTTGTCATTATAATGTCGTTACAAACGTAACGATGTCGTAGCAAAGTTGCAATATCGCATTATATTGATCTCAAGAATGAGCACAGTTCAAGGCGGGAGTAGATTTCTTGTGTGAGCAACATTAATTTGAAAATTCCAGGAATTCTTTACACAGAAAGAAAAAGAGAAAAAGAGGAAGAAAAGTTATCAGAATCAGCGCTGTGATTAAGCAGACTAAAACATATATTGCTGATATAACAACCTTTGTTAAAGTTTTGCTACTATTGCTAAATTATATGGCTATCGCTGCAAAAAATGTTAGTTATCCATATTTTACGACTAGATTTGCTATATAGTATAGGTAATCCTCTTTTCCGTGTTTGCTATTTATTCATTACGACAAACACACATGTTGCAGAAATTATATTAATAACAAATTCCTATTTTTAAAAATCTAGAATTATGCTTTTTTATTATTTTTTTTTACGAATGAGATTTATGTTAATTGTATAATTGATAAAATTTTTTTGGATTCTCTAATAAACTCTGTTTGTCTGAAAACACGCGAGTCACCGTCTTTATTTGCAAATTTCTCATTTTCGCAACATTAAAATGATACCCAGTGCTATAGAATCTCATTATCAGATAATGCGTTATTTGTTCGCTGCACGATTACGCCGTTCGGTTGAGATCAACCATCGCGCAGTAGAATTTTCGATTATTATCGTAATTGTCGAGAAACTCAATGGTGTGGCAAAACAGATATCGCATTTGTAGGAAGATTTCCGAAAAAAAAACCATGGACGACAAATAAACTGCTACGCACGGACTGAACAAAAGAAATATGAGCCACTAGCTTCGATAAGCGCCGCACGAATCCCTCGATACCGTTTTTATTTTAAGCTTTTC
The DNA here is from genome assembly GCA_030770255.1 of Temnothorax ravouxi. Lineage (NCBI taxonomy): Eukaryota > Metazoa > Arthropoda > Insecta > Hymenoptera > Formicidae > Temnothorax > Temnothorax ravouxi. Next base: position 160,582 of record JASTWP010000242.1, on the reverse strand, counting down.
GCGGTTTTAATTTATCTGAGTTATAAGAAGAGAGCAAAGATCGCGCCATGAAAACTTAATTTGTGTCTGCCTTTAATTTCTCGTTAAGTGCGTCTCGAAGATAATAAATTAATTTCACGGCGAAAATTTCCTGGAGTTTAAGTTCCTAAATCTAAATTTTTTCAATAATAATAACTCTTCCTCGAAAAATATTAAAAATTTTTATTAAGAAAAAAATACATTCTAAGAATTTAACCATTCAAAAATAGTCTCTTAAATCTTTGTCGAGGTTAGTGTTGAGATGAAAAATGTCCTTGTTCAAGAACGATGACATTTGGATAGATTATCGCGCAAGAACTCAAATAGCAATGGAAGAGATAAATATCGTCCGTATATAATATTATCGATCACTGTAAAAATATACAGCGGGTATATACGTCATATGGCTAGAGAAACAGAAATAGACTGATGGGTAAGGGTGGGCTACCGATTGGATAGGTGGGCGAGCCTCCGGTGGGCCAGGTTTCGACTCGCGGATCCTCGGTCGTCTCTCGCACGCCTTGCTTTGCTTGTTGCCCGTCGCGTCGTGCGGAAGTGTTACGTTGCTGGCGCGTACACGCGCTACGCGCTACGAGCGTGTACTCACGATGACGCAGTGGCCTTGGTCGATAAAAGACTCTCGGAGGAGAGGAGGCTTTTACGGTAATCTAGGCGCGATTCGCATTTTCGCGATTCGTCGTTCGAGACGACGACGGACGACAACGACACAACAATCGAGATTAAGCGTGATCCGGGCAAGTCCGACGTTTCCGTTTTCGAAGGATCTTGTGCCGAGACGTTTACCAAAAAGCTTACACGGCTGTTGGCTGAAAGGCAAAAATCTTGTTACATATGGATTCGCGCTACTGCGTCTCGATCACCCTCCGAAAAGCGTGATGTAAATCGTAGATTGTCTCTGACCCAGAAACCGTCAATGTATCGATTTTCAAGCAACTGTCATCATTTTTAATTATACGCGTTATTCGCTAATCGCGACCGCGGAGATGCACCGGACGTGAGATACGCTGACGTAAGGCGTAAAACAATAGCATGCACACAAAGAAAGCAAACTTTCTCATGATATATGCAGATAGTGCTTGTGCAAGGAAAAATCTACAATTCGCTTATTGTGTGATATATCATAAGAATTACGTGAGGGACTGTAAACCCGATTTTCTATGCCACAAAAGAAAAAAAATCTAAAAAAAAAAGTAAAATAAATCAATGCAAGATAAATCATGTTACATCAGAAGTTATGCTCGAAGCATCCAATATCAAATGCTGTTACTAACTTTATTTTTTCTTTTACAATTAATATTTTATCAGAATGTGGACTTGCTTAAGTTGTTGACAAAGACACAGAGATTATTCGATAAAATATATCCTTCGCCGTCAACGACGCTCAATCGTTCTGTCGAAGAATGCAGAGGAAACTGAAGAGATGATCCAGTTTTACCTTTCGCAATTCGGTGTAAGTTTTTGTCGAGCATGGATGTTCTTATTCTGCGTCATTGCCGCGAATAATCTTACGATTGATTTAACGATAGCTGCATTTAACGTGCATTATGCAACGTAAGACGCTGGGAACGGACGTTAATGCATGCATTGTCGATCTCATAAAAGTTGGATTAACGACGTAAACACGGAAATTCCATCTATTCATATTTTCTTTAAAGTGCAGCGTGATATCGCGATAGAGAACGCAATCGGAAGTTTACCGATTAATTCTGTATTGTCGACTGACGTGTATCGCTGATGATTTGCGCAATTATTTGCTCTGACCACATATCCAGGATAGAAAGGAATAAATAAGTAAAAGTATAAGAATAAATAGATATAACGTCAATGGCTATATACAAGTTCCTCGTAAAAAAAATATTGAAAGAGCAAATAAATTTCTATTTGTTACGTCATCGAAGATTTAAATAATAACTTATACAAGGTTTAGCATTTTTAACATTTATAATTTTATATGTATATATATACAATATATATCTATTATTTTTCTAATAATACTGTAATTTTTTGATTTATTAATTTCAGTATAAATTCAATTTCAACGCACGGCTCCGCTCATAAAGTGTTCACAAAGTTTTACTGCAGTAAAAATTTTTTGTTGCAAATTTAATAAATATGTCAGTAAATAGTTTTCCATGATACCTATAATAGATTTAATATAGCTCGTGTTTTATATTTCCTAAAAATAAATAAACACAAATCTACGAATAAGTAATAGAATGCTGCATCACGATTATTCCGTTTCTATTGGTGATCTGGGATCGCTGACGTAAAGCGTTGATCATTGTACCGCTGCACAGAAATATTTTTCATAATAATCAATTGAGCTGCGAGGGTTTATGTCATAATTATACGCAAGGAATATACACCAGCAGAAATATACACAGGTACAGTTTTGTTATTGCAATAAAAATTTATTTTTTAGCTATACCGATATATAAACTTATCGCAATCCATTACAATTTCCCATACATTCGGCCCTTAACGCGATAGGCATGCAGTAAAATTCGTTCGATATCAAGATCTTCGAGCGATAATTGCGATTAGAAAAGTATTAAAATTTACGTACCGATTTAAGTTTGCGCAGCAGGACGTTTGCAAAAAGATATTACTCGAAAACCAATCGATAGCACTGTAGGCCGATGTCATTGTATCGGAAGGAGAAAAATGCTCGAAGCACTCGCAGGCTGTTCTAAATCACTTTCCTAACTTCGTCTACTAACTTTATCGTGAATCTTGTATCGAAACAATAACGCCATCGCGAGAAGAATTCCAACAGATACGTTTCAATCGGTAGCTATTACTGTGCAAACTGATCCTTAATCGTTTCATTTATTCTTTTTTTCCGCAATAAAACGCCCAGTCTAACGAGTTATGATTAGATCAACATCTAGTTATTCAAATCTATGCGCGTAAGAGTCGATGCTGCACTAGGAAACTACTCATATCTGAATATAAAACTATTTTTAATATACATATAGAAGAGTTATCTTTTTTCCCTTCGTTTAATTCTCAAAACAGTCTTGATTGAAAAAAAAGTAAAATATACTTATTCACACATTCAAAGATAATTAATAAAGTTTACAAATCCAATTTTCAGCTTACAAATTTTAGTAAACAATGTAGCATTCGAGTATCCAAAGGTAACTTTATAAACATTTTTGTTACAACATAGTTTTTTTAAAATTCATTTTGCCTCCTATTTGCTGGAAGTAGTGCGTATAAAGAGAACGTATAAAGAGATCTTTTTTATTGGTTCAACTTGCGATATTGTTTTTACGATTTACATGGCGCCATTATCGTTTTATTTTTATTTATCCTGAATTACGTTTGCATTGCGATGTTTATTAAGAGGAAGAGCACAAAACCTTATCGTCGATAACGGGACGATCGAAACGTGGCACGTCTTCCAGGGTCGCCAAAAATATAATTAATTTGGCTTCTTGTTTGTCAAAGCATTAAGAACAGAAGTCGATACTATGTAACGCGTTATCGGTGCTAAATTTACCGCAGAATTGATTGAAATTACATTGTATCAAGCGGTGCCGATACATTGACCGAATTGTATTATTGATGTTACCTTCAAATTATGATGTTTGCTCTCTTAACAATTCCGACTCGTTGCCTTATATATATATAACGTTAAACCGTATATTGGTGTATTAGATATCAAATAATAAATATAATAAAATATAATAAAATAGTTTTATATCGTAAGGAAATGCAGAAATTATTATTTTAAATCACAAGTTATATACTTCAAAAATAATACTCGTAATTCCTCTATTATCTTTGAGAAAAAATATACTATGAGAATGTACTAGCTAATGAAAGAAAGATAAACAGTCTTTTACTTTTTATACAGTGTTAAAGTCCATTTTTTACCATTTGCTAGTTAACAAATCATACTTAATAAATATCACATTGAAATAAAAATTATAAAAATCATTTGTCACGGTTTCAATTGCGAATTAATTAACCCAATCAAAATTTTTCAAAAAGCCACAAATGTAGCTAAGTGCCGTTAAAACTGCACGTGCGAATATATATATAATATAGCTTTTGCTGCAGGCGTGCCGCAATGAATCAGCTGTAACGTCACTGAATATGTCGTCGGCACATGTGGAACACGATTGTATGACGGATTTATACATTATTTGTTTGCATTTTGCATTGAATTTTTCAGCTTTATCATAAAATTACTTTCTTTACAATGTTAATTATTTCCTGTATATTCTGTTAGTATATATGTTTCTATATAATGTTTTGTGAAACGATTTTATTTTTCGCGAGATTTCCATACAATTTAAATAGATTTCTGTAAATTCTTATCGGCGTCCTAATTTTTAATTAAATCAGCATTCTTGTGAATATTATAAAACTTTTGTATTTTAATGTCCTGTTTGATATCAGCATGATATATGCATAGAATTCTACAGAAAAATAGTCGCAAAAGAAAATTTTATATAAAATATTATATGAAAAACATACCAAGAAGTATTATGTAAATCTATGCGAAATGAAAAGGAGAAACAAAAAGAGATCTATTTCTACCAAGTTTTGTAAATCAAAATATTAATGATTTTTCTTCGTTTTCCCTTAATTTGATCTTTGATTTGAAATAAGATGGATGTCAGTAAGATTGTAATGTAAACTTGGGTTTTAACTTTAATTTAAGTGTGTTTAGGGCAAGAGGAAACAATCGCGGCGTGTGTCGTCGCAGGGAAAACGGAAATTGTCGGTAGAAGCCGTGTGTGTTCGTCGACGTTCGCGACTTTAGCGAGGCCGCGCTTAATTGCGGTGTTGTCGTTTAGTTCTACGGCCTCTCTTTCATTAATTCAATTGTCCTTTATCAGCGGGAATGCTACCGAACTACCGACCAGCCTAGACCGGGCAGCATTTGTCCGGTTGCCGAGCAAGATGTGCCTTTCTGTTTTTTCCGAACAAGTATATAGAATACTTCTCTTCCTTCGGTATGCAATTGTATCGCGGATGTAAGACCTGTATTAGCCTTATTCTTAGCGTTATGGCATGTATTCCGGAAGGAGAAAGATAAAACAAATGAAGTGCTAAAAGTGAAATTAAAACAAACAGATCTATCTTTAGCATGTATGTTTTATCGCAATTAAACTCGCGATTTAATTGGATTATCGAGTCGAACATGTTTCCGAAAAGTATGTATTCTTTTATCTCGTATAATTGAATTCGCTGCTGAGAAAGTTTCAATCATTATGTCTCTCGTTTAACCCTTCGTCGGTTCGTCCGCATAGGTTTTTTTTTTGGTACCTTTACGCCGCATAGGTGCAGGTGGGTCGTTTTCGTCCTGACGTTTTTTTTTAGTGTTAAGTGTTACAAAAAATCTGAAAAAATTCATGGAGGTAATTCAAACCTTCAATTAGAAGTATCAATCATAAAATTATAAACAATTTAATTTTTTCACATAATTTGAAACTCAGTAGGCGAGTTCTCGGAGAGCATACCTTTTTTTACGGATGCGCAGTGGCGCCCTTTCTACCCGTTTTAAAAAGTTACAACTACATTTGGTTTTCGCCCGGACGAAAACGACCCACCTATGCGGACGAAGGGTTAAAAAGAAACGAAAGAGATAGGATCATCAGTTCAATTCTAATTCTTGCATTGCATTATTTGAAGTTTGTAATGTTGCATTTAATAATAATGTAAAATTTGTGTACAAAATTTTTGTTACATTGATATTAATAAAGTGATAGAAATTTAGAATAAAAACGAAATAACTTCTTAAAGCCTAATTTATGTGTATTTACCTTTAACTTAGGTATATTTAATTTGATGTTAATCATTAATATTGACATCACTCATATAATATTAAGAAGAAAAATGTTTCAATAGTTTTCTCAAAATAAAAATTTTCAAGTTTTAACAAAAAAAACTTTATATAGATATATTATATTATTTTGAAATTTTCTTTCTCGAAGAAATAAATATGAAAAATCAAGGGTTAAGTTCTCACACAGCTTGTAAAGCTTGATCCCGATTAAAAAAAGAAATTTAAGACAGTTTAGAGGCAAACCGCGCGATTGTGGATCGAGTAGAACGGCCCATCACTGGTACCGTTTTACTAGACGGATATAAAAAAATCGGAGAAAAGGAGGAACTCACCTGTAGGCGAGGGACATGCACTGGAAGAGTTTGTTCAAGGACGTCTCGATGCTCAGCTGCTGGGAGGTGCTCTTGTCGTTAAAAGAACTCGCGAATCTGTCGTGGAAGAAACCTGGCGGGACGGTGATCGAGAATCTGGCGGTCTGCTCTTCCTGGTCCGGCACCGGCACGGCGAGATCGTCCTCGTCATCCTGCGCCTCGGCCTCGAAGTCCGACACCATGAAGTGGCCCGAGTGTATCGTCTCCCGCGAATCCCGTCCGCCGTTTTTCTCCCGCTCATTATCGTTGCTGGCGCCAGGGCGATGAAAGCCGCCCTGGCTCGTCATTGCCGATGGTTTTCGGTATATCAATCCCGCCTGCATCATTCCGATCACCTGCGGACACGAATAGATACCTTCGATACGCGAATCTTAATCTCACGAATCTACGTCCTCGATCGAGAATAAATGGAAAGCCGAGCGCGCGAAGGCGTTTGACCGCTTGATGCGATTGCGAGATATAATATTGACAATGTGTGTACAGTTCGACAAAACTAAATTTTGCACTATATTCAATTTATGCAACAAATTATACGTTAGAATAACCGACGATAACAAGAATATCAATTAAAAATCGATAACAACATAAAATATTAATTAAAAACCTATGATATTTCAATAGAATTTTTTGCCGATTTTTTCCTGCACAAATGAAAGAGAGAGAGGGGGAGAGAAATAAAGAAATGTGCAAATTAGATGCACATTTGCAATAAGACAAAATTAAGCAGCTTTGATTCATTGGTTAATTGGAGTAATTAAAAATTTTTATCGCTCACCAATATTGTAAATAAATATGACGACAGATTAAAAAATCTAAATGGAAAAATTTTGCTTTATCTGTTTTACGGCCTAAAATAAGATTGCCAAAGTGGTATGTAGTAGGATTAGGCGACCTCGTTTCAAGAAGATGCGCGCAGCAAAGTCTGGGTGATAGAAGGAAAGGCTTGACAGACACAACAAGTCCCAGTTATCGCCTGTAATAAATTCAGCTCAACGCACTCCCTTTTTCTAAGTATACATATTCGAATATCAAGAGAGAGAGAGAGAGAGAGTAGAGAGAGTGTGTATGTATTGTGCGTGCACCGAAGTATAAGCTATAAAAAAATCAATACTTAAACACGTTATCTGTATATCAATATTATAAAATCGATAACACGTGCCTAGATATTTTCGTAGACGAGTCGCTCGGTGTGTAACGCCATATCGTAATATTACCTAATAATAACGCAACGAGATTGTTAGACAGCACACGAATACATGGATCAGAAACGCGAGTGAAGCACAATACACCTGCGATCGTATGATGGAATAAAAATATCGCAAAGGAAAAAAGAAATTCTACCTTTGTAATTAAATTAATATCGATTTTAATATCACTTCGTCTAAAAGGGATATGAGACTCCGACTGGCGCCAGGCTTCCTGTCGATACGCGATTAACAAGTTTATTTCGCGATAGCACGTGGCGGGGACTGCGGGGAGCGATCGGAACTCGGAAACTCCTGTCGGTTGAATAATCATATCGTCGAAAAACGCACGGCCGATACCGTTTTTTACGGTTCGAACGTCGATTTCCATGAACAATCGTGAACACGTGGCGTACTCGATACTCGATGGTCAGTGACTTCTCAGAGCTATATAAATTAAACGCGACCGAGACAATTCATCGTGACGATGGCGACGTGTCCCACGTAAGTAATGACGAACGTGATGATCAAACGTTGATCTAGCCGGTGGTGCGCAACGAATTTTCGTGTGTGACAATTATCTCTTATTTCATTTCGATTTACTTTATTTCTCGAATGGCGCGATTGTAGAATAGTTGTGAAAGAAAAAAAAAGTGATTTTCTTTATAAAATAAGATGGAACTTCTGTCTTCGACGATATTTCACGAGTAACTCCGTCGTGCAGCCTGTTTTAACTCTCTGACGCAATATATTTCAGATGAACCAAATTTCGAGCTTGTGTTGATGATTTATGATTACTGAATGTATCTAAACGCAAATCGAGCAAATATGACTAAGGGACTAAGATTGTTTGTATATAATATGTTCACGTGTTAACCGAATGGATTGATGGGAAAACATGTCCTATTTATAGTTTATGTGAAATTTGTAGAATTTTATATTTACTTTAGCTCGAAAACAATTTCTACATTCATGTCTGAAAATACGCGCTTCATCAGTTGATTCATAATACATTTGAGATTGAACCATGTTTCTCATTAAGTTATGCGACTGAATCACTTATGGATGTAAAATATAAAAAGAGTCAATAAATTAAGATGTACTGACTTAGGTCTTTATTTCGTTCTCATTTAATCGACTATTAGTAAGATACTCACTATTAACTTACTAATAACGATATTATTATAGCTCGTTTTCAATTGTACCGTTGTTATTGATACGGTATTATTAATCGTATACGGATGCCACTCCTAATCGCTCGCGAGATTCTGAAAAGTCCTAGATTTCTTCCCTCTAACGCAATCCTAATTTATCACTTTATCGCACCAGCATATAGATAGCGCGCTATGAATAGAAGGAATCTTTGGCTATAAGGTTCAGATACGATCGTACGACTTGATTGTTTATACGATTGTCGATTATCGTAAGTTTCATACGCGCCATCAGGTATAGCTTGCGTTTCTTTTTCTCTCCTTCGGCAATCTTAGGCAAGTACTTGCGGCAGCTCACGCGTCATTTTCCGGCGAGCGAATTCAGCGGTATGGCATTAGATGTCGAGAAATGTGAAGGTGTTCTGTCTCAACGTTGCGAATCGTGTGCACAACATGATACGTGGAAAACGATAATTTATGCACGTAGCACGTACGTGGTCCCTTCATATATCTCCGCGTTTCGTATCGCCAAGGATAATTTCGTTAACTGCGAAATATCCGCTTTTCGCTAAAAGCGCCTGCAACGTCGTCTGTCGGAAATATCTCGTTGCTCGACCTACGGCGAAACTCTCTTAAAAAATTAAATTTTCCACATAAAAACTAAATATCACGTTGAGCGTTAACAGCATTTTATAAGAACGAAGAAAGCTGTCGCGCGAAAAAAAGAAACGTGGATTTTAAAGTTTTGATTTTCAATATATTAAACATGTTAATCAGTTAATATGTAATTAATTGATATATTGCAATTATCTGACAATTTATATAACATATTATTTCTCAGATTTCTCGACAAGCCAGTTTTTCAACACTATTCCGTAACACGTCGGTACCTCTCACTATCTATAAAGTATTAATGCCCTTTGACCCTCTCGAGCTCGCTCTATCGCAGAGCGAAGTCAAATGCCTTATCCGTTCGCTCATTAATGTTCGTCGTGCAAGCGCGCGCACCGCGCTTAGATTTCGGATCGTACAGATAAAAGCGAGTAATTACAGTCAATATGGTGTAAGGCAGGCATCTCGTATTATTTCCAAGAGGATACTAAATAAAGTGTGTGAGTGAGTGAGTTAATTAAATCTACGTGATACACAAAAAATTCATAGCATCTGATATTGGTGCGCGTTAATAAAATAACAACGACGTACTTCTGGCATTTTTTCGTCTGATCCAGCGGGAAAAATTGACGCTATTATTTCTGATTTACTTTAGAGATTTCAGACAGACGAAAAATCTCGTTAATCGAGATCCAATTTTGTGATTCTGCACCAACTAAATCTCTATAAATCTAATCTTTCTAATAAAATAATGGAATTATCTAATTGATACACGGAGATGTTTATAACAGAGAAGAATGTAAGTTGGGTCAAGAGCTAATTCAACTTACACTGTTCCATAAAATAATATTATTTTTAATTCCTTTTCGTGATTTATTTCCAGCATCAATCAACATTTTCATTATATTTAAAACCGATTAGATTTATTCGAGACCTGCCATGCCAGTTGGGCAAAAAATTCTAAATTTTGCTTTAAAACGCTCGACACCACTTCGGTTTCTTAAATGAAGCAATGTAAAAAAAAAAAAACCCCATGAAGACGCGGTATCTCGCACAGTTTTTATACAGTCGTTACTTTGTTTTGATTCGCCAGAAACGCGAAACACGGTCGCTCTATAGGCGTGTTTGTCACATACATATTTACAAACAGAAGCAACTCTCCTCAGAGTAGCAAACACAAGTTCAGGAATTTCTACCTTCCATTGAGCTCTAAGGATTATCGGGGCGGCGAAACACAGCGGTCGGGCACGCGTGTTTACGACGCGTTGCCTCATCAATCTCATTTCGCGTCGGAATAGGGACCACGTTATGGGGAAAACGGAGAACTCGGGGCACGGTGCGCCTGTGAACACAGGCAGTGCCCTAAGAGAACGGTATTCCTGCCTTACATTCCTTTAAATGTTTTCGAGATGCCATGCGATTATTTCGACGGCTGGATAAAATAACCTTAAGACCAGATTCGAAATCTTGAACACTAGAACGACGATTAACGTATGCTATTTAAATATATATGTATTAAACATGTTAAACATAGCTTTGAAAAAAGAAATAAAAAGAAAAAAAAATAAATTAATCAAGTCAGCTCTCGTTTGCTAGCCCTGTCTCCTCAATTCGCCTAAATATATATATCTTGCAACGAAAATCATGTAAATGTAAAACTTAAGAAAATACATAACCGCGTTGTAGATTAATAAAACATTACTTATGTCCATTTCTATCAACGCAGGTTAATTTTGATCTTGGTTTAACTTACCTGTCATCTTTTCCTAGTTCTAAAAGTTAGAAAAAGATAGAAAGTAAGTTAAACCGAGATTATAAATTAATCTACATTGGTAGAAATGGGCATTATAGACACTGTCGGTGGTTCTAGTGTTAAAACGTAAGATCGGATATATACCGCCCTGAGATAAAACTATCTCGTCGCAAAATGAAACGTCCGCCCGCTTCAACATCGCCAAAGCTCCGAGGAAGAGGAGCGAGGGGGAGAGGAAAACAAAGGGTACAGCGTGTAGCTAAACAAACGGACGACGACGGTACACGCACGAAGCGACGGCGACGGTGTACGTACACAAACGGCTTCCCTCTCGCTCCGTAATTTTTCATATATTACCGTCGCCCTCCCCGCCCGTCTGTTTAGATACTACGACTCCTTTCTCTCCCTCCCTCTCTCTCTCTCTCTCTCTCCCTCTTTCTCCACTGGGCGAGCTGTTCGACAATCGGCTCAGGCGCATCGCGGCTCTCTTTATCGCGTCACTCCGCTCCCGCGTCACGATTTTTATCGCGAGCCCCTGGCTTCGCGTTTCATGGAAATCGCCCGCACGTTTCTCTATCCTCGCTATACCTCGCTGCTGCTGCTGTGTGTTCGTTCTCTCTCTCTCTTTCTCTCCGCCCACGGATCAAATAGCGCAGTTAAGCCCGCGAGTCGTTATCACTCCCGTTTCGCGTCGGCGAGCTGTCCCCCTCGACGATCTAGAAAACATACGACGCATCTACACGGACGTCGCGCACCAGATGTTGCTCCAATCCGCGGGAACAATTTGCGTTGCGGCCGCGACGACCGCGACGTATGTGCGCGCGTGGGCGCACTTTACGATGAATCGCGCGCACACACGCACACGCACACGCACGAGACGAACCTCCGTCGCACTCACCTTCTGGACCTATCTACACAACTCTTCGTCACCGTTCCCCGTCACTCCCTCTTTCTCACTCTCCGCCGTCGATGTGGCCGCCGACGCACGGCCCGTAGGGAACAAGCTCCGAAAATTACTTCTGCCCCGCGATCCCGTCGGGCGACGAAGGAAAGCGAAAAAAAAAAAAACACTTAGTCAAGCACCGCGATCCCGGCGCTTGTCTCGCGCTCGCGTCTTCGCGACTCGCGGGCTCGTCAGGCTGGGCCGCGAGGCGCCGCGCCCGGACGCGGCCCGTACGCGCTATTGTACGGCACACGCTCGCTCATGACGGCACGGCGACGCCATTTGCGCACTACACGAATATCGGTTATATCGGTATTGCCCACAATCGCCCGCGCTACGCGCTACACGACTGGCGTGACTGGACGGCCCGCGACTACGCGCTACGCGCTGCTACGCGCGCCACTACGCACAGCTGACGGAGGAATGCGGCCGCGCGGCGCGCGCGCGCCGACCAATAGCGGCGCGCGCCGCGTCCCCCCACCCTCTCCCGGCCAACGGCGGTTGCCGCCGACGCGGTTTTTTTAAAATCGCGCGGTATGCGGAGCAGGATGCGAAACGAAGGCTCGAACGGAGCTGCGCGATTGTTCAGGCAGTAGAAACAGGTGAGTGAAGCTCGAAAAGTTTGAATACTTTAAACGAAACATTTCCACGAGCCGTTAGAATTGTTGTATACTTTAAAATGCGTGTAAAATAATATAGATATTTATAATTGAACGTTAATTAATGCTTGTAATTAATCAGTATGTCTAATCTTTTTTTTTATATTTTAATGTTATTGTATATTTATATTAACGAATATTGAAAGAGTACGCTTACTAGTTTTATATCTTGCGTATGAAGGAAAAACGTATGATATTATTGTTATTATTAGTTTATTATAAATATATGTTTGCATTCTCCAATCAAAGATTTAGTTTAACACAACTTTGCGGGAATAATTGTCAAAATTCTTTCGGTATTAAAATATGTGTCTGAAAAAACAACGAAAATAACGTTTTCTATACCTAAATTTAACTATTATAGTATTATACTTTAATTATTTTGGCATTCTATATATAAAGTATACCTGCAAAAATGCAATTTTAATGATAGTACACGTATATTTGACTTGAATAAAATTAAGTATAAACCATGAAATTTTTTCTTTAAAGAAAAGAAAAGTAAAACATTAAAATTTTTTTGAATTTTAAAATTGCACGGAGAAAACTTTTAATAAAATCTTGAAGTTCATGTTACAGTTGAAAAGAACGTAATACAGAATTATGTTATACTATAAATGTATAAATATTGGATTTTTTTTACATAAAATAAAATATTGTTAAAAGAATACGTATATTTATCTGCAGTTAAGATACACCGGAATGTGAGTAGTTGTTTTTAAAGAAATAATATAATTTCTTATATTAGTTAATTATTTTTTACGAATTACTCGTCCATTGAAACAGTTACGGAATTTAATTTCACTATGTGAATTGACGAGTTGTACGAACGAATGATTTTAGAGAAAGATAATATTCTGTAATCTTATAAAACGACTAATTGAAATGTAAAATATAAATTTTTCTGGAAAGGTTTCTTACTGTTAATTATTAACAAATACCTTAATCGACAATGCAGCTTATTCATTTTTACATTTCGAAATTGTGTCGATACGATTATTTTAGTATCTCTGTCATTATTTTTTTGGTAACAATTAATAAAAGAGCTAATATTTCTATAACAATATAAACGGGTTAACAAATGCATTTCTTATATTAATAACGCAATAAAGATCGTACAATTATTATATCTATCGTGCAGTTTCGTTATATTGAGAACTTATTCTCAAAATTCGATGTCCCAGCCGGAAAATTCGTCTGGTGGAATATCGCGGTCAGGTGGATATCTTTCGAAGTTCCGTGTGTCGAGTTGATGTCGTACCTGAAAATGCAAAAATAAACTGGATTTCAATACAAATGTAAAATTTTTGTGTAAAAGATAAATAATTGAAAGCAAATTGCGCATTGTATAAATGTAAGAAAAGTGTAAGTTTTGCAAAAGTTTGGTGGATTAAGTTTAAATTTTACGATAGCTATATACCGTTGGTACAATGGGAGCCGGTAGAGCCAATCTCTGAAGCGCTTGCCAGTTGAATCCGGAAAACCATCTATTAAAAGAACAAAGATAAATTATTATATTTCATATACCTATCGCGAAGCAGTTTTTAAAATTTTACAAAAGTTTTCTAACGATCGACTTACTTGTGATCGCGAATGTCCTGTATCCCGTTTCGTTGATAACCCAGTCGTTCCGAGGCGTTCAAACGAAGTAGCTTTTTGATGATATTATTAGCGTTTTTGTTGACGATGCTCGGTATACCAACCATCTCGATACCCTTCAGGATTTTGTTGTAAGTCGTCATATGATCGGCTCCTCGGAAAGGCGGCTTACCGACGAGAAGCTCGTGCGTTAGGATACCGAGAGCCCAATAATCCACCGCTCTAGCCAAATGGAGAAACAAACGTGGAAGAAATATGTAAAAAACCAAGTAATATAACAATTAGATAAAAAATGTTGGAACAAGCTTAAATTACTCACCTGTCGTGTCCTTTATTCAAGATAATTTCTGGTGCGACGTACTCGGGCGTGCCGGCAAAAGTCCACGTTTTAGCTGGGCCAATTTTCTTACTAAAACCAAAGTCCACCTATAGAAAAAAAAATAATTTTTCTCTTGTAGGATTTCTCTCTCATTCTGTGACAAGAGTGACTAAATGATTAAGCATATATACTTCAAAGAAATTTTAATAATTTCATAATTGGACGTTAAGTATTCAATAATCGAGTGTCTCACCAGCTTCAAGTAGCCACGCGTGTCGAGCATAAGATTTTCCGGTTTGAGATCCCGATAAACGATGTTTAATGAATGAAGATGATCGAGGGCTTCCACCACGCAGCCGACCATAAATTGCGCGGTGGCGTCGTCGAAATAACGCCTCCTTTGAAGGGTCGTCCAAACGTCTCCGCCGAGACATACTTCCATGAGAAAATAGACGTATTTATTATCCTTGTATGTTTGATAAAGTCTGAAAAAATGCGAAATTTTATTTTAAGTTCGATCTAATTAATATTAAGACTATATGCATACTAAAAATCCTCTCATTACTAGATTAGAATTTATTTGGCAATTATTTCTTCTGAGAAGTAACTTAACATATTTTTATTATAAATTTTACGATGCTAATTACTTTTACAGTTTAGCAACAGGCACAACATTTCACAAATGAATTAAAATATTATATTTATTTTATATTGATTCGAAACATTGTCTTACATCCAGCAGTAATAGCTTAATATATTATAATATGTTATTGTAAATTAATTTTGATATGCATTACAATACTAAAAATCTCAATAACAGCTTACTTGCATATGAAAGGAGAATCGCACGCTTGCATAATGTGTTTCTCGTTCAGCACATGTTCTTGCTGTTGCTGCTCGACCATGACCTTCTTCTTGAGTTTCTTCAGAGCGAAGCTCTTATTTGGATCGGACCTGAGTGTGACCAGTTCAACACGACCGAATCCACCCACTCCTAACGTTCCCCTCGTCTCAAGGTCCATCAAGGTTAAATTCGCGTACTCGTTAGTCCACTTCTTCGGAGTCAACGAACGCTTTTGCTTCTCGTATTCCGCCAACCAGTCCTTGTTACGAATCTCATCCAGACTGCCCAGATAGTTCAGGAAAGACCTGGCAATTTCGAATTATGTAAAATTGCGTTTTATATTTATTATTAATTATTTAACACGTGAAAAAAACAGCCTCAAGTGAAATAAAATAATAATTTTTGTAGCAATAGTAAATGTAATAATGATCTATGTTGAAGAATAAGTAATCTTAAATTTACCTTGAAATAAAGTAAAACAATAAAATAAAGTAAAATGTTATCGTTTTAAATAAACAACAGATATCCTGGTTTAAATTATTTACGGATCGATATTCCATAGAAATTAAAATAGCTTTCGCGACTTATGTTCTCGAGCTCGTTTAAGTTTCGATGATAAATGTGTTGATCTCAGAGATTTACTAATTACGAGATAACACCTGTGTACTCGAACTCACGTTCTGTCCAGTGTCAAGCATTCAACACCAGGTGCAAGCGCGATCGCGTTGGCACGTCGTTCTCCACCGTCATCATAGAGAGCCAATTCGCCGAAATAATCTCCCTTTCCGAGGACCACTAGCTCCTCCTCGCCTCCGTACTCGGTGTCTTTGGTGATCCGCACGTTACCGCCGCTGATTATATAAAATTTCTCACCCTTCTCGCCCTGCCGCAGTATTTTCGCTCCAGCCGGGAAAAATTCCTGCAAGCATTGTTATAAACGTTCTTTTAAGCTATATTATAAACTAAGCGACGAGTAGAATGGTATCCTTTAAAATATCTTTCTTACTTACTACTCTTATGAGGTCGGATATCTTTGCGAGCACGTGGTCCTTAGGTTCTGGAAGTTTTTGGAGAACGGAAACGCGTTGGAGGAAGCGGATGTTGCCTTCCAGTTGTTCCTGAGCCGTTCTCATCATTATGGTTAGAAATACTGATCTGTCGAGCACCCATACTTTTCCAGCTTTCTTTACTGAAATGACGCGAAATTGGACAAATATTAGCTCAAAATTAATTCTTAGTTCTTAAAAAGATTTCTAATCTTCTACATTTTCATAATATGTATCATAATCTGTTTAGTAATATTGTAAATTACTGATTTGTGTTCATATATCTTGTTTTACAAAAATTTAAAAATATTCTTTAATTTTTAGACTTTAATTATAATTATTTTTCACGTTTACCGCTAATAGATCGAAGTCTTTTCGTATTGTACAACAGAGCGATCTCTCCGAATGCGACTCCTGGTCCGAAACTTCTTTGGAATTTGTTCCCTTCGTAAATGTCGAAATCTCCTTCCGCCGACACGTACAAGTGTGAACCTATACGAACAAATAATATTCATATAAAATTTTATATTACATTAATGTTTATCATAATTATTCTGTAGGCTATTGTATATGTTAATAATATATTTTTAATTATCTTATATGTATAATAACACGTAAAAGCTTATATGTAGGCGTACCTATATCGCCCTCTCGGATGACCAGTGTATTAGCGGAGATTTGTTTGGGATACATGGCGGAGACGAGTGCTTCCACTTGATTTTCTTCAAGATTACCCAGAAATTCGTTCTCCAAAATGGCCCTTTTAATTTGCCTCGCACTCCTACAAGTAAAAGAACAATAGTATTACGTTCTACTTTTCCGAAAGATTTGAAATAAAAAGTGAAACCTATGCCGATTAGAAAACAATTACGTAACATATAATTAAAAAATTATAATCTTTAATTTAATAATATTAAGAGCCGGTTGTTCTAACTTTGTCGGTCAGCTAACTAATAGTTAAATCATATGTCCATCTTTGTCTAATTTAATGGATAAACAAAGACATATAATATGATTTAACTATTATATAGGTAGTTTACCAACAGGTTGGAACAACCGGCCCTGTCATATTAGTTTCAATGCTAATTACTATAAATTATATTACTATTTATTATCATTTTCTGGTCACCTGGCATCTTTCTCGTATACGGGGGTCGGTGCCGAGGGTGGCGTCGGTGTCCTTCCGATGACGCCACCCCTTGGATTATTTACATGTTGTTCGCCATTGGTCACAGCAGCCGCACTTGTCAATGCGGACAATGCGGACTGTTCTTGATGTGATGGCAGGTGATTGACATGATTAGCTTCAGATGGCAGTGATGATACTATGACTTTCGTGAGTGAAGTTGATGATGCGGACGATGTTGGATCGGCGCCATTTACGGTTAACGAAGGCAAGTTACCAGGTAACGGGCGTATCTAATGGAAATGAGAATATTTTAATTAAAAAAAAAAAGTTTTTTACTTTCAAGGTAGTTCCTTTCGCGGCACTTGATGGTCGGGTGGCAATCCGTCGTGAGGTGGTTGAGGGTAGGCATATGTTGCAGCATTTCAGTAATTGTAGCGATGTGAAATGTGATTTTGCGAGCGCGATTTAATCGTATTTGATTGTTTGCTAATTGAAAAAGTGTCTGTGCGGTTGAACTCGATTTAGGTTAGAATCGAGTCCAACCGCCAACTACTGTTGTATTTTTTTTTTATTGGTGAATGGTTGAATGCGATTGAATCGTGCGTGTGAATCGTATTTTGTATTATTGTAATTGTTGGGATGTGTTGCAATGTGTTTGTTTTCGGTTGGCGGACTGTGTGTTGCTTGGCTGCGGCTGCGGGTACTGCGAAAGGACTACCTTAAGCGGAATTTTTCAATTAAATTAAAAAGTTGAAGCGTGAAATCATGTCTCTTTTAATGACGAACAATTCATTTATGAATTACGTTAATAAGACGTACGACGCCTATAGTGAAGCTGGAAGAGTCCTCGTAGCCCGGCAGAGGGGTGAGATTGATGCTACCCCTCTGCCCGAGGATATTGGCCCTCGGAAAGCACGAGAACCTCATGTTATCTTCGTCCAATGCATGTCCAAAGCAAATTCTTTTGACGCCTGAAAAGAAAACACATCACAATTTATTTTAAACGTCTAGAGTTTGTATTGTTTTATTGGAAAAAAAAAGATACAGAGATTTACATTGTAAAAATAAATTAAACGACATGCAAATTATACATTGAAAATTCGTATAAGTACAAAACATTAATTATATTTTTTATATACACATATGTACAGTAAAATTCAGCGATATCTTAATATTCTTTGTCTTTATCAATGTGATTGCATTTCTATTGATAGCACGTTAATTAATTTACAATGTAATTTTTATCCATAATTATGTCATACAGTAATATTTAACATTAAAGAAAGATTACTTCATTATACTTTATCAAAAATCAAAGTCTGAGCGATTTAATTATTTTCCCGCGGGGCAATTAGCTAAATTGACAAAATTGAGAGGCAAATAATTTAATCGTTTTTGGCATCTAGGATAATTCATATATAACTTTGTCTCACATTTGAATATACATTTAACATATTTCACTAATAATTATGTCCCACTTGCGTCGAAGAAATTTAATGTTTAATTAAGCTGACAGTCATAATTGAGCGGAACACGTAATGCTACAGTTATTCGGTGATTATTCGGTCACTCATGACTCATGACTCACTCACGTGTCACGTTTCTTTCTTCATAGCGGCTTTAAACAGGTGATTATTCTTCAATATCGCTTCACGCGGAAGTCACTCATGACTAGCACTCGATTCCTTCGCTGAGCCTTCTGACTCGTTCGGTTCGCGTTTCGCTCATCCTATAACTACTCCACTTTTCGACGCGCAGCTCTTTTTTCATACGCGACTCGGTCTCGTCGCGAGAGCCGATTGCTTCCACACCAGTCACATGCTTATGTCCAATGGTGTTTGGTGCACGTGATATATTGTACCTTGACGTCACGATGCATTAGCACATGCTGATGATGAGAACATTCTCGACTCTCTACCAAGCC
This sequence comes from Temnothorax ravouxi, assembly GCA_030770255.1. NCBI lineage: Eukaryota > Metazoa > Arthropoda > Insecta > Hymenoptera > Formicidae > Temnothorax > Temnothorax ravouxi. The sequence goes on along the minus strand of JASTWP010000242.1, from coordinate 141,206 downwards.
CGATCATCTTTTCCTTTTCGTTAAGGTTTCCCAATTCGCGATTACGCTAATTCTTCTGGAAAGAAGTTCTATAAAGGTATATGCTGACTTCCAAAATGCATTATAAGTATTGCAATAAACGTCACTTGCAATCATGAATTTGCAATTTGCATTGCATATTTAATACTTTTGCTTCCTCATAGAGGAAGTTTTGTTTTCGTAAAAAAAATTTTTTTTATTTGTTTTTCTGAATGTGTTCAGAATGTTCTAAAACGTCGAAAAATTTTAATTTTAAAAAATGTCTGTATGTATGTATGTATGTATGTGTGTGTGTATGTGTGTATGTGCCAAATTTACTGAAATTTCTATAACTCCAGAACTTATCAACCAAATCTTAACGAATTATATATGAAATAGGAGTAGAAAGAACTGAAGAATATAATAGAATTAATAAAAATTGCTAATAATTAAGGAGTTTAGCTTTATATGCGGTTAAAGGTCCCTAATTTTGATTGCTTCCTCTATGAGGAAGCCAAAATAAATAAATATAAATAATTATGGCTTAAAATAGAGAAAGCAATGCAGGTTTCTACTTGCTTACTTAAAAAATATGAGGAAGCAATGTACAAGTTTCTACTTGCACCCTGTTTATTACTTCACGGTGATTTATCAATTAATTTCATATAGAAACTAAATATATAATAATTTTAACAATAATTTTGTTTCCTTCTTTTCGTAATTTTCTTATAATTAAAATACGTCTAGAAAATTCAGTTTGGCAGGCCGGTGCCATTGATGCACGTGTTGTTTAAGCTACTGCCGGAAGATTCATGTTTTGCTCCTTTAAAAGAACGTTCTGTAATGAAAGTTACATCGCTTGTTCTATTGAATAGATATAAATTGCCTGCCAAGTTGCAAGTGCACACAAAAACTTCACAACCGTTGTTCTCCTCAGCAGTGCTCTTTCACAGAAGATTCGCGACAAGGCCGGCATGCATCTTGTGAAATCACTCGATAATTCAGGCCGCGTTGTTGTTGATTTTGTCGCGCCGCGCCGTGACAAAGTGATTCATTCGGTTTTATTAGAATCTTTTGCAAGGTGCACATGATACTGTATTTATTTTATTTTTCACTTCTAATCTTGCCTCGGGTATTGTTTCACGAGGCCCGTGAGGTGTCACTCCGTTTTATCACCAATATGCAAACAACGGAGGAATCTCGAGATGATATCTTTTAGACGTATCCATTATTCACGACGTTTTAAAAATCTCGGTTATACTAATTATTACTATATTTTGCGACTTTATAAAATAACTTTTCTTTTATCAACATTGGAAGAAATACTATTGGAAGAAATTACTATTCTTTTCGAAATCTTTGAATTTCTGACATCAAACATTCGGATAATACTCCAAATAGAAGATAGAGTTGATAATTTAAAATTTTCTGGAAAGTTTTGCTATTTATTTTCTGTATTTGTGGAATCTTATTTAGCTTTTCTACTTTTCTAGCTTTTACAATCATTTATAATAAAGCAAATTTATTTTTAATTATTTTCAAGAAAAAGTTTTTGCAATTTTCCAAGGAAAATATGATTCAGTTCTTTATATTAAGTTCATCAGTTGTCAAATAATCCACGTAATTGTTATGAGTCACGTATCTTTTCATTAAGATTTCCGAATAGTTCTTCCATTATTGTTAGAATATAACTATAATTCTATCTGATGCAGACACAATCTTAATTTGAAGCTCTGTATAATTCTGAAATGATACATGGCCTCCTTATACATTGCAGATGCAAGGTCGGCTCGTATCGGGTTGTACGAACTATATCGAGGCCATGATAACGCTATTTGATTAAACACAAGAGCAAACGATTGCCAAAACCCTAAATATAGCTCATCCACCGAATATACGTTCGTTGGGCGTCCACGATAAGCTCTGCGTGTGATCAATTAATTAATAAATGATTTTCTACGGAACGATTCTTGAAAATTCATCATCATTTATCGTTTCTTTCCGCAAGAGCATGCTAATAATAAAAAAGAAATGGTTTCGAAACTGTGTGCGATAGGTAAATTGTGCAGTCAGAAGCAATTCGCAAGCAATTAAATCGCTGTGAAGTAATTGAATTCAAGCCTGTGAGATTCTATCGCGCGCATCGAGCTACGAATATTATATAACTATAATTAACGAAGCGATGCTATCGTTGTTCATTATCGGCATCCGAGCGGGCAAATCACGCGTTTTGCCATCGCGTCCAGAAATCAAAGATAAGAAAGTCTCGCGCTTCCGGTATTGCGTAATGTATATATAAACTAATTAGATGACTTTCATGTAATAGAAAAACATAAAACGTATTGAAATAGCACCTCAGGTTTTATAACTGAAACTTTTAAACAATACAATAATGTTACCCACGCGTTGCACGCAGCAAGAAAAATTTATAGTATAATAAAATAATTTAATTAATTAATTCCAATAATTGAATAATTTGAGCACAATTAACGAATTAATTATTATCTGCAGTCATAAAATAGCTTTACAGTTTAAGTACGTAAATGTAATTCCATAAATTTCCATAAATGGTTAAGTAATGTCGATCTAAATAATTGTTTCTTTCTTCGAATTTAAATTTTGTGTTGAGTTTAAAAGTAATATCGTTCTTTTGACTCAGGATAATTGTAATCGATTGCTGGTTTTGACTCTAAATAATTTTTTAGTGCTAGATTTTGGTGGTTATATAAAAGTTTAATGATGTAATTTATACGGTATTTGCTTAATGTGTTTAATTATTATTACTTATTTTGCATCGTAATAATCGTAATAATAATAAAATCAGTATAATAAGTATTTTAAGTTCGTACATTATAATGTATGGAATCGTTATATTTTATGCAGGAAAAAAATGCACGGACGAGGAAAACGAGAATTAAAAAACGGCAGTCGATCGACGATTACACGCAATTCCACGTTCTTAATGCGAAACGACATTTCCTGTCTCTGAAATGACCATGCCTCGTTAACGACTCGAAATTAAGGTTTCAGGGGACTAACTGGTGCTTCGCACTTCTGATGTGTGCAACGATGCGCTCGACATGACTTGCCAGCGCAGCGCATCACGCGACACGTTTTTCGCTTTGTCTCTTTTAGCTCAGCTGATGTTTATGTAAAAATTTGCGAGGTCGCGAGTCGCGGAAATGACGGGAACGTAACAATATTGTAATCTGTTGCACAATGAGCGCTGTTGACTTCCCCGACGGAAAACACTGCACCGGCAATATCTAAGTGCATATGCACGCGTCGTCGCTGTTACGGGAAAACTGATAAGGCTAAATGATATACAAGTATAATATTTCCTGTCTTGCAAAATTTTAAAACATTTTGGTCGTGTGTATTTTTAAATCGAACGTATACCTACGTTGTTAAAGGATGAAATTTGAATACCTTAAGCTAAATAACATTTTGTTATTTTTAACCACCATGTGTGCCGAAATTTATTATTTTAACACAAAACAGTATTATTTTAACTCTATTTAGTTAAGTTAAATTAACGGCATTGAGTAGGAGCAGTGGCGACTTATAGGAATGGTTAAAAATATGACTTAATTTGACATTACAAAGTTAATACTTAATATTCGAACTTAATATTCGCGGAAGATAATGATTCGGTTAATAATTGGAATTTACAGAAAATCTTGAAAGCGCTCCTCCAATGTACAATCATCGAACTCCATCTTCTCATGAGAGATCTTCTCATGTGTGCGTACTAATTATGAACTTCCAGTTTTAATCTTCGTTACTTCACATGATGATATTTTTATGTTTTGCAAACATTTTATAACGTAAACGCGACGATAACACGTGCTATGTGTGTTAAGGTAGCGAACGAATGAGCATTGCCCGACATTTTATCGGTATATTTGCAAAGAGGTCTGCGTATACATTTTAAGTCGCGGACAATTAAGGTAATATTGTTTGGTAACGTCATAGTTACACAGGCGCCTCTTTATTACTGGCGCGTTTAATCAACTGTATCGACAATCGTTGCCGAGGTTAATTAACTTCATCCATGCCCGCATATGTGTATGGCAGTAATTAACTTTCTTGACGCCACACGTGCGTGTTACGTGCGTATGACGTTTGCTTTGTGACGAATAGGCTGTTGTGGCTTTATTTAGTCATTATTTTCGACTCGTCGATCACCGCTTGCCCTTCTTCAAGTTTTCACAAGTTATTATAGAGATAAAACCAAATAGAGGGCATGTAAATGTGGCAATAAAAACTAAAAATGTAATTAACATTCATTATCTGTTTTAAGAAAATTAAATTTTTCCACTGCATAATGGTCTTTAGAAAAGACGTGAAAAATAGTACAATAGGTATTTAATATTGAAATTTTAATATTAATTGGCCGCAAATTTATATTTTTATTCAAAAGCATTAAATTCAGGTACGGAATAATTGTACAAATCGAGTATTTTTTATTAACAGAGTATTTATGTTCTCATTGCAGCATTGATGAAATTACGGAAACTTATCTCTTGGTAGACTTCTTTGTTTTATCGGTCTCGGAATGCAAGTCGATCTTGAAATTGATTTAGAACGGTATCAGGGACACGAATCGACGTTTCCGTGGATTGATTAGATAATCGATCGCGCGGATAAAAATGTGCGTGAGGAAAATCAAATATTTATTATCGCTTTGTCCTCTCGACAGAGCGAATTCGAAAACGTGCGGCACAATTAGGGACGCTCAGACCGCCTTTCGAGACTCACCCTTCAGGTTGACGTATAGGAAATCTTTCAAGATAGATTGACAATCCTGCGCCGGTAGGCCCTTGAAGGACGAAGAAACGTGATATTAAGGAAGATTTATGCGCTTTCCGCTCGCTTGATCTCGGAGCGAAAAGACATAAATCTTTTTTTTTCTTTTTTTTTTTAGTACGACCGCACGGAGGTGTACCGCACGAATTCGCGCGTTCGACTGATGCCTCAAGTACGACAAAGACGCAGAAATCTTATCTAGCCGATAACAGAGCGGCGACGAGCAGTGTCAACAGGCAGGTATATGTGGCGCGCGAGCATCTTATCTAATGAGTCTATTCTTTTTCCATTAATAAAACCGACTTCGTGCTCCTTGTCGAGCGCTCGTACAAGCAATTGTAACAGGAAAAATTTTGTATTTTTTCCGCCGGGTAACAATATTAATTTATTTTCTGCTTACTTCGTTACGTATATACGAGCCACATCAAGTAACGGTAAAAAGTTTTGCTTATAACTATTTTATCGTTTTCTTATTTTTGTTTCTCGAAAATAAGCAAAAACTTGTGAATTATTGAAAATAAATTTGCCACAGATCAGCGCATGATAATTATTAGGTTTTACTACATAAAATTTTATTGTACAAAAAGTTGATAATTCAAGTTTAACAAAAAAATATATTTCTTGTATATTTCTTTTTGTAAACGATATTTATTAGATGAAATAATGTCTCTTGCAAATTGGAAATAATATTGAGCTATTCTATTAGTTTAAATGCTATTGTAATTCAAAGATTAAAATGCTAATTTTACATGTACTAATTATATGTATGTATATATTTTGCATATTATAAAAGGAATATTTATAAGAATATATTGATAAGTATATTAAAAGGATCATTTATATAAGCATATTAATTTACTGACACATGCAGAAGTTCATTTCCAAGGTTAAAGTAAAATGTTTAAGCATGAGATAATAAATGTTCCTCGAATATTAATAGTAATATCTGTCTGTATGTTATCATGCTGATTCAGCAATGTCTTCAGCTTGCATTCTCACATTATAGTGAACGAAAATTATACACGTGTGTCTAAAATTTTCAATATATAATCTGGAAACTGAACTCCAAGAGTTCAGACATTCGATCCGACGACGTTCCCTCGCGAAATTGTAGTATGTGTCAGCGACGGTAATTAAATGACATTGACAAAGCAATTAAATAAGTGTTTGAAGTTATGATTATTAAGTATTACAATATATACGCCATCGTGTTTGAAGATATTGCCAATACGCTGTTGTTAAGATTCTTTCCGTTTCTAAAAACAATTAATTGTAAGAAACATTTATTCGTATTCTAGAAATTATATAGACCTATTATTGACTTAGCAAACCTCAGAAAGAGACTTTTAATTTATCGACGATTACCTAAGTTAACAAACTAATAGAATTTTCTTCTGATCTCATTTGCCTTTACGTTTTCTTCATTCTTATCTGCGTAATGATAGTCTCTTATCACGGGCCTTTATCATGTTCACCACTTGTTTTTTTTTTTTTTTTAATACTACGGCAATCAGTTCTACTTATTTTGTGCTTTAATATATTTTTCTTGTAGTAATTAAAATTTATCCACTTATAAATTCGATTTTTCAATTGTAATCTATTTATTTAAATGATTACGTTTTCACTCATTATCTATCCGCTTTGATTCATCGAGATTAGCAATCCGGGTCATCCCCCTTCTTTCTTATCATCCGCATTTTTTTACTAACAATTAGATAGCAACATTAGATAAACAAAGGGGATAGCCCTTTTCCCGAGAACTGAAACATTCGTTGTTTGAAAAATAATCACAACTTAGCTTAATTTTATCTAAGGTTCTCTACAATAGCTAATGAGTTAAAAAATAAATCGTTATACCATATTTACGTTGTATTTATTTCTTTGATAATTTTAGTTTTAAATTTTGTTGATTTTGTGAATTTAAAAACTATGATTTTTGTGCCACATAATAAAAGTTATAGTGAGAAATATTGCTGTCAATCTCTTGTGTATCTTGAAATACTTATAACATTGGCTAATTGGAAGATGAAAGATAAAAGCAATGAACAAAATATTTGCGTACAAGAAAGCTGATTTCTTCTAGTTTTTATATAAATTAATTTTAGGAGATTGTTAAATCTCATGATATGTCTACACGCTGTTAGAATAAAAATTATTATAATAAAATCTTTAAAATGTAAAAGGCTTTACAGACATCTTTATATAAATCTGTATATGTCAAAATGCAAAAATTGTTAATATTCTGCCTTGTGTCCAATCTGCTAATAACGCATGTGTTAATTTGCCAGAAATACTCGCCTCTCAAACTTTACGATGCCGTTCCTGGGCCTCGCCAATTATCCGTGTGATTTTGCGACAATGTACAATAAAGTGTAAAATTTTACTTTAGGAAAACGGCACTATCCTTAAGATATGTTCACAGCTACATTCTTGTAACTTCTCTACGTCGAATTTATAATCGCACGATTGTTTGTCACTGATTGTTGGATTTCAACTGTCACTTAAGTTAAATACTTGACTGTTCGATCACGTTACGCGGCTTGATTATCGAAAATCCAAATTCATTGTTAGACTGAAGTTTCACCAATAATTATTGCTGTATCGCCGTTGTAAATTATATACAATGCGCTTAAATAATTCTTTTGTTACAAATTTCGAGATGGTAAAAAATTCACTGCCTTTAATTAATTTATTAATCACATCCGCGCGCCGGTGAAAGTATATATAACTCTTTCACGCGATGATACATGAGACAATTGTGTCAATAAATCGTCTATTTAGCTTCTTTTTATATCGAATTCCACGCGTGTCAGGCTTATCGGCGTTGATCCCATCCGATCGAAGCCGAAAAGTACTGATAAGCGAAACAACTCCGGTGCTATCGACAGGCCGGCCTCGGTGCCACTAACAGAAAAACACGCTCACCTTTTCTGCGGTGGTACAGTCGACGACGTGCTGGGGATATTGGTAATTATTATCGTTTAGCACTCTTATCCTGCGATATACCGGGCGTCGCGTTTAGATCTTCAGGTATGGATTTTGATCTTATATATGTATATTTACAAATTACAATTATCATATATATTTATACAAAATTAAGATATTGTATAAAGATTGATAAAATTATTAGTCACACACGCGTAAGATTAATACAAAAAATAAAGCTTTGTCATATACATATATATGTATATACATATATATCTTATAACGTCGTTACAGAGAAACTTTCCTATCCTAAAGCAGTCTTTGAATTTGTATCTTAAATCGACTAGTAGATATATATATTTGTAAAGTTAATTGACATTTTCTCATCGTTGTTCGCCGCTTTGCTCGACCGCTTTGATCATCGCGGAAAAGACTCCATTCTGTCTTTGCATTAAATCTGCCGGTGAGCCCTCTTCGATGATTTTGCCCTCGTCGAAAACAATGATGCGATCACAATTCAACAAAGCCGTCGCTCGATGCTGCACAAAAATTAGTTTCATTAAAATGTTATTCCTATATCTAACAAGAGCTTAAGTTTTCGAGATTAAAAGTTTTAAAAATATATTAGAAGGCGTTTCTCACTTCTTATCTAATTTATAGAGTATATAGTTACTGACCGCGATGGTGATCACAGTTCTGTCCTCGAAAGCGACAGCAGCCGCTTTCAGGAGCGACTTCTCAGTGGCTATATCAAGCGCGCTGGTTGCCTCGTCGAGTACGACGATACTCGATCGCTGAAGGATCGCACGTGCCATGCAAAGCAGTTGCAGTTGACCGGCTGAAAAGTTCTCGCCGCCTTCTCGTACCTCGAGATCTACGTCAAAATTAACTTCAATTACATTATATTGTTATCTTGAACTTATTTTATCGTGTTACGTTATTTATCATATTATTATTAATATTAATAATATACGTATCGTATTATATTATATTGCGTACTTAATCCTTCGGGATACGAAGCTATGACATCCTTGATTTGCGAAAGCTCCAAGGCTAGCCAGATTTCTTGGTCCTCGTGTTCCGAAAATGGATCCAGATTTTCTCTATGAACAGTATATAATCAATTTCAAGCTCACATATATAATTTTTAAATGAACACCGTGTGTATTATGTTTAGCGAATAACTGCGACGAGAATACAACTGTGAAATGCCAGCCGCGTCAAAGACATTTCGCAATAATAAGAGATTTGCGACTGTATTATCTGCGCACCTGATCGTGCCGCTAAACATTATTGCATCCTGCGGTATAGCCGATAACCGCGATCGCAATGTTCGAAGAGGCACTTGCCGGATGTCAATGCCATCCAACAAGATGCGTCCTTGGCTGATCTCGATCAATCGGAAGAGGGCCATAACGGTCGATGATTTTCCGCTACCGGTTCTCCCACAAATGCCCAACTGCGAATAATAATTGTAATATAATAAAATATATAAAATATACGTAATATATTTCCATTTTGTTATGCATTAAAATAAAAGAAACTTTAGAGATTAGATTGTCCTTATACTATTACATATAATTTTATTCATATTATTATATTACATATATGCCTCGTATCATCTGTTTTTCTATCTACGGATTACTGATTTATTATACCTTTTGCCCGGCTGGTATTTTCAAAGACAAATCTGTGATCACCGGATTTTTGTCTGCATCGTAGCGCAGAGAGACATTCTCAAAAAAGATCTCGCTCCTATTAGGCCAGTCATTGGCTACCTGTAAACCTAAAATCGAGCAGATAAAATTAGCCCGTGTGCGATAAGGAAGATAATAACGGGAAATAACCCGTAAATATATTAGTCGACTTCGTGAAAGATACCTTTGCTCGATTGTTTGATATTTTGTATGTACATTGGATTTTCAATAATACGCGAATAAATCACTGAGTCGATTCCGGAAGTTGATTATCGCCAAACGACAGATTTTGATCGATATTTAAATACAACTGAAGTATAATATCGTTTTGATAGATAACGATGATACCGAAAGACGGAAGATTACTGCGAGACAGTAAGTCAGTCGATATTTATTAAATAATATAATTTAAAAAATAAAAAATTATCACTTGTTTGTTGGATTTGATTTGCGCCCGTCACGAATTAAAAATTATGTAATATCATGGCAGATTAATAAGTTTCGTTCATCGATATTCATTGATATCGATATGTCGCGAGTTTGGAATGCATGTGTATTAAAGAGTTTATCCGTGATGTTTGATATTAAATATATACGATACAGAAATTTAACGGTGATAACGCTATGGCTGCATGTGCTTCTAACCAATGGCACCACACTAATTAACCGCGCGCAGGCAAAAACGCGCTTTCTCGCGAGCGCTCGGCTGCGCCGACGTTAAATGTATAAACATATATGCGACAACAATATTAATCGCCCTGATCGACGCTTTCACCGAGGATCTCATCGGATGACAAGAACCGAGGGCATATACTTGTGGAGTCTCACCATCACAGAGTCGCATGGTATTTTTGGGGACACATCCTCCACATACATCATATATCCATCTCTCACCGACAACAACGCAAGCCCCAAAACGTGCATAAGTTTTTCAGAACTTTGTAAATTAAGAGATCTACGCAGGGATACTATAATAATAATTACCGTTTTCGCCAAGTTTCTCCGGTTGTGCGTTTCTGTATGCGCAAATTCGAGCTACGCTCCCCATATATAACTCGACTTCTGCGCTGAACTTCATCATCCAGTTTAATACTGGTACTAAGAGAGCATAATTGATTGCCAGGCCTACTAGTTTAGGTGTTACACGGCTTGGGTATAATTCGGCCGAAAGTAAAGCCGTACAGATAGCAACTACCACGATAACGGCGCCCAGATAATCCTAGAATTATTTACGAGACAGTGAAATTCGTCTATTATTAAAATCAGACGTCTCATCAATATATGCATGGTTTATATAATGTAATGTAACGATACATTTATTATTTATAATAAAGCTGCGACAATATACACACTGCGTAAATATATAAACTTGATAACACTAATTTCCAAATACTAATTACAATTACCAAGTTTTAGAAAATCTTCTAGAAGTTAATCAAATTTTTGAAATATTTATTATACTTGGCTGATTGTTTTTACCAATGCGATGCCGAACCAACTGCTGCTGGTGTTCAGTATGAGAAATGCGTTGGTGTTTATGTCGAGGCGTTTCATCATCTCCCCCATGAAGCGATCCTCTTGCTTGAATGCCCTCAGTGTTGGAAGACCGGACAAGGTTTCTGAGAAATATGCCACTACCGGTCCTCTCGTACTTGAAACATGAAAATTTACATAATTATTAATGCGTTCCAAAAGAAGCGAAGAAAAATTAATGAAAATTTTCCGATTTGAGTATAAAAATAATTAGACTATAAATTATTCGCAAACGTATTGTCTCATATTGTTCATATACGATATCGTATATAATAATAATTATTTACAATACCTGCCATCTAGACATTGTAACTGTCTGGCGCCCCGCCAGTAGAATTTTTGCATTGCGTAATAAGCGCAACTAATTGGTACAACGGCGATCAAGAACCACGGTGACGTAATAATATTGATGATAATCACTGAGCCGCAGAGTAGTACAAAAGACGTCAATCTCTGGATCGCCGTAGCCATTTTCTTGAAAAAAATCAGAGGAATTAATTTAGGTTTTATTCAAATGACACTTTATATCCATTAATTATTTTTTATATCTAATAGTATTTATGTAACATTAAATTACCGATTGTGAAAGTACGAGAAGGATAATTTATTTTATTAAAGTATGTCTAGTTACCTTGTCTATGATACTCATGTCTGCGCTAAACCTACTCAGGATTTTTCCAATGAGATTATATTCGAAGAATGAGACGGGAGCGCCGAAAAGTCCACCAACAGCTTCTTCGTGTAACTTCCGTCTCGCTTTGACACCTGCCCATTGACCTGATATGTTATAGAGTATTGATAAAAAAATGGAGCCCACGGTTATGATGATGTACATCATAAAGTAGGATCTCGTCTGAAAAAGGATCGAAAATTATTTTAAGGAACATGTCATCCGCGCTTGTCATATCATTTTCAGTTGCAAAAATAATCTTTATTAGAATTTTAATTTGCATATATCGGCTGGCCAATATCTTCTCGTAATAGTAGTAAATTATTCGACAATAATATTGATAAAACTGTATAATACCATACATATTTTTGAACAACCCTTTTGAACACCCTTAAGATGTTTCTTGAATTTTTACGTGCATTAATTAAAATTATGAAACTTTGAATTTGTCATTTGTCATTTGTTATTTGTGGCGACCACGCCAGTGTGACCGGGGCGTATTAAAAAAAGAGGTATGGCCTCGGAGGGTTAATTTTCAAGCAATACTTGTATGTGATATTTTTATCAAAATTAATCGTGACGCTATTAATATCCTAAATATCTATTTACATTCGCCGGCGAATAAATGCTTTTCATTAGCCATTCAGGGAGCCATAAGTCAATATACACGCGAAGGATTTGGAAGGCCAGTGCTGATATAACGTAAACGAGTTCCGGTAGCCATCCAGCAGCCTTTGGATACTCCATCCAAATCATTTTATTGACCATTCCACTTCTATCGTCGACTTCTAGTTCGTCTGGTTCATCCATCTCTTCATCGTTCAAAGCTAAAAGAAAGACTAGAGATGAAAACAAATACCGTTTGTAAATCTTAAGATAAAAGAAAATGAAAAAAGAGCATACAAAAATTTGAAAAAACATTTAAAAACATATATAAATGATTTCGATAACTAACTTTCTTCCATGTCATCTATGTCAACGGTAGTTTGCGATTCCATTGATAACAATCGTTTCACCGGAAGATGATGATGATGTTGATCCCAATGCGGAGTAATCCTAAAAGGAACGAATAAAACACTTAATTTTCGATTACTTATTTATAATTCCTTTTTCATAATTCATTCTGTTATAATTACTTGTTAGAACCTGGCATCAGTCGAGACAGAACATTTTTGTCCTTGCTTATTGCCGTTTCATCTGAATACCTAAAGTAATATTTTTGTTATTTTCTCACTTTTCAATTGTATTCTGCCGTGATAATAAAAAATCATGTTATATTATACACAAAGAAAAAAGTTAAACCTTGCAGAGAAGAATTGCTTTAGCATGCTGCTATTAGGCTGCCCGTTGTCGTAAGTGTTGTTCCTTTTCCTATATGCAAAAATAAAATGCGAAACAGTAAATCCATTCTGTACTAAACATATATATAGCCGTATATTATTTAACGTAAATTATTTTGTAATCGCACAAAATATTTAAGTAAAAAATTAAAAATTTGCGATAAATAACGACAGCCTTGTTAAAGAAAGATCCATTTAAATTTAACAATTTATGAATAAAAATTGACTTGTTAGATTTCTTGATTGCTGATGCGATCCTGATCGCATCGTTATGTACATTTAAAAAAGAAAAATAATTGTTCAAAATTCATACCTTGGTGGCACATGTCGATTTTCAAGAATCATCGGCGTGCTGCTCTGTCGGAAAATCGGCGGCGGCCGTTTTTGCGCTTGGAGGCTCGTCAATCTGACGATATCGCGATGCGTCCTTGATCGTTTCCTGACGGTGTCCCATTCTTCCGTTGATACCGAAAGATCCGTGAGAATGTGACTCCAATACCTTGATCCCGATAGAGTTGTTTGGCGCAGTCTTAAAGGTACGAACGCTGACGGATTCTGAAAGATATCCAATCCAGATTAACGTTAATGTTACGTTAAAATTATTTCTGCATATAAACCCCATTAGAGATATCGTTAAAATATGTATCTTGTTTTTTTTTCTGTCATTTACCACATGGGCATCGCGGTCGGTGATCCACGATCCGTCACTAACGTGTCTTCTCCTTTTGTTCTTTCCAATCTTATAGACTAGTTTGATTAAGGACCATCTATCCCTGGCAGTTTTTTGAAAGGGATCCTCGCCGTCGCGCTTTGAATTTGCGATTCGCCACTCCGCCGCTAATTCAGAATCCACATCCTCGATACTGGATTTTGTTCCAACCGCGCGAACTCGACAGCCATCCATGACAATTACCTTAAAATAAATTTGTATGTGACTTTTCTGCTTCTTTTTTAATAGACATAAATTATTTCTCTAGCACATATGCATAAAGAAATTATATAAAAATATCTGTATAGAAACATACATGTAAAACAAAAGATAGATTCCATATTTTTTTAAATGTAATAATACACATAGCGAATACCGATAAAATAAAGAGTTATAAATTTAGCTATTCATTAAACAGATCTCTAACGTAATAAAAAAATATTAATATTAAGAATATAAGATAAAACCTGATGAGCAGCCGATAACAGCTCCAATTTGTGAGTGACCATAATCACCGTTCGGCCGTCTCTTAGTAGAAGTTTTTTCACGCCGTAATCGAAGATCTGCTGACCGACGTGTTGATCCAAGGCCGACAGTGGATTGTCCTGCAAACAATTTGCAATATTGTACTTGAACGTAAATATTTCGTTCAGAAAGCTGATGTTGATAATTCGCATAAGATACAAAGCTAACAGACCAGGAGAATGACATCGGCGTCACTGTAAAGAGCTCGGGCTATGGTAACCCTTTGCTTCTGTCCGCCGCTCAAATTGATACCCCGTTCGCCAATCCTAATCAGATCTCGACCGGGAAGTATGTCCACGTCCGGTTGAAGAGCACACGCTTGTAAGACATTGTGATATCTTCGCGATTGATATGCAGACCCAAAGAGAATATTGTCCCTCAAGGTCGCATTTTGGAGCCATGGCTGTTGCGCCACGTAGGCAATCTTCAAACCTCTAAAAAGATGCGTGATATTTTTAATTGACAAAAATATATTATCATTGTAATTGGAGTCCATTATTTTATTTTTCCTTCTTTATTTTTTGTTATAATTACTTGGTCCATTCAACGCTTCCGCTTGTTTTCTGAATTTCTCCTAGAAGCGCCAACAATAAAGAAGTTTTTCCACTTCCGGTTTTTCCTACTATTATTGTAAGTTGTCCTGAAAATATAAAGTTCTTGATTTGTTGTTTAACTAAATATTAATTTATTTTATTAAATAATTTGTACATAATATTTTTATCTGTTATATACTGTTTTATATGTATCTAATATCTTCGTTTCACCTCGTGGAAAATTGAGAGCGTTGACCATTAATGTATTATTTTCCTCAGATCCGCAGGTGAAGGTACTCGGTGTAATTTTGAGGACAGATTCGGGCACTTCCGGATCTTTTTCGAATACCGTATCGAGTGAAGAATCAATTGGTAAATCGATTTCACGGAAGATACTTGACTGAGGATCTTCCTCGTCCTCCACAATATTGCCCAGCGATCCGAAAGTTGCTATGCTGTTAATTGCTTCTACCTTGTGAAGAGAATCATAAATCGCGTATATCTGAATTTGTCAATCGAAATAAATATATTCAATAATATCATAATTTGTAAAATTTTGAAAGCAGAATTACATAAAGTAAATTTTTTTTAATTTAACTGCCTTGATAATCTTATTGTTTTTTTTTGTAATTTATATAAAAATGAAAGTCAAGTATTTTAAGATCACTCACATCATTATTGGTATATAAATTTGCCTTTGGCAATATATCTGCTGTTGATTTTCGATCGTTTGGTTCGGGGAGAATATTCACGATCTCTGGAAGCTGAAAAAACTTCTCTAGTCTTGTTGTAGAGATCTGCAAACCGGAATAAGAAGAAATGTCTCGAATTTAAGGGGATTAAATTCAAACAGTAGTATCTCGAGAATGTTATTCCTCACCATGGCGTTGATGATAATCGGCACTATCATCGGAAAGATGAAGAGCGGCATAGTTAGCTGCGAAAAGAGCGCGAGACTGGCAAAAACGTTCCCCGTATCAAGATTTCGTTTCTCCAACCAGAAATAAATTCCGAATGTGAAGAGAGATACCAAGACGGAGAAGACATGCGTCAGAAAGTCTGTAATATTAATGCATAAATTTATCTAGCTCTCTTTTTTAATTAATATATTACAAGAATTATTCAATTATAAGAATTTATCATATTATAAAAGGATTATTAGCGAAGAGTGATTATCTCTCTCATTTCCTGTGTAGATAAAAAAAAATCTAGAAATGTGTATTAAGTAATAGATATTTTAAGAGAATTATTTACTGATGAGCGTCCAGTACACGGAGTCTTTTTTTAACAGCTTTAATTCCTGATCCCTGGCTCTGTATATGCGATCCTCAAAAAGATTCTCCCAGGCGTGTAACTTAATGAGCCGTATCCCTTGAAGAATTTCATTAAGTAGACGAAGGCGCGTGTCGCTTTTCTCCTAAACGATAATTAAAGATCGGACAATTGAAAACTCAAGGAAGAAAATTGGAAAATGTTTCACTTCCTTACCGCTATGGACTTGGAATTTTCGGACATTCGTTTCCCGAGTAGCAGCTGCAACGGCGTGACGATCAATATGCAACAAATTACGCCGATAATCGCGCTGATACCCAATTTCAAGTACAGAAGGAAAATGATGGTGGTAATCTGTATGTAGAAAGTATTTTGTTTGTGCGATGATATTTGGGCGATTTGACAAACGTTCTTCCGTGAAATATTAAGATAATAAGATACACGAAGTACATGCATATATCTATTTATTTAAATGTCTTTACTTTTAATGGTACAGCCCAGATGTAATGAACGAACCAGAAGAAATTCATTACGTTGTATGCATCTTCGGCCATGAGATTCGTCAAAGTTCCAACGTCAGCTACTTGTTGATGACATTGCGCGCGCTGCTCTTTATTTTTGTCAGATGGCTTCTCTTCCTCGGAGATACTCCAAGAAGATAATCGAAGAGCTTTGTCGTATATCAGTGCCTAATTCAATGAAATTTTAACGAGTTTTGTTCGATATCTCGCGAAATTTGAACGCATAAAAAAATAACGAAAAAGAAATAAATAAAATTATACCTGAAGAGCCGTTCGCAAACGTGTTCCTCCGACGTAGAGCACGTGAGTGGAGGCTTGCTTTAACGTGCTTTGCAAAATGATGGCAAGAAAAACTACTACCCCCAAGAAATATCCATTTCTCAGAATTTGGGAAAATGTCATGGCTTCCTAAAGAATTAATCTTTAGATGGCTAGACGTATTAAAAGTAAAGAATAAAAATGAGTTTTAAAGATAGTATAGAGAGATATACCTTCAAAGGAAAACTTGTATTCGTCACGGTGCTATTTTGCAGATTTGACGCATAATTAATGATCTTCGGAATCGTCATGGGACCCACCAAAGTCACAGCGTCGCCGAAGAGTTTCAAAACACTACCCGTCGCAAAAGTCAACCATATCCGTTTCCAGAAACATTTCCATAAAGACAATTTCCGTCCACGGCATCGCAGCTAAGAATTTAATTAAACGAGATTTATGTTATAAATGTATACGTAGAACACAAAAAGATAAACCACTCTTATTTTTCGGTAAGCTTTTGATTTTAACAATTATTAAAATTACTTTTAATAATTTAATGTTGACAATTACTGAATTAAAATCTTGTTGAAAAATGTAACAAATATTAATAATTATATATAATAAAGAGTTATATTATATGATAATCTTATGATATTAAATGTAATCTTTAATAAATATATATTTCAATTATTCTTGGATATCTCAGTTATTACAAAAAGTGGTACAATTATTTTTTTTTTTAATTTTTCTTGGAAGAAAGAAGTATAAATAATGTTACCCTTTCGGTCTCGTAAATCTCGCGAAAACGTTCAAACTGGTTCCTCGTGGTCTCCTCGTCCGGAAGTTGTCCAAGATCGTGGAGTTCAAGCGGCGTATGATAACCGCGCAACAGCAGGTCAGTCACCCAGTAGAAGGTGATCCTGCTGAGGAATGGCGAGGTAGAGTGTATGTAGGAGTTTCTAACGTTATCGGGCTTCTTAACGGTGTATCGCCTGCTCTTCTGCATCTAATGACGAAACATCATCGTGGCAAATATATTTGCAGCAAAAAAATCGGCTGAAGTGCCGGGCGACGCGATGTTTATACATCCGATATTCTAATACGTTAGGAAAAGACGGAGTAGTAAAACGCTGAAAATGCTGTTTGCCTTTATCGAGTTGAGGAAGTCGTAAATCCAAACGGGGTGGGCAAGATTTTAATGCGGCTCTATAGCGAGACGGCGAACATTTGTAAAGTGCTTCGCTGCAAGTTCTGATAGTACGCATTTTGAAAGGTTTTCTCACGTTTTAAGAAGAAACATAATGGAAAAAAACCTCTGAGAAAACAATTAGATCGTCCAAGTCTTTTTTAGAACTTTAAAACGGAATATTTTCTTTTATGCATAATATTATCTTAAAAAATGTCTGCTTTTGAACATTAATTTGAATTAAATTTACCATACGATAAAGGGTATAAGAATCAATAATAGCTAGGAATCCACAACAAGCGGCGGTGATCCCCGTTGTTGCAACGCGAACGTATTGGATGGACAGGCCGAATCTATAAAAAAGCATTTTAACAAATATATGAAATTCAAGATAAGTTAATTATTAAATAATAATATTTAATTAAAGTCTTAATAAGATTACTCATTAATCGAGGTGGGAGATTGAGGCATAATTTATATAAGTCTACATTTTATATTAATAATTATTATTGGTAGTGTATACCTGCATAAATATAAAAACTTCCATGTTCGTGAGAGACCGATTATCGTAAATCCACCTCCCGACACGGCGGTACCGAAGCCATCTCTGATCTCCGTTTCGCGATGTATTATCCAACAAAACAATACAGCAATCATAGTTAAGATCGACGACAATGAAATTAACGTCAATATGGACTCGTACAGTTCCAATGAAAGAAGCAACAGTAGTAATATACAAAGTAGAGTCCTGCTTGCGTGAAGTGGTAAGAGTGACTTAGAAAGCCTAGAAAAGAAGAGTTATTCTCATATTAATCATGCCTATCTCATATAAATGTTTACTGAATATTCCTATTTTTATATACTGTCATGTATACGTAATTTTAATTTATAACTAATATAAATACAAACAGTATATGTATGATTCTGGAATCTAGTTAATTTTGAACAACAATATATATGCATATGATTCTCATTAAATTATATATACATACATAAGTTAGGAACACGTAAAACTTTTCGA
The DNA here is from genome assembly GCA_030770255.1 of Temnothorax ravouxi. NCBI lineage: Eukaryota > Metazoa > Arthropoda > Insecta > Hymenoptera > Formicidae > Temnothorax > Temnothorax ravouxi. Next base: position 122,210 of record JASTWP010000242.1, on the reverse strand, counting down.
ATGTCATGGGGATTTAAGCAAAACTAACTTCTACGGAATAATCAAGGTAAAGAAATGTCGGCGAGATATCTCGTTATACGAATATATTCTATGTATATAATCACATCAGCTATGCAAGACGTATTACGTATTCGACGGGTAAATTTATATGATGAGTAGGGGATTGGGTTTTTATACCTACGCGCCTTAACGAACCCGAATGGCCTCTGAGTCATTTCGCCTGCAATTTTCTGAGTCTATCGTTATGTCGTACCAATGACGTCACTGATATTAATTTATCTCGTATTTGCAGGTACTTGAAATTATTAAATATAAGTTGAATATAAAACTGAAAAAAATTAGGGGATGCATACTGTAAGTACGAATATATAAGTTATATAAATCTATACTTCGTGGCTTATTTAAGACAAAAAGTTATAGCATGTCCCCTCCCTATCTCTTATTTTTATTTTTTTGTTTATTAGAAAGAAAATGTTCAAAAAAGATTCATTGAGGGTTTTATTAATACTAGACATTACAGACGCGCGCTTCGCGCGCGCTATTTAGCTTTTTAACATTATTATTATAGATATAGATACCGGAGATTCTATTTATGTAGCCTGATAATAATTTCATGATAATAATAAGGAACAGTGTATACACTGAGTTAGCTAATTTGTAGACGACTGAAAGTAAAAATTCGAAACAAGTTTGCTTCTGATAAATTCGATAGCAAAGCAGAAGGAAGCAATAAATCGAATAATTACTAAATTATTCTTCTTGCCATGTGCTATGTGCGCGTTGCAAAGCTACAAGTAACAAAGTGAACAGTGAAAGCTGCGTATGTTGTGTCTACGATGTACCCGGCATGTTCTCGTTTACGCTTTCTTTGAAAAAAACAGTAGCTCGTTTAAGATATATAAATGCGCGAACATTCCATAAAACAAACAGGGCAATAAAACGTAGTTCATTTAGATGCTAAAAATGAATATTTGTTAATGTAAATTTTTACTAAATTTCAAGAAAGTATATAAAATTCTTTTTAAGTGCTTTTAAACTAACGCTTTTTTTATGAAAAGTGAAATAATTCATAGCCTTTTAGAAATTATGTACAAATCTAAACGAGTCGACAATTTGAAAAGATTACAATTAAATATAACAAAAATTTAATGCGAGAGTTACACCCTGACTGACGGACAAATTTATTTCTTTCTCCCTCTTTCATATAAATTTTTTACATATAATACTAATATTTTGAAATTTGTTTTAAAACGTTACGTTAAATTTCTTATACATTACATTTTTATCAAATAATTCTCGAACAGCGATCGATGACGTGAATCGGCGATCATAAATGTATAAGTGCCAGTAATGTAAATGTACATTTATTCTTGGAGAAAGAGAGAGAGAGAGAGAGAGAGAGAGAGAGAGAGAGAGAGAGAGAGAGAGAGAAATCCGAGTTACAACCTGCTATAAATTATTCTGGTAATTAATACAAGGCGTTTTTCTTCACGCACGAGTGCATTCCGGCATTCCGTTTCATTAATTACCCGTACGTAATGAAACCGTTCGCGGTGTCGATGAAGTACGTCGATCGCGATTAAGCCCGGTCTACATAGGCCGCAGTTCGCAAAACGCAAGACACACGCACAGTCTACATGTTAATCTAACCTCTATACACAGAGACGTTAGATTGACATGTAGACTGTGCGTGTGTCTTGCGTTTTGCGAACTGCGGCCTATGTAGACCGGGCTTTAACGGGATTGCTTCATTTCCATGCGACAAAAATTTTACACACGCTCTAGGAATACGCGAGCGTGTTATCATTATACAATATAGTGAATAGGTGTAGAGTAATTGCCGGGTAAGATCTGACGGCGATACTTAATAACTACTCTGATTGTGTGTACTAAATAGTGTAATATATTGTTGCACTATATAATAAAAACTATGGTAAGAATAATAAATATTGTAGGAAAAATATCCCAGTCGCGTTAACAGTAAAAGAATATTTATATGTTTCCTATAAACCGACACATTCTTAATTTCAACAAATTCAGAGACAATAATATATAATTTTTTTTTATAGATATTAAAACATAAAAACATTTCTTTAAAATAAAAATATTTTAAACAGAATAAAATCTTATTTTTCTAATCGTTTAATTAACGTTGAATTTATTAAAATATTTGTAGTCATAGAAGTATTGATATATACGATACATATATACTCGAAAAGGACTATGCCCGCATGTATCATTGATCTTGTCCGATTTCTCTGCGTTTAGGGTATACCTCCCCGCGGTGACGGTGGTAACGGATTGTACCAAAGACGTATTGAAATAATATAAAAAGGATGTCTTGTAAAAATGAATGTCGTACGGTTGGATGTTGTGCGCATGTAACGACAGTCATATGGTATCTGGGATATGCCCAAAACCTTGATGAAGACATTCATGCCAGAAACAGCAGCCAGCAATTTTTTTATATAATTAGAGAGCTCCGATGAGGAAAAGGAACCTAAAGAGGGATAAGGCCAGGTTATGTCCGTACGCGCTCTTTAATTAGGCTGCAATTAAAACCTTCTCTTTCGTACTTCGTGAGTATACCCCCTGTCGAGATTATTATTAATATATGACTCATAACTGTTCACTTGGAACTCACATTGGGCAATGGGCAATAAGCATAGTCCAAATTTGTAATAAGTATGCGTTTCTATACTACGTGATTAGTCAAACGTAATTCGTGTTACATTCCTAGCAAATAAAATATTGAGTCACATTGCGAAAATACCGGAGAATTGATCGATTGGTATATACTCCGCTGTTTCTGCGAAACGTGAAACAGCGTTACTATGTGCCGTGAGAGCTTCAACGTAGAAAAATAATCAATATGCTTTTTTGAGAAGCGTTCCATTAATTATCACCAAGAGAGCAGGAAAATTATGTTCCAAGAAAAAAAAAGACTGTAAGCTTATCTCGTTAACAATGTAAAAATTCGATATTAATATTTATCTGTTTATATACACATTTGTATATAATATAATAATAAAATTATTAAAATTATACATATTTGATTATTCTGATATTTGCATGAGTAAATAATACTAAAGTCTTGGAAATTGTAAAATATAATTATCAAGAGTATAACCCGGAAAGATGAGCACGTTATGCTTTGAACATATGGATTAATTATATGGATGACGCATATAATTACTGGCGGCTTATATGTATATCTTATGGCATCAATTAAGTGGAGCAAATTCCTTGATAGAAACATCTCTCGCTTGGGGCTGCTTGAATCATGGGGCATTCCCAAACGAATAAAGCATTTTTCATTTAATTGAAATTTATTTCAATTAAGCCTGAGTAATCTCACAAGATCTTTCGCGTTTCATTTAATATCCGGTTACGTACGATGACATCTGAGAAACTTATTTATATTAACTTCCGTAATCATATCGACATATCATAAAGGACATTTCTATTCGCTTAACTAACGCGTGGAATAATTATCCCGTACTTAAATTGCAAATAAAATTTAAATTTTGAAACGTGAATATTCATGAATATGAATGTAATCAAAATTATTATAATTATTACAGTTTAAATGTAATATTTCTTCTTTTTGTCAACTTACTTGCCGGCCGCGCAGAATTTGTACTTGAAAATTAACATCGCGGCAATGAGCGTGGTGAGAATAGCAACGAAGACGTTCGTCAATTCAATAAGACAGCCGGCCGGCGAATGCGGATCATTTTCCGGCACCTGGAATACCGTGCCGTTTCCGGCTCGCCACGACCAAACGATTCGTTTTGCGAGTGCCGGCATCAGTATCTGCAGAGACTTGTATCGTTTGCAGAAATCCATCTCAGTCGTATGTGCGAAATGTCTCCGATAATTTTCACACGAGATATCATTCGTTGCTCATTAATTGCTTCGTTTACCTAAAAAAAATAATAATGTATATCCAATTTGATGGTATCGTAAAAAATACATTGTTTTTCTAACAAATATATAATTATAAAATTATAGCACATGCGTGCGTAAATAATTAATTACATATAAAAATAATAAGAAATAAATATTCCTATAAAATGCATTTCTATAGGAAAAAATAGTGCACCTTAAATATTTAAATAGATTGAAGTAAATTACGTTGAAATATTTATAGATTTGAATAAATGTTATCAATCACGTTATTGGATTTTAAGAATCAATTTTTTTTCATGCTACTTTTATATAACAATGTTGCAATAGCACCTCCAACGAATTAGATCTGCCTTCCATTCGGAAATTCCGCGCACGTGGATTATTTTCGTCGAACGCTTTGTGTCTTCTAAAAATATACCGAAGTGTTGAATAACTTTTAACATTCGATAACGAGAGCACGTGTGCTAATAATTACACAAAAATGTATTATTCATGCGTAACAAATGAAGAAGGTCAAGGATGAAATGAATAAATAAAATTGAAGAAAATCTTTATAAGCGATCTACACACGTAAGATAAGATCGCAGGATACACGTTTAATAATTGTATTCTATTCGTAACTTTTCATTAAGTTCAAGAAAGAGAAATACGCGAGACACGGATATACATATATAGATATACTCTATTCTACAATCCTACTGTACTATTAATAAAATTTTTTTTACTGTCATCGTATATACATCAATTTTTGCTTGATTTGCATTTACTTTAATTTATTAACTTTTGGACATAATTTGTCAAATAATTGCACGTTATAGTTAACGCATTCATAAATCAGTCCGCATTACCGGCATTACATTAAAGCATATAATGACATAGGTAGATATGCATTTCGAAAGTTCTTCTCGCGACAAATATCACATTAATTTTATTATTCTGCAACATTTTACACACATTCTCGAAATAAATTAAATAAGATAGTTCAAAATAAGCTAAGTGACAACATACAATGTCTGTATATCTCATATTTTTGTAAATGAACTCTAAAGACTTTACTTTAAATCAACGCACCTTATTATGCTCGTAATTTGGCCGTTGGCCTTCCCACTTGATTTGTTTATGTTAAGAGAAAAAACTTAATAAATTATTTTTTATTTATTTTATTTCTATTTGATTAAAATACAAAATATATATACAAGGTTAAACACAAATTATGTGGAATAATAAATAAAAATAATTATATTCTGAATTAAGTTTCCAGATTTTTTTAAATTTTAATATAAATTTATTTGATAACTAGAGACTTTACCTGTTGACTAGATTGATATCATTCTTATTTATCTATATATGATTCGTTCGATCAATCGTAATTATACTGATGAAGCCGACAACCTGATTATTGTCTCTCGTTGTTAATATTAATATTGATTCACAGGTATAACGCTTTCACGTTTCCGAATGTAATAAATACAGGAAACTGAAACACTTGACTTCCGTTTGACATCTTCGATTGTACATGTCGCACGCGGCACTGACGAGAAACAGAGAGTCACACGCGTCCTCCCTCCCCAGTGGTTCGCGTTCTACTGAGATGAGATCTGAACAGAATGCCAATGGTAATTCCATGTGTATATTGATTCATGTGAAAAATCTGATTAAGTTTCTGATAAATAATAAAATTTATGATAATTTTGTGAGGAAATTACTTATCGCAGTACTTTATATACGATAATATATCAATATATTCTGTTGAGAAAAAATATGTTTGTGTTTATATACAACAGATATTTTAACTTATCCATTGAAAATATCTATTTGTGCAGATATTCTAAAGAGAATATGCTGATGTGCATAAAATTTGTTGTAAACTTTATTCGGATCGATAACTCCGGCACACACAGAATCCATAAAGCCGATTAACGTTCGATAGCCCATTGGCACAGCGCGCGCGTTTCCGTTTCTCGTTTCGGCAATTTAAATTTCCAACGGAACTGGATACAATAAAGACATTGAATCGGCGCAGATTGCATCTGTTTGCCAAGCTCAAATTACGCAAGACAAATCGGACTGATCGCGAATCTCTCGTTCGTTATTTACTCGGCGATTTTACAAATGAACCGAATCCAAATCGATCTGCAAAAGCATTTTATTTTAGTCTACAGTCGATAATGACACTTTGGTTTCGCTGCGTCAACTACGATTAATTGATTCGTGCTAGTCGAGCTGTCATTATCACCGCTACACGCACGCACGCACGCATGCACGTACGCACGTTCGTCGTAAATTGGCTCACGTTTGGCATTCAACTGCGCGATTTAATTATATGGTCGATGAAAGACGAGGAGAGAGAGAGAGAGAGAGAGAGAGAGAGAGAGAGAGAGAGAGAGAGAGAGAGAGAGAGAGAGAGAGAGAGAGAGAGAGAGAGAGAGAGACTCGGTAAAAGTTTGATTCAACTCGTAGATTCTATTTGAAATCTTGCGATAGGAAAGCGCACACGAATTTCATACCATTTGCAAAGGTACTAATATCGAGTGGCTAAATATCAATGATATTAAACACTCGATACACACGAGAATCTAACACGATCTACTTTAAAAACACCAAATTTCTGATTACGTTTGTAACGTGATTTTGTAGATACGTATTATTATACGCAGCACTTCCGCGTTGCATTACTCATTGTCGGAATTATATAATTTATTCGCGCAATTCATAATGTTGGACGCAAAACGGATAATAATATCGAACGTATCGAACATCCGAAATGGCGTGTTATTAACAGTTTCATTGTTGCGTGACCCTTTCGCGATGTTTTTTTTTATCATGTTTAGATGAATACGCGAACCAGTTATAACGTATGACTATCCCATATCGGCAGAATCGCTCTTCAAATGGCCAGAAATAAACGAGCCGTCGCCAGTTTATGCAGCTTTTAATCGCGAAAAGCACAAAAGCGATGCTGCGAGAGATGTATCGGCAATCGTTGATTGTACATATGCAATAATATGGTGTGTTGCCTACGCACATAAAACATGGCGTGCCTTATGTAAGCAGCGATGCGTCGCGTCGTCGTCACGAAAAATCGATAGTCGCCGGAAATCCGATGCGATTTCTCCCGCGGGCAATCGCGAGCAGATTGATCGTAGATATTTACTGACAGTGAGACAATTCAATTTCATGCTCACGTTATTACATCACCTTAAATTTGACGCTAGTTTTCGCTTTTTAAACGACGAATCTGCACGTCGAGGGAATAATCGCGATTACACACACAAAATAAAAAGAGAAAATATGAGGTTGCCACTGACCCAAATTCGTATATCCCGAATCGCTGCCGCATGACTAAGGCGAAGGAAGAGACAGGAGAGTATACGTCGGTACACTCCGGCAATCTGCATATCGATTTCCCCGGGAAGATGCGTTATTCATGGGAAACGGAGTCGTACGTCGCGGAAACAGAGGGTGATCCGCGCGATCGCGATACGCCAAACCCATTTGAATCGAGAGTCGACTGCGACACGCCATTCTCTCTCGACGGAGGAAGTTAAAAAGGAAAAGAATCCGACAGGGAAACAGGAAAGGAAAGAAGCAGGAGGGAGGAAGCAGGCCGTGGTATAACCGGGGGAGGCGGAGAGGAGGATGGGCTTCCGCTAAGTCGTTGCTGATTTCTTTGCGTTGTCTGAAAAAGATGTCGGCTGAGATATGTCGCGCGATCCATCTTGTCGACGACGACACCCCGAGTATCGAACACACGCGTTTCCTTGTACATGCGTTTCGTGATAAAACGTCCACCAGCATCTCGTACGTACAGGATAATAAAAAACAGCAGCAACAACATAAAGATTGATGCCTGGCCTTAATCATTACAAACACATTAATATTTTTAACAAGCGTGCATTACTACGGAATCTTTTCAGCGACGAAAACCATTCATCTGCTTTCCCAGTTTTCGTCGAAAGGCGCGAAGGAAAGCAGAGTTCTGTCGGTGCGTCATACGCCGCCATGTAAATAAAAGAGCGCGACCGGTCGTGACAAAGTTTGCGCAAAGCGGGCACACGCTATTCGGTCTGAATGCGCTTATTATAACGTCATTTGTTACCTCTTTAAAAATAGCGGTGCGGCGTCGTCGACGGAGAGCGGATGCTGAGCCGCGGGACGATTTATCAGTGAGCCCGGAGACAGGCTCGGTCATCGTCCAGACAGGTTTGCACGGCGGGTGTGGACGCTAGCGTTAAATTCCGCAGCCTCGTCTGGACATAGAACTTACGACCAAACACGAGGGTTCATAGCGTTTTTTTCTCTCCTTCTCGCGAATCACTTGTCTCTTATTCGTCGAGATAACAATCCAGATGAAATTTCGTTCGCGCCTGGAGAGACTGCGGGAAAGAGGCTATGGGTGAACGAGATTATCCCGCGTTTGCCGTCGTCGACGAAGCTTGACCTTTGTGAGCTCAAGAGAGAAAATGACTTTTTGATTCGACACGGACGATCGAGCGACACTGAAGTATTAAATTTGCACGTACGAGAGCCTTAGAACGCGGATCAAGTGGGATAAACGGTAAGAGCTATTGAAAGGCATATACCCCATTCAGTGTAAAATATACATGTTTTTATTTAAAAAAAAGGTTAGAAACGGAGAGCATTACTGCGAGCGCTTATCAATAAAATTCAAAGTGTACATATATATTTGTGTTTAAAATCCCAATGCGATACTTTCGCTCTTTGATGAAATAATTCCGCGAAATTCGAACCGCGACGATACATAGCCAACATTCCCCGTAGACATTCTCGAATCGAGGGAAGGTATCTATTAATCAAAATTTCAAGATATGCAGAACTCATGATAGCCAATTAGTTTGGTACCTTCCCTGGCGTCGAATCGAATCAATTTGATCCGTCGCGCTTCCGTGGAGTAGTACGTCGGTTGCGATAGGTGGATATGGCAAAATTTCAGGGGTAGCGAAAACCCATTACCACGGAGAGAGAGAGTTGGGTATGGGGTAGGTAAGGAGCATTACGAGATGATATTAGAGAGCACCGGTCCATTCCCTACCACTATCGTCCCCCCCCTCTACTCCGTCGGCCGATCCTATCCGCTTAATAGATTCAGCGATATTATTGAATTAGCGGGGTTGAACGAAGCCTGGCTACTTAGACGCGTTAACGAGAAGATCGACGGGAAAGATGGCCGTGAACGAGAGAAGGAGGCTATGGTCCGCGAATCGAAACGGCACTCCGATATTACCCTTCTAGACCGTACCATCCTCGGGGGCATAACTCCTTGAATTTCCATCGGACCGCGAAACGCAAACGAGAAGTCTAGAAGAAGGAGGAGATTGCACGGAGCGCAGCTATGGAACATATAGAAAGTTACGTGACTTCGATTTTCCATCTTGCACGGGAATATTACGCGCGATATATTTACCAGCGAAAATTCAATTATATCTTCTTCGAGTTACTTTATTGAAAAGATTGACAAGAGAACTGAACATACGCGTGCTATGACTCGTACTAATGTAATATTCTTCTTCTTCGATTTTTTTCTTATCTTCCAGCATCCCACGTAATATTCCCCGGATATAATATACTCGATTTTAGCTGGAAAGCCTGGAAATATTATTCGGGCAAGGAGGATATATGGAAAATATCGCGAACGCGAAGTTTGACTAACGTCAGAGACGCACACGGTAACCTGAGAGACTGTTTTCCGCGCAAGAAGTAAGAAGCAACCCTTGGGCGAGCAGATGAATCTACCTGTACGCGAGGCGCAGAGTGCCACTTCGTCATTGCCTTACGGTAACGGTTATGCTTTGGGAAAGTTTACCAGTTTCCTACTATCTATCTGCCTCGCTCGCTCGACGGATCCTTTTACTCGTCTCAGCGTTATCTTCCACCCGTCTCTTTCTCACTTTTTCCTTCACAGACTGCTCTCAACCCTCTCTGTAACGCGTCATCCTCTCGCTAAGAGTCAAGTTGTGCGAGAAAGCACTAGCTCGCCCCTGTAGTCTCACACGTCGCCTCATTCCAATTCACGTTAAAAATTCCGCAGGAAAATGCAAGTCCAATTTGCATCGGACGGAAATTGACTTGCAAAGATAAAAAATAGATATGTATATACGTTAATGCACAAATTTCGTAGTTTATATTTTAATAAGGAAAGAAAGAAAACCAGCAAGACCACTTATTACGTTAAAGACCGCTAAAGTAAAAATAACTTCGTGAGTTGGCCGATTACCATTTCGCTTTGTGATAACCTACGAGTATGCGAGAAACTTACGTACAACACTAGCTATAACTGTAACTTCCCGAAGAACGTACCATGCAAAAATTTCTCTCAGATTGTACAACTGTACGGGAAATTTCTCGGAAGTTTTTAAATGCTCGGGACTTAAAGTCCAATATTTACGAACTGCGGTAAGTGAAGCAAAAGTGTTTTTCCTGCACAGATTACACATTTTGAGCTTATTTTCAAATATACATACGTATTACGTGACACGTCGCGCTTAATTATAAATACGCTATAAATTTAATGATTCTCCGCAGGCGTAGGTATATTTTGTTTCTTGTCACGACGTTTATAAGTCGGCACGGCCTGAAAAAATCTCACTCGCGTCAACCCGGATTTTCCGGCTGTCCCTTCGTTTCGAAGGGCCTCTTCGGCCTGTCACTTAATAATCTTTATTCCCTAATTCCACAGGATACGTAAAGTCGGCAGTTAAGTCGCCCGGATTAGATCATGATCAAGGAACACGAACAGACGAGGGTTCGCGTTTCTCCTGATGTTTATTCGGTACGAAGCAAAAGAAAAGAGTTCGCTCGTGCACGAGTTGCATAGTCCTAAGCTCTTCTTCTGGAGATATCTTGAGATTAAGAAACAGACCGGAACAGTTCGATCACTGATATCTTTCGCATACTTACATAATGATATATACCTAATTCTTCTTATTCTTATCTTTAAAAAAATATCTAATATATATGTATATCAATTTACAATATGCAATGACGTAATAAATTATTAATTCGTTTAATGCTTTTATACTCAACAAATACTTTAGAACGCAACAAAGTAAATTAAAAATTATAAAGTACTTTTAACATCTTTTAGCATTTTTCAAACACGTAATTAAAATATATTTTGTAGCTACAATATATGTGTATATATTCTACTATATTTCAGAATATAATGATTACTTCAAAAAAGATATTTCCAAGATACTCTCGTCAATATCGGTCTTTCCCCTGAAGATTGTGGAAACGAAAGTCTATAGTAACGAAAGCCCGGAAAGTTCCTTTCCTCGATCGAAGCACGGTCTTAAGAGGGATGTTGGATTACCTCCTCGAGCTGAACCGATCTCGTCCAGCCGTTCAACGTCGGATTGTCAATCTCTCAACTCGTATCCCTCCCTGGAGTCGTTCCGGCGAAATAGTTAGCTCGATTTTGCCCATGGAAAGACCCCTTCGAGAATCCCTTTAGGCCTCGCGGGCGCGTGAGCTCGTGCCACGATGGAGAATCGGCACCGCTAATAATTACCACCCTTGAAATTCTCTGATTCGAAGACACCCCACGGACCATTTCTCGCGTGGCTAAGCACGCGATTTCGAAAGCCGGGCGCACGCCGTAGGCTGTATCCGCTACGCCACGCTGAAATATTTCGCCCCGAGGCGAAGAATGGCATGGTGCCGGCGCGGCGCGACGCGGCGGGAGTGACGTCGAATGTAATCGAGGGGATGAAATCGTTTGTCACGTCATTTCATTTGTTACTTTCGAGTCGTCTCCGTAGATAGTGTCTTTACGTCGTAATTCATAGCGTGTATGAAAAAAACCCCAGCTGCTTCATCTGTCTCGTGATTGTCGCTTTTTTTGTTTGCAAATATATTTGCGTTTATATGTGATCAAGTTCTATTATGATATACTGACGATTCTACATCCTGTTGATTCTGTTGACTAATTACCATATATAGAAATTAATTCTTTCTTCTCTTTTTGGATATTCTATCTAAGTGCTAACTTAATTCTTTCGTATATTTTTCCGCGCCATGCAAGAGAATTATTGCGTAATAATTTAATTATTTACATATAACAATTAAATGAGCACATTTTGCATAATATAAGCTTGCAATGTTTCTCTTAAATTCTAAAATTCTTACTCAAATAGGAATATTCATCTTCAAGAGCAATGACAATGAAAACCTGCTTATTATATCGCGGACAGATGTATAAGCCTTCCTGTATTCTTGAATTAAAATGTACACATTCGCACGCTTGAATGTGTTATGAGAGATTGTTTCAATGTTTCGCAGATTGGCTATTAAAACCTACCCATACGAAGTGCCTCGAGAGCGTACTCGCCTTCGCGAAACCCTCTAACACCACTGCCGACGACTTGAAGGGTTGTTCTCAATTTTCCTAAATTACGCACGCCAGGCTATAGTTGCAATGCCTATGGACGAGGAAATGTGTTTTCACCCTTTCCTTTTCGATTAGACGCACCGATCCCGGGGCTATCATATATTACAAAAAAATTGGACTGTTATCTATAAAAAAACGGTTTTGCTAAAGTATATAAAGTATATAAAGATTTAGCTAGATACAGATATGAAAATAATTTTGTTTCACCATCCGGATAACAATAGTAGAACGCTAAAGTATAACGATAATACTGCAAAAAATTTTGACAGTTGAACAAGCAGTTTGAGTGTCGTACATAATATTTTGAGATGATCCAACAAAATTATTTTCAGATCTGTATCCAGCTAATTTTTAGATACTTCAGCAAAATCGTTCTTCCTGCATACTTTAAATTTAATACACTTCTGATCTAAAAAAGAAACGTAATATAATAATTTGCATCCGTTATGATACAGATTTAAATCCCAGTTTTCCTCCAGCTTTCTGCATATTATCGATTTCATCGCTAAAATAAAATATGACACTCTGTCTTCTCTCATTAATCTTGCACACTCTATGTACTACTTCCCTCTCGTATTCGCTTAAGCTCATTGCAAAACAATTCGGCCAATTTCACGCTCGATTCATACCTTTGCATATTTAATCAGTGTTGTCTTAAGCGACAAACTAATTACATTTTTGCTACGAAAGAAAGGAATTAGGAATGGGGAGTCGATATTCCACCATCCATTGCGACGCGCGCATGATTTGAAGAGGGTTCTTACAAATACAATAATAGTAATAAGCCAATCCCCGAGGCAACAAGCCACCACGACACAGCTTTTGATGAAGATTATTGACTGCAGAGAAAGAGAGCTCTGGCAGAAATTGGGTCGTCAAGTTTTAAAACTACTCAATTGTTAAATAATTTACAGATGAAAATGCGCATTTTGGTGATAAATGTCATATGCAATAATTTAAATAGAATAAAAAAATAGAATTTAAAAAATAGAATTGGAAAATAGGAAAATATCTGTTTTATATATAACATCTACATTTGATTAGGAAGACAGTTCGAGGATAACTTGATTTTGACGGTAATGGGGCATTTGATGCTGATGAACTGCCGAACAAAGAACTCTTTTTAGCTGAAAGAAAAGAAAGTTGACTGGAAAATCCAATTAGCCTAGCCCATCATCTCCACGGCAATTCAATACTGAATCGCCACCTCTTCTCTTTTTCTAAAAGCAGTATAATTAAATTTATTGTGCCCAAGAAAGTTGTACCTGATTCTCTGCCAGTATCTCACTTTTGTCGGCCTTGAAACAAACTTTCACGAACTTATCGAATTAAATCGCACATAGTTAAAAAATAGCAATGTAACTTGATATAATGTTAACATAAAATCGATTCGTTATCAGTGATATATAGTATTCAAGCTTTAAGTGTCATACTTATATTATATGTTATATATTTAACATGAAATTCTGCTAGACTTATATTTTAATTTCTAAGCATCTTTTGCTTCAATTTTATATTTTTCCGTATATCACGCTAAAACGTAAAAGACTAAAACAGAAACCAAAATGGAGCAAGAGGAGACTCCCGTAAAGCCGATGAATCTCACAAATAGCCTATCAGAATCTGCCGCGCAACTTAGCATTAAGTATTCGCTGTTTGCATATTAATTGTTCATTATGTCAACCGGCCCCTGACATCGTTACACGTAAGCGAGAGAGCTTATTTGGCCGGAAGCGGGAACCGTGTAACGATCTCCGACGATCGGGCGGTTCATGATTGTTCATTTCTTGTTCCCCTTTTGTAGACGTTACGCACAACTATCTCGGGAGCGATGTATGCAGATTTTTTAAATCGTCTCTATTACACGGAGCTTCCCAGCCCGCGGGATTGACATCACGGACATCATTGACATTCAGATAAAAATCGGTAGACGCGATTATACGACGGTTGGTCGTCCGGCCGTTTTTTTCTCCGGGAGCTGACAGCAAAACGGGGGTGCTGCAAATATGGTGACAGTAGCAACGGTAGCAACGTAGAAGAGGAGAACACGAGTGGGCCGCGCGGCGAGGAAGAGCAAGGGAGTTGAAGCCCATATAACATTCATTCGTGATCCGTTGGGAACGCTTGAGAACAACGTCATACTTTCCCTGTCATAATTCGTCGAGGGAGAATTTTCCATCGTTCTGACTTCAACGTACTGAAATACCAATTTCGAAATTTCTGTCCGCGAACGCTGCATGTGTAACTACATAACGACAGAGTTTCCATATAAAGGCGCGAAGTTCATGGTCGCATGTCCGTTGTGGTTTTTGTTTTAATAATTAATAACGTGTTATAAAAACGGCATTTTTACGAGTACATTTATTCATCAATGGAATTCAATCAATGGAACGTATAAAAATAATATAAAAAATGCACAAATAATACAAAAAATTAAAAGTGAAAAATGAAAAAGATGCACGATATGGATATATTGGAAGAATTTATTCGGTGGAAACTTGCAACGCAGCGCGGTCAATAACGTAAAAAAAATTTTGTTCAATAGCGCTACCGTCAGCCACTTTCATTTCCGTCCTCAATTGATATCATAAAACGGAAATATAGAGAAGCTTCGAGTTAATTTCAGAATATTCTGGTGCGCTAAAATTGTCTTTCCAAATGGATATTGAAATTTTTTAAAATAATTGATAGTTATCTATCGTGAATTAATCCTCTTACAGATTATGCATTATGCATTACATATCTGTGAAACAGGATTATCAAAGAGAAAAGCATCGTTTATAAAACAGTGTCGATATGAGACAAACAAAGCGAGATATTCTCGCGTCGTAAAGTTCAGCAACAAACATAACAACTTTTTCATTGGAGGAGTTTATTAACTCTTTATTCGAGACTTTTCCTTTACGAGCTTCATGTCCTAGATGATAATAATGTTGGCACAACCATAAAAGTTAATACAGTCTCGATATTTCAGAATGCAGATCACCGTACAACGTCATTTCTTCTACATGCTTACTCGCCCCTGCCTTTCTTACCGGATGGCATATGAAATTTCCATAACTGTAAATTCGGCACGAGTAACCCCCCCCTGATTTTAGTTATCATGACTCTGCAAAGTGCATTTTAGCATGCTGCCACTTCATTATATTTTATGATGCGTAAGCAGAACCTTTATATTCAGAATCGATAAAAAAAATATTATATTTATGCCAAATGTACAGGAATATAATATTTATTACCAAAGTACTTCAATTATATGAGAATAATTATTTAATTACTAAGCATTTGGAATTGTTTATTTTAAAGAGAAATCTCTCTTAAGAAATTATATTAAAATTCTTAAACATATAATAAATGACATGTCAAGAATGTACTTTATGCAATAAATGTTAGATTTTAAAACTGCCACATTAGATATATAAAGAAATATTCTTTTTAGATAATTGTGAGATTTGAATCTGTTTTTTGTTAATCATTTTACCAACATTTTATGGAGCAAAATGGAAACTTTATCGTCGAGCAATCTCGATACGTTTGATATGTTCAATATTGTAAGGGTGCATTAATATGATCATCGAAACGGTGTAAACTACTTTAGATATGTGTCGCTATGGGCTCTTTCATCCTCCGGAACCATTCCGCGATTATCTTAAAACGTGACGTTTTTTACGGTCGCTTTTACTTCCGGTCTTTCCGCTCAGATCGGCGTTGTTCACGTTCGTAACACTATTGGGATACACTCGTAAAAGTGCAAACCTAGCCGTGCTACGAGAAGCGACCATGCAATTCAAATTCAAGAATCGATTTTACGAACCGAATAAAGACGACCGGGCGACCCTTTTCGACGCGACCGTATCGAAGCGTCCGTAAAAGTTACCGACGCCCCTTGTGCGCTGGAAAAAATAATTCCGACAAGAAGACAAATGTATGAGTGAAAGCTATAGAACCAATGTGGGGTTCGTGCCAAACTTGCTGAATTCTCGAACAGTATCAAACAATAATTTTCAATTTGAGATACAGCGATCTTATTCGCAATAACATCAAGTTTCGCAACTAGCCACACTGCATCGTGGAATCTCTGGTATTACGAGATACACTGTGGCGACCAGAAAATGGTAACATATATTCCTCAACAAAATTAAAGGGCCACTTCTTGGTGACCCTTCACTATCGGGTGGCCCTGACAACATTGTTGGACCACCAGGAAGTGTCCCTTTAATTTTGTTGAGAAATGTATTTGCGAACGTTATGTGATATCAAAATAGCGACAAAAATACATGTAATATTATAATACATCCAAACACCGTTATTTTTCCATATTTTTACAAATATTTAGAAAATTTTATATTCAGAAAGAAAGTTTGCCAAAATTAAAATTGCAAAGAATATTATAAAATAGTAAATATATTTGTACCTTTTTATGCACACTAGGATAAATATAAATTTAAAAAAAATTGTTTACAGTCAGATCATAATAGTCCGTAGTATCTCGCACGATAAAGACCGGGCTATCTCTGGCCGCCGCAGAACGTGTTGATAGCGAACAATTGATCAGTGGGGTAAAACGCGGCGAAAGTAGAAAGAGGAGGTTTTGGTCGAAAGTATACACGGCGATCATTCTAACCCAGCGTGTCGACAACGCGGGAAGCGCATAGCTCGGGGCGACGTTCATGACCCGCACTGCAAAAACTATCCGTTTTACGATACTGCCCCTCAGGCGACTCGATTCTCGCGCGCGATCCGATACCGAAAACGCGGCGCCGCTTGAATCGAGCTCCGGGTACTTCTCACGACCGCCCTATTGTGTTTTGTGTTTCGGAATACCGGTGTACCACGCCGCTAGAAGGGATGGAAGAGAGCTAGAAGGGTTAAGATATATATGCATGCTAAAACCGCGAAAGAAAGAGAAAGAAAAAAAGAAAGAGAGAAAGAGAGAGGGCTCGGTAATATCAGATTTATTTTATGAGCGAAGCAAAGCGGTGTACCCGGAGAGCAATTCTCCGCCGCACCAATGATTCACCGTAACTTTCATCCCCGCAACCCTCGATGCCATTGTACGCCTTCGCAGAACTTTTATACGCGTCGCTGACTTCGCCTCGCTCGCGCACCGATCGCTTTTCCTTTCTCTCCCCCATTTCGCTCCTCGAAAACAGACGTAAGCCATGAGCGAGGAGAGCCGTAAAATTTTTTTTTTCGAAATGTCGAAAAAAGTGGTTTCCGTTTAATTTATTAAAATTTTTCTGAAATATTTCTTGCGTGCCAAAACAGCAAAAAAATGCGAATATTACCACTAAAAAGGCAAACCTTTAGATGCAAGTAATAATAGAAAGTTATTAATGTTAAATTATTATATAAAATCTGTAACTTTTTTAAATAAATTATGCTTATGCTTATGATTTATGTAACTACTTTTATCCTAGATAAAATATTTAATATACAGAAATAACATTGAAAAGTTCAACAGCGTTTTTGCAGCGTTGTTTTGCAAAAAATATATTAGTCATAAATAAAAAAAATACGAGCTAGCAAAATGCACATGCAGGATAATAAGGTTTCGGATGTCAACCCTTCAACGGAATATAAATTGCATAATTTGTATAAAGAAGGAAGGTTTGCCTTGTCCCATTTGTGATAGGTATGTACAGTTTCTTTGAAAGTTACAAAGAAAATATATATTTTATCCTATTTTATCATTTAGAATTTTTTTCATAAATAGCCAAAATTTCAAGAATCAAATCAGAATTGATAGATAAGATAAATAACATCCTTGACGAAGCGCAAAGAAGATTAAATGCAAAAACAAACATAAGATTAGACGCGAATTATGCTGAGTTGTAATAATTAATCATTCTTCTAGAAAAGTACCCAGTTCACATTTTGTATTAACACAACTGACAATCTCCTATTATCGTTCTATATGCTAAGCTTATCAACGGAAAACTATCAAACACGCGACCTGCCAACGAAGTGGCCGCGGACCGCCTGCTGGTGTGTTTTGCATTTCTCTTTTGTATATAGATTTAAAAAGACCACTAAAAAGCATATCAGCTTATGTGCTTTTTAGCATGTTAAAAACGTGTCGGTTTAGACGTAGTGTGAAATCGCTTATGACCCGTTTACGAGCTAAGATGAATTTGACATGCCCTGTTTACGAACAGTTTTTTTATAAAGCGCTAACGATATACAGATAAAGCGCTAAAACTGCACATTATTAGATTAGTTGAAATGTATAGTCGCGCGACTGTAAAGGCATGGGATATATAATCCATTCGTTTAATACATTTTCATAAAGTAAGGCGAGACCTAATGTATGCAGTGCACAAGTGCGCCGTAGGTCAATTTGATTACCGATCAATTAGCAACGTGAAGGATAGCCCCGAGTACCGAATAGTTAGGTCCATTATGCAAGTGAACCCCGGCAACTGTGTGAACCGACCACCGTCTAGGAGTCTGTCAGCGCTAGGTCAGGATGTAATAGACGGGCAGTATGCAAATTGGTCGACCCAGGTAGCGCATGGGGGTTAATACTTAACGCGCGACTGAAATGACGGGTGGTAAAACGATCGCGTTTAACCCGACGCGACGTTACAGGCCAACCTGACAATGAGCCCCGATGGTACAAAACCGCCCGATATTAATTTCAACGCGTGTATATTACAGCGTAAAACCACAAAGCACCGCGGCCTTAGCCTTAGCTTCCTAGGAAAGCAGAAGGTCGACGTGCCGTTGGCAACGTCATAATTGCATCGTGGCAGCGCGCAAAGGACATTGGTTCGTCGATCATCGCAAGTCGGTCTTCGTAATCTTGGCTGAAGAGACGACGTACTCAAAGTTGTAACCTTGAGACAGATTTAGTTCGATATCCGCTTTCAAGATGCTAGACAGAAGTAAACAGGCAATATACTCGTAGTCACTCAAATAAAACGCTCAACAGTTTCGACTACATACTAGGACAGTTAAAAAAAAACGTGACATATTCACGTATACATTCGTTTGGTAACAGATTGTTAACATATCCGAATTATTAACATAGCTTCGAATAGTTGTTGCATATATGTATGATTATCGCGCGTGGTGATATATCAGCTGTTAACTTTTTGCTCAGGCCGTCGCTAACGATGCATTTTACTATCTGTTTTAGGTACGTTAGCCGATCCACCGGACGCATTTCGGTGAGTGATAAACGCGATGATCGAACGCGCATCCCTTTATCCGCGGTCACGTCGCTAAACCGTTTACGAACAGGCTGGCGCTGTTTTCCGCTAACCGATGCGGGACAAAGGAAAGAATTGCGTCCCGTAGATAAATTCGACGGGCTCGTCGAGCCGAGTTAGCGACCAAACGACCATGTAGTACTTTGATATCTTTGGGAGCTCGTTACGCGGGAAGGGGGATAAATAACTCCCGGCTCGTAAATTACACTTCAGGAACCATTTCTCCGCGAACGAAACGATCCTCGCCCGTTCTTCTTTCGGACGGATCGATAGAGCGAAGGAACGGTGAGGGATAGGGAAGTAGGAAGATAGTCTTCGTGTCCTATTGTTCGTAATTAGAAGGAGAGGAGCTCCTCTTAATCGAGACCTTCTCGTTGATAACGTCCACCGGGGTGGTCCGCGCCGCGTGGCAATTTATATAAGCGCGCATCGTTACAGATCTATCGATAACGAGAATCCGGATTTATGAAACAACGAAAAAACAACGTCATCAATCACCGGCGGCCGCCGCGCCGTCCTTCTTCTGCCCGCTACTGCGTTGCGCCCGCCGCCGCCGTCGCGCTACGCGAAACGACCAGTGAAAAATGACCTACCGGCAATTATGATGGCCAGCGAGCGGAACAAAGAACGATAGAGAGAAAAGATTGATTGAACGAGGCAAAAGGGATATCGCGAACCGCGAGATTAGGACTCAAGAATCTGCATAGTGATGCGAGCTAATGTGCGCGCTTGCATTTTAATGCTCATTTTTAGATGCATTCTATATCGTTGTACATATCTAAAGAAATCGTATATTTAATTTTGATTTTTAAAATTAAAATTTTAATTTTCAATATCTACAATTTCATTATGAACAATCACATATATGTGTACTAACTTGCTTTAAAAAGATGTCATTATATTTCAAGAAACATAGCGAAATTCAAAGCGTGGTGCGCCAATAAGACTTCCGTAAAAATTGTATTTACAATATAAGTTGTCAACTGTCATTTAACTCGTTTGCATATTTTGCCAGTAAATTAATGTCTCTCTTATGAGCATCATCAATATAATACTAATGTAAAGATCGATGCATTTTTTACTTTCTTCCTTGACTCGCCATTTGACGTTCTATCGTTACCATCGCATAACTGAAGAGCAATTCCTCCACGCGCGGTAAACATCGAGAAAATGAAGGGATTCAATTTTCGCAAAGTACCCTCGCTAACGTTTCCGGAGCCTCTCAGGACAGCAATGGTGGATTGGTCTGTGCTTCCGCGAGAAACAGAATGAAAGAGAGAAGGAGAAAGAGGAAGACAGAGAGGAGAAGGAGAGAAAGAGAGGAAAGCAGAGCCGTACCACAAAACAATGATGTTGCAAACGAATGACGCGGATCAGGTCAGTCTCTCGTGGAACGCATGAAACATTTATCGTTTGATGGGCCGGCCGATGAAATAAAATTTCGAGGCGCAAGGAGACAAGAGAGCGGAACGCGTGGGCGATGAAAGTGGACGGCTTTGTTCGGCCAGCGTAACAAAAATATCTACCTACATCGTTGATCGTTCGCCTTGTCGGTGAAACGACGTTTCCATTGATGAAAAATTCCACCATAGCTTCAGGAAACAGTTAGGAAACCAGGGATTGGTTAGACAGATTTAGCAATTAATTCGGCAAAGATGTCCACAATTCATTTTTTTCTTTCGGCTAGCGGCGCGCCGCATATTTGCCATGTGTACACAGGGCTTTTTCTCGATCACAGTTATTTCGAAAATCGTCGAGCTCTTCCATTTGTGACGAAAACCCCACCTGGTTCATTTCTGCAAGGCGAACCCCTACCACCCCGACGAATCGTTATCTTGCTTTTGATCAGCCAGCCATAATATCATCCCAAAAGCATATTGGCAGTGTGGTATGAATGCCGAATGCATGCGTTACACTCGTAAAAGGGGCTACATACGTCATTCGCTCCCGTGATGCTGCGCATCGAAGTCCGACCCGACTCTGTGTTTCCATTCGACGATCGAATTGAAGGGAGAGCCTTTCCGCGGCGCGCTTTTCATACGCATTACCCCGTCAGATAATATGCGCGCTTCACCTTTCACAGTAACTAATGCACCGTCATTTGCGCTAATCAAAAACCCCGGCGCGACGTGATTGCGAGGAATCCGCATTAACGCGCGTGTATAGAATGTCGCATACGCGACAACGATCGAGAGACAACATATCGGTGCCGCGCGGCCGCGGCCGCGGCCGCCACGCGATTCGTCGGCTTCGTCGCTATACGAAATGTAATCCGTTAATGATGAGAGTGGGCGGATCGGTTCGGTGGATCGATACCGAAACCACAGTTTTTCACTGACGCACGGTCATTTGAATAAGGAAGGTTTGCTTTGCACTCGATGCTACCTGACCCATCGCCGTAATCACTGCCACTCCATCATTCGATCGTATATAGCCTCTCTCTCTTTCCCTGTCCCTCCCTCCTTTCTCTAACGTTGCCGTCTCTACATCCGTATATACGAGCGCGCAGTCGACTCCCTCGTCAATAAACGAGCCCGCCTCTATTTACTCGTTACTTCATCATCCGAATCCCGACTTCTCCGTCTATACCGGCAATTCACCGAGTCACTGATTTACACAATTCGACGAAAAAATCAACCCGGAGATGAATCCGATTTCCGGAGTAGCGTGCAGCTAGTCGTACGCCGACAAACTTCCACGATGTTATCGCTATGGGAGATAACGCGGCTTGATAATCTCCCCACGCGATCTGATCAAAGCGCGGTTTCTGCCGTAATTTTCATTTTGCGGTACACGGCGCGTTGCCTCTCCTCGTCTTTTATTCGCGCCGTTGGTGAAATCAGGACGAGAGCATTTTAATGAAATTGACGACCAAGATCGACGTGAAATTGATTATGATTGACTTCTACTGGCGCGTCTTCAATCATACAAGTCATTTATTTTCAAAGCGACTGAAATTTAAATGTCCTGTTAAGATAGACATGATAGCGCGTGTTTTACATTCGAATATCGTCAAAATTTATAATGCTTTATAAACTATTATTTTGAACGTCTTAAATATTTATGATAGAGACCTTTGCACTTGAATTACTACGAATTATTACATCTCTTAGAATTATGAAATTTATTAATTTTTGTACAAAGTTAGCAATAAAGATTATATTAATATTCATATGTTACTCAGATATTAGATATAGCGATAGTATATATAAATTCATTAGCCAATTGATCAATTTCGACGCGCGATTCGACATACATTGAAGAACAAATCATAAAGCGTTACAAAACACATTCTTTCATATATTGCATATCCTAATAAAAGGAAGAAATAAAGCATCAAATGATATCTACGTTGTTTGTTCTATATCAGAAATTTCTCTTTTTACTCCCGAGGACACTCGTAAAAAAAAGAAAATGTTATTGCGAAATCTACGGTGAAATATTATAGGTGTGCGAAATCTGATAGCGCGCTCGGCTGACTACTCAGATGATACTCGACTTGCCCGCGCAACATCGTGCAAGCGAATACCGCCTTTCAATTCCGCGAGTCCGGCTGATTGCATTGAACCAAATTTCGTCGGCGGACACACTTCGGGTCGCAGATATGCATGCGCCGTCGCGTATACGCGCACTCGCGTTCCGGTCGTAAAGGATTTTATCGTTATGAATTTAATTTTCATACAAACAGTTCTGACTGTTCTCTCTCTCTCTCTCTCTCTCTCTCTCTCTCTCTCTCTCTCTCCTCCTCTCTCTCTCTCTCTCTCTCCCCTCTCTCTCTCTCTCTCTCTCCCTCTTTTTCTCTCCCTCCTTCTCTCTCTCTCTCTCTTCTTGTCCCAGCAACACTCGACGAACCGAGTGTTACGTGCCAATGCAGACATGGTTTGCAGGGTACTTAGAGAGGAACAAGGGTGGCGAGCACTCCAGCGCAGCGCCATACCCCGGCTGGTTATCCGTAATCCAATAAAACCAGGAGACACAGGCGAAATTTAATATCCAACACCATCAAAAGTCGCTGGGATTGTTCCCAGCTAGTTATAACTCCGACCCATACATCCCACGGATCGCTATTCACAGGTTGCATTGCTTCGCATTCGGGGCCTCGAGCATCGCCATTGTGCCTTAGGGCTACGCGATCGTTATCTTAAAATGCCATATTAATCTAACTGCGGAGATAATCTGCTTTGTTACAAATTTTCTCTTTCCATTTCAAAAGTAATTAGAACTTATGATTGCTCTTGTATCTTTCTGTTTCGCTCAAAAGTAAATTTAAAATTGATTCTTATCAGCAATAATGAGTTTCTTTTTCAATTTATGTTTTTTTTTATAAATTATTTCAAATTTTTTTATTGTTACTTATAATGTTTCAATTATATCCTTCGTTTTAGTCGTTAATAATATAACTGTTAGAATTTTTGTGTTTTTTTAAGGATCAAAAGCTAGCTATGGGTTTTTTTTTAACCAGAAGTGATAATGATCTACCATGCTTTGCAGCACAACTAGGCCAGCAATTTTTTTTACATATAAATCGTTAAAATTGGTTTAATTATTTGATAGTTATCGAAGACACATACATTCTTTTAGTCTCGTTAGTTTTTAATCTTAGATAACTTCTATTGCTTGTATTCGTGACTCATTTAAAATTCTCCTAGAACAGCTTTCGATGGTCTTTATAAAATTATATACTCTTGAAATGATAAAATTATTTACGACAATAAATTAAACTAAAATACAATGAAACAAATGCAATATTTTAAATAAGAATATGCTTTAAATTTTATAAAATTAATATACTTTTCATAAAAACTGAGATTTTTCTTTTGTATTTTCCATGCGGAAAATAAATCTACCGATATCGAGCCCAAGTCTCTGTGGCCTCTGAATTGTCGATACCACGTAGTTGTCACTTCCACGGCTCCACCCATATTTATTTCTAGCAGCAAAGCTGACGAGAAACTTTACGAGCAAATTTTTACGATTGCGCGGTACCGGATTTATGAGATTTCGCGTTGTTGCTTTCGTCAGCGAGTTACACGGTGTACCAAAAAGTCGAACAACTGAAATGGATTTTGCCAAAAAAAAAGACCAGCGGGAGAGAAAGAGAAATTCGCACACACATATTCTCGCGTTATCGGCTCAACTCTAGGACGGTGTGTTTGTCTCGTGGGAATCTGGTGAACCGCCGTTTTATCCCTTGCGGTGTAGACGCATTCGTACTTATCGTTATTAATTAGTGGAACGTGTCCACAGAGGTAGGACAGGGGTCGAATTACTACTCCGACAAATCCGCTTTTCGAAGTTCGACCCTTGTTATGAACACCCTCAGCAACCTCGTTTATCTGTTTATCTAGTTTGTACTTCATCGCCGGTCCTGCAGCTACAACGTGCGTAATTACTATCGAAATTTATTATGACGGTACCTCCAAATGAGAGTTACAGCTTCATATAATGTTATATTTTTCTATTCCATCTACGCTAATTCTACTTCATTTAAATCAATAGATGTTACCAGTCCGGTAACTCCGGATCCGATTGAGGCAAAATACTCGCATTCCATAAATTACAATGAAGAAAACTTGCTGAATTGTAGCAGAGAAACTTAATTAATATTTCCTTCCTCCCTGCGTAGTAACTTAAATTAGATACGGAGTACAGGCGGTATTTGTACAGGATGTACATATAACTAAATTAGTGACTTAAAATTTGCAAACGTATTCTTTGATCAACTTGTCTCAGTTATACGCTTCAGTCGCTGTTGATTTTGGATTAAACGCGTGTTCAGATCATAAATAACTTAAATAAAGCATCGCGGTAAAATGAGCTATATAAATATCCGGCTTTGCAAAATTAGAAAACGCTGGGAGGCTGGTCACCAGACACATTCGTTCAACGTGACATTATGGCGTGTTGCCGCTCTGTTCCGGTTATGAGTTGTATACCCAAGTGTTCCGCGTCACTCTCTTGATACTGTTGTCTCGCGGAAAAATATACAACTGCCTACTTAGCTGAATAGCTTATGGGCTTGCCAGCGACGTCAAATCCTCGCGGAGCTTAGAGCTATCTTTTAATAGAACCTGGAATTTCTGGCTAAATTAAACTACGGGCATTTTTGAAGTGCTTGCAAATATCCGTGAATAATCAGACGTAAATCTCGAAAAATTGTTCTGAGAAAATAGCATCCTATATAATATCCTTTTAGCATTACTTTTACAAACTACCTGAAATAATATCCAATTAATAAGCGTCTATAAAAGATATTTGAAAACTTTTAATAAACGTTCTACAGGTTTAAATTATCTCTTAAATAAATCGTGATATTTGATTAGTTATCGTAAAATTCCGTAATAAATTCGTTTTATAATTTTTTGCGACGTGAAGGACTAGGGTACAAGAAATATAATTACCTGTTTTTATTTCGCCTCTTTTTGTCTCATCATCGAACCACAATCCCCAAGAATGACATCATAGCGCAGAGGAGGCGCAAAGTATAACGTTTATATCTAAATTATAACATTCTCGCGTACGTATAGCCGCGTTGAGAACGTTGGCGCGCCGGTTTATTTCGCTTTGTCGGCAATAACAGTAGATTTGCCTAACGAGCCCCTAAATAAGGGAAAGTAATTTCATGTATTTATGCGTGAATTATGGTACGACCGAGGGTATCTCCGGAGGCAATTAACGCCGACTTCGTAAAACCCGCATCTCCGTATGCTGCCGGAAACAAGAACAACCTAGTAGAAACGCATTCGCCACTGTGCACACGTACATGCATAAATGAATGCATACGCTAACCGACCCTTAGGAATAGCAACCTTTTACCGTCTCTGTGAAACAAACTAATTGTTCGCGAGCAAAAATGAATATAACCGCACGCGTTAGTCACAATCGTTGATTCCAAAATAGTCGGCGATAAGCGGCGAATAATCATGAGTAATATCTTCTTTAAAAAAAAAATTGTTTTTCGAATAGATGTTTATTTAAGCGAAATTTTTTTTAGAATGCTTGGTCCAAGAAACGAGTTCTACTTCAAACGAGTTCACTTCATGGCTTGTTCTTGTGGTTCACAAGAACAAGCCATGGTGCGAGGGAGACTCTGGGAGCTGACCGAATATAAGAGCCGACTGCCCTCGGTAGACGACGCATCGTCGAGATTTAAGTTCGTACTGCCTGGGCGCGCTAATGATTATTAACAGAGCGATCCGCCAGATGTTTGGTTTTATTTATGAGCCGGGCGCGACGCTAGGGAGACAGATAGTCGGTGGAAACGAATGCACGGCATCAGCCGACGCGAAAAAAAAGAGCATGACCAATAGCACGGCGCATCCACCTACGACAGACGATTTATAGGCGCTACAGCGATGATCGTAACGGGCCTCGACCATTACCGCACAACGCGGCGGCTTTTAATTACTGCCAGTTGATACATTACACTGCTTTCCACCACTGTACGAGCAACTAGTTATTAGCCACTCGTCGGCCTCACACGTTATTGCGCTCGTCGGCGGTAATCGAGTAACAGCGAGCCCGCTGCATTTAAAAGTGAAATATCTTCAATTGGGTCGTCGCACTCGCCGTGCAGGCGCAGGCGCAGGCGCGACGATAAAAATCGTGGCCGTGACGCGCGGCGTCAAACGAAATTTGGATGTGGATCGAAAAAATATGAAAAGTATCTCTAAATAGCCGTCAAAGATTGATAAAATACAATATCCCGTATTTTATCAAATGTCATTCGTTTGGCAATGTTTATAAGCTGCAGACTTATTGTTAGTGGATCACTCTTGATCCAATATATCTCAAAAAACGAGAATTAGATTACCGTCAATCGGAAGGATATTTTAATCCATATAGCCAGGCTTTTTTTCCAACACATCAATCGCATCTTTCCTTACGACGTTTCCCAAGTATTAATCGGTGGCACGCGAATCCGTGCGTAGTTGTGAGAAAGGGCGGAACGCGGGGTTGCACGTTCATAGGGAACGGACAATTTGCAAAAGCGAGAGACGTGGCCGAATAATTGGCCGACTCGCGAGGGGCGAACGATTGCATTCAACATCGAATTACGTAATAACCAGTGAGCTAACTAGGGGGTGGGGTAAGGGTAATTTGCCGAGCCGACCTACGTGCAACTAGGTGGAAGCCTTTTCGGTGGTTGACAGGGGTCGGCCGGCAGCACGCCCCTTCGGGCAGCCGGCGGAAGATTTAAAACTGACGCGACTCGCTAATGACCATTAACTAGTTGTCCTCCGCTCCACCTACTCGGCGGCACACGTTTGTCGTGCCATTCTGGGTGCGTGCCACGCTCTGTCGTGCTCGTCTCCCCCGCCGTCTCGACGTCTCCCCCCAACTCCACGTGCAAGTCGAGGCACCGCCGGCAGCTAACCCCCGCGAGATTTATGCACCGGATGTGACTCGGCTCCCATGGTTTATGGGTTTCGAGTGTGTTCACTCGCGTTCGCACGCGCACACATAGAAAGACAACGAGGGAGAGAAAGAGAGAGAGAAAAGAAGAGAGAAAGAGAGATGAAGTGAGAGCACGAGGGATATAGGCGAGCGCTATCCGGTCTGTTTTTTTAATGCGATCCAAGCGCGAGACAAAGTCAGATTCGACGTTATTTTCGTTTCGGACGATTCGCGCTCGCTTCCAAGTTAACGCATTAGCACACAACGCCGTTATCTCGAAAGAGGTTCTCCAAAACGATGTGCATGTGTAAAGCTGCCATAATGGATCTGGAATGGAACGAGTGTTCCATTTAAATCTAATCTGATGAATAATCCAGTACGATTAAGCTATATTTGGTAAAGTTGGAAGATATACGTTAGAGATCAGAATGGAGTCTAACTAAAAAAAAAATGTTTTCTTGTGACTTGTGAAATATTTAAGAGATTGTCTGAGAATCAAATGCCTTAAATATCTGAACTGTGTGCACAATTATTCGAATTGCTCAGTGTTTTACAAGTTGTTCATTATAAGTTAACAAATAGCGCCGACATTAAATGTATCCCAAAATGCGTGCCTAGTGATTCAAATAGTCCACGCAATACCGAGACGATTCCGACATAGCGAGAGAGCCCACAGTTAAACGCAAACGCACGCGGTGTCAACGATAGGTACTTTCTCGACTTGGCGTCGCGAGAGGGTAAATGGACGGATATTTGCTCGGTGTCGCGAGTCACGCACAAATACTGCAACGTATATATCGAACGCGGTGCCTGCCGCAGAATCAGAGCTACGCACATTCGAGAGGCGCTGCGTGTGTAAATGCGTGTATGCGTGGGTTTGCGTATGTGCGCGTGTGATTTCAGCAAACCCGAAGCGTTGACGAGCCGAAGCTTCGGGCGAAGCTCCGGGCGTGCCTATAGCCCCGGGATGAAACTCTTCGACGGCAACGAGAACTGCGAGGACTATACGAGAACGAGGGTGCGAGGACGAGAACGAGGACGATGACAATAACGCAGGCAGTCGGCGAGCTAGCTCCGGCTTAAGGCCGCTCGAGACCTCTCCCGGGAACGACGGTACGAGGTCGCCGTTCAACGACGGGGCAACCTCGTAGCACCGAGGAGGTGAAAGGAGGATGGTGGAAGCTGGAGAACGAAAGATGCAGAGAGGGAGAGAAGGAAAGCGAGACAGCGTGCCCGCGTGCGACCATCGTAATATCACAGGCAATTTCCTGGAGGAATTTGATCGGTTCCTATATCGCCCGGAATATTTTTCCCCGTCATTTATTTTTCGAAACGTCTCGCGAAGCTGCTACGATCACATCTCTCTCTCGCTCTCTCTCCCTCTCCCTCGCTCTATCCCCTTACTCCCTGGTACGCGAAGTACACACACGCACGCGGCACATACACACGCCGTTATATCGGCCGATCGAGATTTTCTCGGCAATAACCTGATTTTGCGCTTATAGCGCCCGTGGAGGTCCTTGCTAGATATCGCGTAATTACTGGGATGCGTGGCATTTCCCTGATATGCAATATCTGCCTGCCACGGTGCACTAAACTTTTCTATCACGGTCGCAACGTATCCGTACTTACGCGCCACCTGAGACGGCAAAATTCGCGTGTTAGATGCACATGTCGTATACGCGAATAACGCGAATAAATAGCGAATATATTGAACACATACCCCTGGGAAAGTAACCTTTAACACTCCGAAAGCGGTTCATCGAAGTACCGTACCGTATCGCAGAATGTTTTGTTAAAAAAAAAAAAAAAATCCCGCGTTGATGCCGTTAGCCGCACGAAAAACCACATGCGATCGGCGCGGTGTGCGCTCGCCAGTTAAGAATTCTGCATTCTCCGACGGGGAAAGCGCGTTCGATACGACGTTCCTACCGTCCTGGAACGCGTCGTTTTCTTTCTCCTTGACTGCACATAGAGGCAAGGGGGAGGAGGCGCGGGTATCCCGCGTCTTTGACTTGGAATGTAAGGAAATGTTTCGGGACGTATGCCATTGAGGCGCACTGCATCGACCGAGAAACCATGAACCGCGTCTGGTTCGGGTGTTTTCCCGAGCCTTTGGCGAACAATCGGTGCTTTCCACGGCTCGCGACTTTGCCTTTTGAATACGTCGTAAGCGTAGATGTAGATATCCTCCGATATACACGCGAGCGCGATACACAGAGGGTAAAAATAACCGCGCGCGTGACGCCATTGTTTTAGGAAATGCACGAGAATTTTACATGCAGTATAGTTTGGGATGCCCGACTCGCGCGTCTTCGTTTCCTTATGTAGGTATTTTTGTTTAGTCTACTGCAGTCACGTATGTAGTAAGGCTGTTTGCGCATACGCATGTCGCATAGGGCCTATCATCTTCTTTTCTTCTTATCCTTTCCACGAAACGAGTTAAATTGACAAGTTCGAGTTTTTGTGTTTTCCATAATTTTTATTTTATTTTTTTAATTCTTTGATAGAAGGGAGAAGAAGATTATTGATCGAAAGACATTACGCCGATTATATTGTATCACTATTGCAACTGTGTAAATATATATTAATATTGTCCTTCTAAATAAATTATTTCATATAGGTATTAATTGTGTTTGATTATATATTTGAGACGATGCTAAAATAGCGATGCCAAACAATTTTTTTCATCATGCAAAATATACAATAATACATATTATTTATTTCAGTATCATAGCAAAATATATTTTTTATCTTAAATAGCTATTTTTTGTGTTTACGACATATATAAAGGGTTTTCTAATTTTAAGTATCATAAATATGCAAAATGGAAGAGATATTTCACTCGAATAAGGATCTTATAATGCAGAGAAACTCGACGGAGCTCTCTGCTCAAAATTATAAGAACTTCTGATTGTTATTTCTAGCAAACATTTTAATAGTTCATTATAGCGCACAAGGTAATATAATATAGCGTCTAATTTATATTTGAAATCTGAAAGATAATAATTAGAAAAGAATCTGATTATAACTTTTTTTTATCCCTTTACATGTCTTAATATATGACAATAATGCTTAAAAAAATAAAATCTTATAAAATAGCAAGAATATTTCAAAATTGTTTTCATAAAGAACTTTTAGAAATTTTCAACATAGTCTCAATAATAATAATAATAATATAATCTAATAATAATATTAATGTAAAAATTTCTTTACATTTTACAAACAAAGAAATTTAATTATAAATAATTAGATAATAAATATATGTTTCTCGTGCAATAACAATAGATTCATACCACATGGTTCTAAAAAAAAAAGTAGACTCGCAGGCAGCGAAACAAAATATCCCATGAGAATTAAATATATTTTAAGATTTCAATATTTGTGTTTGACTAACGAAGAGCTCTCTCGCCAAAACTGACCTAGTTATCAACGGAATATCATTCCCCTGGCGGAGTACACTTCTAAGGTCGTCGGTTTCCAAGCTGGTAGCGAGCAAGTTCCTCCTCGCCGTTCCACGATTCGACCTCACATATAACGCGGATATCAATGTTTGCGGCTGCACTAACTAGGAGAGCATATTTACCATGCGGATCCGTGTTATATTCAGTCCGGTTTGGTTGCACGAGGAGGTACTCGCTCGTCTGCCGACTCCTCTTCATCTCGGGAGAAGTGTGTCACGCTTTCCGAACTGTTTGGATAGCCGAGCGAGAGTGTATCGCGTGACGTCTGATCCTCTCGTTATAACTATACGCGTACGCCCACTCGGGGACCGACTCCTTCGTACTCCTCGTTGCGTATCGATATATCGCGCGGATGAGTATCTATGAGGATTTCGCGCCGCGGAAGTATCCGATTACCGTGTTCACGAGATTCGCCGACGCGACGGGGTATTGAGCGCGGCGCGGTGCGGCGCGGCGCCGCGCCGAGAGGAATTCTTCGAGTTCTTCGCGTGATTCGCAAATACCGTCGGCATATACTCCAAACACCTCAATTCGCAGCGGTAATATTTTGACGAGGCAGAATTTCGACTCACGCGCTTCGCCGACGACTATGACAGCTATACCGTAATCGTTGAAACGTTACGATTATCGAAACTGCTCATTAATTTTGATTGCGACGAAGTTAACTGAACAATGATTATTTTCCCGCTTTAATTGCACAATATCTTCTGTTAATTTGCTAATATAATCTGTCATTTTAAATCTATAATAATTATAATTATTCGAGGGAACAGATTAATCAGGGATTAAAAACGCGAGGAAGATTGCAGACTGCAGGCACATCATACTTGCTCTAAGTATACTTTATTGTCTTAAATTAAGAGACGATGTTATTACTGGAGTTATCCTTTAGTAGTCTTAGGCTAATTACCGCATCCTCGCTAAACGCGACCACCACCTTTCGAGGTCGTTAAACCGTATATACGCTGTTGCTAACGCAAACGTGGAACGGGGGTCCTTAACTCTCGCAATAATATTCGGGAGGTACGCAGTAGAGTAAGCCACAACTAGAGCGCGCGCTCAAGAGAAGCCAGGAAGTGGATCGAAATAGAAACGCGGACAGACACTTGAACGGGGTAACTGATACCGGAGTGCCCATAAGCCTTTTGGAAACACACACACCTACGCCCGCGTATATGCGATCTATCTTCCTCCCCCTTTCTCTTTTCGTATCTCCCTGCGTAAATAGCGGCACGTGCAAACCACCGGTACAACCCCTTCCGACTCGCTGCTGTCGAACCCTAAGGCCCTTTCGGATCCTGCGCTGTTTACCGGCACAATATTTACCCGCGACTTATAACCATCGACTGTTAAGCCGCGTGTAAAGCGTTTATACGATGCGCCGAATGAGGGTACACGGGGCACACGTTCAGGTACGTGCGACCGCGTGTGTCTAGATTTTCCCCGAGTTTTCTTTGTATTGGGGGCGACGCGAGTTTTTGTGTCGCCTCCGCGCGAAAATAAGTTGTCACCGCCCGGGTTCCCTCGGTGCTAAGCGGATTTCCCGCGTCTTATGTCCGCGATCTACGAAGCTACTCATTTCTTCATCATACTGAACGTCTCACGGAAAATTGGTCATAATGAACTCTACCTCATTCTCCACGCAGTCAACCCTGCATTGACGAGTTTCACCGAGAATGCCATCACGATTAACACATTTTCAACTATTAAGGTGAAAATACCTACACCACGGTTATGCCCGTTCATCCGTACCATCTATCTATCATTATCTAAG
Organism: Temnothorax ravouxi; assembly: GCA_030770255.1. Classification (NCBI taxonomy): domain Eukaryota; kingdom Metazoa; phylum Arthropoda; class Insecta; order Hymenoptera; family Formicidae; genus Temnothorax; species Temnothorax ravouxi. Next base: position 89,039 of record JASTWP010000242.1, on the reverse strand, counting down.
AATTATTTTACAAATTACCGAAGAATAAAGCTATTTTGTTACAATATATTAATGTTCTTTCGCATTTAATTTACAATCAGTAATTACACTATCAAATAGCCGTTAAATAACTACGCGCAATACATCTAGAAGATGCTTTTAGACAAAATGTTTCATAGTGATAATATTGCTCTACTTTTTACATTCTTGTATCTCAGTCTTTCGCATATCACTTTGAAGAATTATGAGAAAAACGCGGTAAATCAGCGGTTTCTCTTTTGTTGCATCGTATAGTGACATAGTTTCGCAGAAAGAAAAAATCACGAAGAAAGCTAAACGGGGAAAAAATAAAAGCACATTTCACAATTAGAGAGCACGTAGTTGTCACGACATAAACTCCGGCGAACGGAGGCGCACAAAGCGCCCGTAGTATACAGATAGCGTCGAGTTATTTGCGATGGTCGCGTCTCCACCGAATGCAAAGAGAAACCGACGAACGAGCGCGTAAATCTCTCTCTCTTTCGCCGTTTGTTTCTTTGTCTGTCCCTTTGTACCGTCCTGCCGGCATCGCGACGGTCGCAGTCATTGGCACGTTGATCTCCCGTATAAGGTGGAATAACGAATTTACTCCGGCTCGCATCTGACGCACACGTCCGCGAGCGTATGTAAATCTTTACTTTGCAATTCCTTGGCGCTATGAGTTTATAGGATGGGCATTATAAGTTTCCCCGTCAGAGGGAATTGCAAATGTATATACTGACTCGCGCGCTAAAGTAATCCATGAACTTCTCGCCACTATAGATTGCTGCTCCCTATAGATTGAACATTGAACAAATCTCAATAGATAAAAAAATAGTCAATTTTGCCTCAAGTCCATTACTTTACATCTTTCCTCTTTGAAATACTTAAAAGCTATTAAAAGAGAGACGTAATATTTCTACTTGATTATGTCGTCAACAAAATTTTTAATTGAAAGATTGCAATCATAGGTTATAATATCTGAAATTGAAATTTTCTTCAATTATGTTCGACACACGCCGTTAGATATTGCGTGAGAAATTCGATAAACATCTGTAACAAAATTTACACAAAATGCCGTTAACTGTTCGCGCGCGCACAAGTGCTAGAATATTGCTGAAAACAACAAAATCATCGCCGCGTTCCCTATCTGATGTTCGCGAATGAACGATTTGTGAATATCCTCTTTCATTAAAACAATATGCGCGCTAATCAAATACCTCTTGAACGTCATTTTATTTCGGCGCAATGCGGTGTTGATTCGATTGCCATCGATGCACGTGGTGCGTGGCGGCCGCGCTATATACTTGAATCAGTTGAATGAACGATTCTACGGTAGCTGTGGAAAACCTTGGGGCGTTTCTCGTATCCACCGATGACGATAACGATTTAACATAATAAAGGAGGACGCCGATTGCAAACGCCAAACAATTTAATCGTTTCAAAACGGCGATTAAATTCGCATTCGAGAATATGAAGGAGCCGACCCCTCTTCCTGTCCCGTTTGCCAGGCGCGCTTTCCGTGCCGATGCACATGTCTAAAGCGGTCACGTTGTATTGCCTTTAATTGTACGCCGTATTTGCCGATATGATTGCGGGGGTAAATAGAGAGTAAAGCCAGAGGAAGGACGGAGCGAGAGGGATATGGACAGAAGAGGAGCCTTTTCGCAGCTGCCGTGGGCTGCGAATCGCGGTCACGTGCCTTCCTCAAATACGGCCATCCCCTAAACACGTTCGGCTCGGCTTACTGCTTTTCATTTACCCAGTTCCCTCACCTCCACCCTCCTCTCTTGGTTGTCCCCTTTCATTTCTTATACTTCTCTCTCTCTCTCTCTGTCTGCGCCAATTTTCTTCTCTCCTCTGCACCGTTTCCACCCTCTTTTCTTCCTATGCCGCGTACTCTCCACTCCGGAATCGACAGATGTCACAGAAGGACAAACACGCCCGGGCGGACCTGTCAGCATGTTCTGATGTCGCCTAATCGTAATTAGTACCTTAATCCGAGCAGTCATGAGAACGTCAAAAGCATTTGTGACAGCGTGTGCAATATTAAAATGCGTTATATATATTCCGTATATTAGCTAGGGGAGGCTGCGACCAATTATTAAAGTTTTAACTGATTGTCGCAGAACGTAGTACGAGTTTAATATTTTATATAAAGCGAGATATAAAGAATTGATTTGACTTTATTGCAGAATCCAAGTTTGCCATTTGTCACTGTATATAACAATGAAAAATATGATATCTAAATATGTCTTTTTTATAATTTATCCCAAATAGTTCTATATGGAAAAACGACATTATTTGTAGTTAAAGAATATTACTTTGCGCCTATAGATAAAAATAGTTTAAACTTGTTACAACCTAAACAAAATTGTATATTATATTATATATTTCTTCTAAAATACTAAATTTTATTTTTTTTAAGTTACATAACAATTTAAATTCAATTTAATAATATTATAACTTTAATAATTGCAATTTCCGGCGAGAAACACGTCGCCTCTATATTTTAATGGTTTGAAAAATCAAGTCATTCCAACGGGGAAAGAAACTCACTCTCGCTAGCCTATATCCGCAAAATAATTTCACCCTCAACTCGGTCGGGAATAGATTCTCATTTCCGATGCTATTTCACTTCGTGCTTTCCCGGTGGATAGGTATATAAAGCGAGATTTAAAAAAGTAGAAGACGAAGATGCTAGACGGACCCTGGCACGAGGTGCAGCGGATGGAGAACAGAGGGAGAAAAAAATAGAGGCACCGAGGCACTGAACTGAAATTAAGAATAGGACGGCAAAAGCAAGGATAGTGCGATGTGTAATCTGCAATCCAATCTTAAGTTAAATAAGAGAGAGAAGGGGGAAGAGAGAAAGACAGAGAAACGCAGACGGAGGAAGAAACGCGGCACACAGGAGAATGCGAGGGTAGAGAGAGAGTCCTCAGCATCTATACTCACGGAATCCCTCCAGAATCTCTCCAAGATCTCTTCTCGCACTGTCTGCAGAAGTGTGAGGAAAGAGACAGAAAGAGAGAGAGAGGGGGGGAGGGAGGGAGAATGCGACAGAGGAAGAAAGGAGAGACAGCACAATGCGCACGAGGATCGCGAGACATTGTCACCCCCTTGCATCCCTTCGCAGACGCCTTCCGAAGCCACCGAAATCTTGGATGCTCCTCTTTGTTTCTGGTTTCTCGAGCGTGTGAAAATTCCAGCGTGCAAGACGTTATCAGAGCGCGAGGGGTCGTTGAAGATGTTCAGGAAACGTCATACCGCGCGAATTACTTCAGACTAACGACACTTCCGGTAAGAAGCATACATAATTCCTCTTGCTCACCTCAAAACAGATTTGTTCCGATAATTTTTTAAAAAATTTAATGATAAGATAATAACATGATATCAATTGCAAGTACTGTTATGCGTATTTTTTGTAATGTATACTTATAAATTATTCATCTTTCATAAACACATATTATTAGTTACAATATTTGACAAAATACTCAGCTGTTAATAATTGAAATATTTTGAAATCAAATCCAATGCAACACTATGGTTTACTGCTTACTCTCAATGCACGCTAATATACATATAATATATGTAGTCTGTTTTAATAATACTCTCTCAACATGAGAAACCATAACTCATTATTTATTGTGTGCAATTGTATATATGTACAGTTCCAGTACGATGTACATATAAGATATCACGAAAATGAAAATCCTGTCAATTACAAAATTGCAGATTCTACTTAAGCAAAGGGCTTGTGCAACTATCCACTTTATTCAATGAAATATAAAACTTGTGATAGGGGGGCTATGATTCGCGCCACATTTCGTTAATCTAGTTTGCGTAATTTGTGTTATTCAAATGAATTCGACCGTCCGAGCTTCGAATTACCGAAATTGGCAGGCGTTATGTTCATTGTCACGTCTGTAGCAAGCGACATACTAATGACACTACACAATTACTTACGGATCATTAAGTATTACGACGAGTACTTATATTAATGCCAGGATAATGAGCGCAAAGCTGAGAGCTAATGACGCCTAAATGCCCGTAAACGCACGTGCGACCTCCCATTTATTTCGTAACACGATACAGTACGCTCATCCGGATTTACGCCACGACCTAAAACCCTTTAATGAAGATTTTTATAAGATAAAGAAAGATGAACAACTGTGTAATATTATATACTTTGCGTAATATTATAATATATGTGTCTAATATTTACTTTTTTAAACACAATACCATAAACTGCTGTGTATTGAGAAAGTCAAAGTGAATATAAAATGTCTTGCTCAACGATAATCAATTTTTATCATTTAAGAGTACCAAAATATATGCAGAATTCATTAGTGACGAATTACTACTGCAAAGTTTCCTTCGAAAATAAGAAACTCCCTTGGAAAGAATAAGATTTTTAATAAACGAGAGATTTTCTTTATTTTCTTCGCGTCGCACCTTCATCCCAAAAACCAATGTTTGAACGCCGAATTATCCACGATCGTTGTGATTTCTGTGGGTCCACGTTATTAAGTAAAAGAGTGGAAAAAGTGTTCATTCGAAAACGAACGAAGAAGAAACTTGATGCTCCGGGAGGATGGCGCTGTCTTAAGTATGACCACGATAGAATGAAGAAAAAAAAGTGTGGCGAAAAGAAGGGGAAGAGATAAGCCGAGCTCTCGGAACTTAGAAACGAGTTGGCGTTGAGGGAGAAGGCAATGAGCACCGGGGGAAATCTTCCGAAATAAAAGGAACCAGGGTCGGGGAGAGAAAGAGAAAGAGAGCGCGAGAGAGAGTAGTTCGCATAGCTACTAGGTCCAGTTACACCGCAAACCCGATAGCCCAGTGCTCCCGTTGAGCAGGGCGTTTCGTTCTACGCTCAGCGCGAGATTCCCTACTACTTGGTCTGACTTCGGAAGTACCGAAACTTTTCAGAATAACAGCGAAATACGGGCGACCCCCGTTTTGTTCATCCGATTCTCCCGTCAAGGGAGAACCGTATATACATTCGAGGAGACCCACTCATTTGCACGTGCGATAAATTCATCGTTATAACGAAACGCAGCAAAACTTAGGCCTCTTATAAGATGGATATTTGCGACCAAAAGATATTTTCTGCAGGACACTATAACTGCGCAGAAAAAGTTTCGAAGTAACTGTTTAGTGTTCTACATATTTTTTTCTTTTATATTATTCACCATCGATGAAAAACGGCAAGATTAATTCGTTATTTCAATCATTTTATGAAAAATGTTTATAGTATTAGATCTTTCGTGCTTTGCCTAGCGGATGCTGAATAAAATTCTAGATGATGTCCGCTTTATCAATTTAGCAGCCGGCACACGAATTAATATCGCTGTAATTAAATTAGCGTTCATTTGATTTGGTTGATAAAAATGTGATGCTTTCAATCAGTAATGTCAATTTATCACAGTAAAACACTCATGAAGCCCTCGATATTTCCATCCAAGTGAAAAACAGATTCATCGACTCGCAATATTTTACTTATGATATATAATTTTAACAAACAGCTTTGCAATATGTATTAATAACGCTCATTCATGACATTTATAAATAATTTTTAGTTATCACGAAATGTCAGTGAAATCTAAAGAGAGAAAGAGACGTAATAAGCTCAGATACATATTTTATGTCAAATCTAGCAAACAGGTGACTACAAAAATAAATGTTTATGTTTAATTATAATTATTAAAATTATCACAATATTAGAAAATTCTATTGTAATTAATATACAAAAATTGTTAATATAATAAAGTATAGTAATGTCTATATTATATTTCGCTGTTTGATTAGTTGAGTTTTGTGATTTAAAATTTAAAATACGAAAAATATGAATAAAATTCGGCTAGAGACCAGATATCTCTCTTCGACAAAATTACGAACGACGGGAAAGGAACGATGCGCAACGACATCCGTGAAAATTCGCGTATCGGCTTCTTTCTTGCCGCTTGTCATCATCCGCCAACTCTCTCGAGGACGATCGGTTTGGGCGGGGGTGGTGGAACGAGGAGCTGCGCGGGGTGGACGCAGCGAAATATCGACACTGTGAAATTTAATGGGTTGATTTATGACGGCCATAAGTCATCAGTGACGTCACGCACTTCCCCCGCGCACCGTTTGGTCAGCATGAGTTAGCCAGAACCGACATACAGGTCTCCGTTCGCAGCCGCGTCTCGCGCTCTGTTAGCGTTTCCCATCTCCGTCGATTAACAGGGTAAGAGCTCTCTCTGTCTCTCCCTCTTTTCAATTCTCTCTTTCTTCCCAGCGCCGTTTCCTTTCCCCATCTTGCCATCGTTATAGCTGCGGCTACACTTTTCTCTTTTGCTGTTTTTATGGGGTTGATTCGGGATAATAAATAGGGGAATTAATTGCTTTTGCGTGGTGCGCCGTCGGTTCGTTTGATCGGTCACGCTTCGTGACGAAGCTGAGATTTACTTTTCCACGTGGATTGCGAGCCAACCGATCCGTGCGATTGGCTGCAGGACCGTGTTGCCACGACTTGGACACGATATTCGATTTGAAGTTACGCGACGGAACAATTCGCGGACGAAATGCTCTTCGTGTAAACGCACCGCCCACCGGTAACGGAACGTCGATGAACGACGTTCGATTGGAAACGGCAAATGAAACGCGAGCTATCGTGACCCACAAGGCGTGACTCGTGTCGCGTCAACGACGATCTATCGTGACAGATTAGAGTGATAGGAAACGAGGTGGGGCCTGACACGTGTCAGTTTTTGAAAACGCTCCCAATGGCCTTGTCTATTACGGGAATGATTATCACCTCTGACGTTCATGCGTTCTAGATATTTCTTAATTGATAACAAAAAATAATGAGATAATGATAAAAATCTATGAAAATGAATAAATTGTATGGTATGACTCCAATTTTAATTCATACTACTTGGTTCTTCCTTTCTTTCGATTAAAATAGAATAATGAGCAATATATAATATACATATATGAGCAATTTCATAAAATATAAAAAAATGTATTAATTCACTTATCTAATAATAAGTTTATACTAATTTTATAGAAAATGTGTGTTTAAACAGACGTTTAATATGTATATAAGAATGCATTAAACTGTTCATGCTAAAATGCATTCAAAAATTTACTGTTGCAATATTGCGAGATGAATATTGGAATATTCCTAACTTTCGAGGAGTTTATGCACTTCTCAGAGCAAATTCAGCTCTCTCAGGTTAACGCTAATTAATTAAACCCGCATATTGCGCCAGCTTGATCATGTCCAATCAACGCGCTAACGAGGAAACTGGAGCGCACAGTGATGGTGGACGGGTGTGTCAAGGACTTCACGAAACTTTTCCGACACTTGACACAATTGACCGGAATGGACGAGGCCGTTCTTTTTCCACTGGCTCCAGACTGTGTAACTGTGTACTTGCGCCAAAGATCGATGGCACGCCTCGTGAATTCCACGAACACAGACGTGCGCGATCCGCTGAATAAAAATTCCAGACTTTATCGGTGCATCGTCTCGCGCCAAATGTACGAGGCCAATCGTGTGGCAACCGACTCGTTCTCAGCATCGGCGATCTGCAGCAGGCACAATGGCGGATTAAGATACGTAGAGTTCACCAGGAACAAATATTTCTAACGAGAACGCTGCCGAAAATAAAAAATACTAAAGATGTTGGATAATTTTTAGTTACCATTATTATTAACATTTAAGGCGCAAATTGTCATTTATTAAAATTTTAATAATATCTAATATTTAATATATCTGGAAATATTTATAATAGTAATAAAATGAAGATAAGAATAAATACAAACTACTTTTGTAAAAAATGCAATAAATTAATTTTTATTATTTCAAGGTCCATGTTCCGGTTTCAAGGACCACACCTCCGCAGCTCCGTGAGCCGCGTATATGTTATTCCGCCACTGCGCGAGCAGAGATTCCACCAGAATTCTTTCACGTTAGCACGAAATGCATCGCGAACTCGACGGTTATCGAACCGTCAGGCAGCAATAATTTATACAATTAGCTCGGCACGTCGGCGCGCCGTAAGAGATCGTTCACGGCGTATAAATTAAATTATCAAAGGCCGCCATCCCGGGGTCCGCGTAGTCCAGCATCTGCACTTTGTTGTTGTCGTTGCGAAGCACGAACCGGTATAAATATATAACTTGAATGCGCGACACACATGCAGATGCGTGTTGGGGTCGGGTACACGAGCGGGCGCGTTAAGCAAAACGACGTTATATTCGCACACGTATCGCCGTGTGCGAATCACGATGCACGCGCGCATTTATGGCGTTCCATCTCGATGTGCGACCGCATCGCTTGCTCGCACACGCACGTGGCACATGCACGGAAAGGTGGTCGCCAGGTTAATTCCGAGCGCACGCGAGCCCAAGCAACAGCGGTAGTTGAATCGATGCTCGGTTCATTGTCTTGATTTATACTTAACGCACGTGCATGCAGGAGCTAATTATTGTCCCGAGCTCCCTACGAGCGAAATTCAACCGTTTATTCCGAGCCGCGTCGAGCGTGTCCGGCGCGATCGAATTCCTTATTCACGCTCTTAACGCGTTGTTGATCGCGCCACGTCGTCGTTATTTTCGCCATTACTCCGGTGCAAGAACGCGCGAAGAAAGCTCATTTCCGAAATACATCGACAAGAATCTCGATCGCATAATCTGCACGATTCATCTACTATACTCGGGAATATTTCCAATTAAAATTTCTGCCGAACGAGAATTATATCGCGCTAGAGATATACAATATTAATTTATATCGAGACTACCACGTTGGGTATACATTTGGCATTATCGCGTCCGAATAAAGCACTCTGGCCGCTAATAAAGATACATACCATGGGGAAGCGAACCCCACGGTTACTTCCTCGCCATAAAGATCAGCAATGGTCCATATAATTCGGTGACCTTCGGAGCACGGGTCGCCTTCGAAGAAACCTTAATTGGAAGACGGGAAATTAAGATAGTTCGCGAGGCAGCGATAACTTGGCGAAATAAAGGCCGTTTGTTTCTCGTCGGCCCTGCTGAAAGTGAGTCAGCGTGGCGATACCAAAATCAATACGAGACGTCATGTCATACTGTCTCTTAAATGTTTCTTTTCTCGGTGTATCTGAAATAGCGAATCGATCGGATCGAGCCCTTGCGCGCTCACACCCTCTTGTCGCAATAATGTGCACATTTATCTTTATACCGATAACATTTATATGTTCGCAACGTTATGGGCTTACGTCTCGATCCTCCTGGGACTCGGATAAACGAAAAGAAGACACTGATCACGAATGTTTCGAGAGCGACTCGTTAATAGAATCTGCTAAACCCCCTGCTACCCCCTGCACCGAACTGACAGAGTTAACGATCACAGACGAGTCTTTACGACAACTTAACGTCGTTAGTCCTCGCTCAGGCACGCAAGCGATGATTTCATTTGCAAGTACGCACTTGAAAACACACACCCACGTAATATATTATCAAACATAACTGTCATATACACTTCATAGTGAATGACTCGTTTCTTTACCCTCAAATAGCATGTGGCAGTATGTAATGCGGTATGAATTATAATTATCACCATCGTAGATATTAAAAGAGGTGACTGTACGAGGAATCGCTTGTGCATTGTGTAGACTAACTGCAACAGCAAAGATTTTATGCAAAATCTGATATACTCATTGTCGTTTTCTAAATAATATATCGAATTGAATTATAAAATCTATTTGATTGCAGTTTAATGAAAACATTGAGTATCATGTTTGCTGGTATGCAATCATGTTTGTTGGTAGTTATCAAATTGCGGCATTAATTGATCCATCTCACCACTAATATTAATTAAAATCGCCATAAATTCCATTTTAATTAACATAAAAGCTGAATACATATATATATTTCAATGTACAAAATGCCTTTATTGCAAGCTAGTACAAAACGTAAGCCAATCATTAGATTTATCACGTTTTCACAATGACGCTTTGGAATTTTACGAGTGCCTATCGATTGCCAAGTTAAATTCAAACAATACAAACCTATCACATATCTCAAATGACTTTATGTTTGAAAATAAATCAGTGTTAAAACAAAGGGGCAGAGAGAGAGAGAGAGAGAGAGAGAGAGAGAGAGAAACTAATTCGAAACAAATCTTCCTAGACGGCAAGTAATTTGGAACGAACCACTAGCTGGCTCCTAAGAACCAAGTTTGTACGATTTGTGATAACGATCAGTGTTAACGATGATTACTATCCCGATTACCACTTTGTGGCTGCTCGTTAATTCTAATACTCTCAGTAACGTGTACGCGCCGATACAAAACAAGATCAAAAGAGAATGGGTTGCATCCTATAGAATAGGGTATCGATATCTCTTGAATTACTTGGTAGGGTTGAAAATCGATTCCACAAGATATTTTAATGTTCATACATATAATTATATTCAATATAGTAACATACTTTGTTATTTTATTCCACCACAAATATAGAGCAATTTTTCAATCCACTCATACTATTTCCCAGTCAAAAGTTTATTTAAAAAGAGCTGTTTCTACAGAAAAATTTTAAAAAGGTATTACTAGGATGATTTTTCATTAAAGAAAATATAATTTTTGCCTTATTTAACGAATAAAATGTTTAATTTAAAAAAGCAATAGAGTTCAAGAGATTCTTTCAATCGTTGATCAATTAATGATCAACGATTATTAGATTTATGCAGAATGCCATGCATTCAAAGAATGAAAAGATACATTTATTTGGGCAATGCTCCGACGAGGAAGATTATTGAGGGATAAAAGGATCTCATAAAGTCAACGCAAACTCGAACTCGGCACCAAGTTGAGCGTGTGTTCGCGCAGATGGCACCTATCTGTACACGGTGAGTTCAGATGTATGCGCCATAACTAAGTTCTCTGACACCCACCCGATGCTCCAACCTCTCGAATCGCACTTTCTTCCTCCAAACTCCCGATTCATTCTTTCCGTTCTATTGCTTATTCGTTTTATCTCTTTGTCTGTACGCGGTAAAGATTTACTCAGTGATCTTTCTGCGACATCACATCTCAATTCTATTACCCTATACTTCGCCTTATTCTCGATACCAAGTGATATCTTCACAATGACATATCGTGATAACGAAGATCTTTCTACAATTATTTGGCAATCTCTAGCAAAGTGCACAGAGTAAAATAAGGATATTTTATGCACAATAAATATACATGTATATACATAAGTTGAATATTAATACAATGTATTTCTTTGTTTTACCTGTAAAGTAATTTTTATCCAGACACTTATTCGAAAAGATCCACTCTTATTCTCCTTTAAAATCTTCTTTCTGGATTTAATTCAACATTATATGTCTCAATTTTATACCTCATGTTGTGCAAAATAAATAACGTGTTTAGAACGTCTAATTTAACAAATATCTAAGATAAAAACCTAATCAAATTAATACAATGCAATGGATCAATATGAGAGAACGAAGTTGTTTTACATATTATGAACAAAATGAGATTTGTATAAATCAATGCAGTCATGTTTAATTAACTTGAGAAATGCCCCGATTATTGCTTTGCGTTCAATTAGGGAACGATTGATGCATCTTTAACTTCGGCTGAATTGCGATCTACAAAACCGCACGTACGAGCTTAGCTCCCCTTTTGTCGGCTTTCACCGCAAAAATCTGAGACTACAATGGAAGAAAAGAAGCTACGTCGCCCTCCGGGAGTACAGGTATATCCATTCACGCGAGGCCTTTAGGTTTGGCCTTACAACGAAACAAGGAAAGAAGCTATGAGAAAATCTCGAGAGAAAGAGCGAGAGCGAGAAAAGGGGAGAAAGGGGGTGCACATTTGCATGCCGAGCCGCAGTCTGACTGCGGTGCGCACCGACAACTCACGCGTTTTGTTCCTTCGTTTCTCAACCGGCGGCATTGGGATTCAGCGTGGAAAGTGAAAACGGATTTCTCCCGTTCCCCCGCCGGCGCCGTACCGATGGCGACGCGCGCGACGAATTTCTCGTCCACTTTTACTTCTTCCTTCTCCGGTTTGCAGGTGCTTTTCTACTACCTTAAGTTTCAGCCTTCCCCCGCATTGTTTTCTTTTCCCCATCGGCGTGTCGCACCCCACCTTCCAAACAACACGTTATTTCCACTTGCAACATCGACTTCCGAGTCTTTATTACGCTCTTTAAACCCTCGCGTGTCTCTAAGCTCTTGATTAAACGTATTTGCATTGCAAAACAAATTTTTCATGTACATTAAATAATCGCGCATAGTAACCATTTCAAGAATTAAAAGGATTTAAGTAAATACTTGATCTAAAATTCTATTTCAAAAAAGAGAGACCAATTTCATTAGTCAAAACAACCGTTTATCTGATTCACTCGTCAATAATGTCGTAAAAGGCGTATATCAATGACAAAATTGGAACTCCCTTCCGAAAAATTTGTTTTCCGGGACACACGGAGATCTACGGATGGTTAAAAAGCGCCGAGGTAGTACATAATGGACAACTTTTCATTCGGCGGAAAACGCGGGCTTCTGAATCCGCGTGCATTGTCCGGATGGACAATGTGTCTCCGTATTTGCGTGACTGCGTTCAGATAACGAGGGTTGCCAAAGCGAACGAGTGAATTGTAATAGAGTCGATAGCGCGAATGTCCATCCTGTTGCCACAACTGGATGACGACGATGGCTACGACCCAAGGCTATATGTTCCCGGTTATCCTCATTGCAGCAACGATTCCATCGTGGAGTTCAACGAGCCCGGCCGATTTATCGGATTACACATTAGTAGACGTACACACGAACTCTAATATAACAGCGTTCGATTTTATCAAAGATAACGTACACGATCATTCGGATTTGCTTTGAGAGTTGCAAATGGTGTAATTTCGTAAATTCACCATTCAACAATTATTCGGCGCTCTCGTGCACAAATTGCTAGATACAATATAAATGTTCATGCGAATCATTGTTGAAACGAAGCACTGTGTAGTAACGCAGCAGCATCAAGTTAATTTTTGTCATCAAACGAAGAAATCACGACTGTAGTGTATCGAAATAACGACTGTAGTGTTCGATATAGACCAGATCCGTAGAAATATTTTATTTTTAAATGCTTGTTTCTATAGAATTTCAGCCGATCAACAATAGTAGTCGATTGTTTTTGGTATTTGATCCGATTTTCTTTTATTGCAATCGAACTTGGCGCTGATGAACTTGGAGATGTAAGTGCATTTTTCTATAGATTTCGGAGAAACCGGAATTCGCGAGAGATAGAACTCAAGGGATTTCGAGGCGATTTGATTGAAAACTTCGATTAACCGAGGTGCGGGAATAATCGTGAAACTAGGATAATCTAGGCGACCAGGAAATCTAACAGCAGGCGACGCGACGCGTTCGGCGAGCGCGAGCAAATTTCAGCGGTCGAACCATCCGTCTCTCGATTCACTGGCCCAGAAGGTGCGAAACGAATTAAAAGCGTGCGGTGACATTTTCTCTTTCTATCTTTCTCTCCCTCACTTCTTTCCCTCGCGTTCCCTCTCTACGCGCACTCACTTACACCGCCCTCGCTATCAGCCTCTTTCTCCCTCTCTCTCGCTTACGCCCAACCACGAACAATGAACATTGGATACTCGAGACAGAAAATATGGGCGACCAGAGGGAGGGATCGCTTTGCTCGTGGATCAGGAGATGATTACGAGGTCGTAAATCTTCTAGGTTCTAGCGCACCGTCGGCGGTCCTCTGCACTGCATCACGTTGATGGCTGAAAAAACTGCGCCTGCTGGTACGCGTCTCGTTCCACACAGACACGCTCCCTGTCCGTGTTTATTAATTGAGAGATTGGTACAAATGCCTTGCTTAAGAGGTACTCAAGGCCTTTCCTCCTGTTCATGCTCTTTCGCATGTCAAAAGTTTCATTATTCATCATTAAACTCACGAACGGTACTCGTGTACAGCAAAATAACATGATTTACTTATCTGTAAACGTTACGTAATATTTAAAATTAAAAATTCATCGATTAATAAATAGACCCAATGTACAAATTTATATGTCTGTTATGTTTATATTTTATATATGCCTTGAATTTTATGCGCGTTGCGCATATGATGTACGCATGGATTATTCGCACCATCGCTAGGACCTCAACTGCAGGCACTCAGGCAGCGTGGAAATGCGGATCTCGAGATTCGCAGCGAGGAATATAATCAGTATCGGCGCGGCGGCGCGATCGCGCTCGTTGGCGCTTCGATACGTGGGATGTGTGATACCGCGCCGACCGCTTCGACGGGATATTCGATTTGACCATTGCCCGTGAGTAAGGACATTAAAGGATTAGGGTGAAAATCCCCGAAATTATTAGGCGATATCCAAGTGGAAAATGGAGCGCTGGTGGGAAACGCTGACTGGTCAGCGACCGATGGCGGATCGTCCATCTGTCCCTCGGGATAGTCGGTTCCTGTCTATCCTAAAGGGTCGACCGGATGGACCGGCGTATGTGGGCGAATGTGGGAGTGACTGGAATTGGTGGGTGGACGAAAGGGGGATGAAAAGCCGCATTGTGCGTATAATCACGCTAACCACCCGTAAAATGGATAACTTCGTATGCTATGCGATCGTCATCATTCTTTCACGGTTAAGCGAGAATTGCCGTTTCAATAGTTTTACTCCGCTCCGTTTTTGTTATGTAACAAGAGGAAATTCCACGAAATTAATTAATATCAATTAATCTTTACTGACACGCACGTAATGTATATTTTCTTTTGCATAATTATTCCGCTTTTATTCCTCTTGAAATTTTAATATCATTAATATTGAAATTCTTTCTATGAAATAATTAGTGAGGCAACGATAATATAGGTTCGGTAATATTCCCGTTTATATTTCTAGCCCAAAATGCAGTAAATCGATAAGAACGGAGAATACACGTGATTTATATTTCATATCCGGTTCCTTCATTCAAGTATTGAGCGTCTTTATGGCGTCTTTAATATCCCTGATACTAGCGCATATATGTACGTGTACACATGATCTCCAATGCATACACATACGTGTTTGCATTGCCTGGCTCGGCAGCGCGTACGATTGCCCTCTTCGAGGAGCATTTCTGTCCTGAACAGTCGATGAATCTTTCATCCGACTGTCGTAACAACGGCGATCAGAAGTACCTGACGAAAGAGAACGATCTATCCCACAAAGTCGCCGAATCGGGAGGCGGATTCTCAAAGGAATCCACTACAGAATATTACATAAGTCAGTCTATTCTCCGTGTTATTACGGAGCCCGATCGATAACGTTTAAAAACCTCGTTAAAACTGGCGTTCACTGCCTTGCAAATTCGTTCCGCATTAATTTACGTTGATTCACGGCTCTACGTCGTCATTGGCAGCAATTAAGCTCGTTTATACCCGACAAAGTAATTTATATACTCATTAGCGAAATTTTATCATAAAGTTAGACAAAATCGGATTTAACTAAAATACAACAAGTGAAGTTTAATATTTTAACATGTTGTTACTATTTTAATATATTTCTTTTGACAAATCGGCAGGTCGCATTTAACACAATTTCTTTCTTCTTTTTCTCTTAAAAAATGCGGAATATAAATTTTTCCAATATCGTATAGATACGCGCGCGCACGTAATGTAATTATTGCCAAGAATAAGTGGAAAAACCGAGGGATTGTAAAAAGAAATGCACATACACGTACATAACACACACGGTCCAGAAGGTTGCTAGGTCTGAGCGTGCTCTGTCCTTGTTTAACTTTCCTAAGTAACAAAGATAGGACGACGCTCTAATAGCGCTAAGAGTGTGGTTCTCGAACACAGTCCCAAATGGAGGAATAAGTGGATGCGCATTAACTTACATATCAAGAAAATATACTTTTGTACATTGAGCCAATAGAGACGAAGGTTTGCCGGTCACGAAGGAGCGACTAGGGAAGAAACAAAGAATCGAAAGTAGAAAAAACGAAACTGTAAAATAAATTAAGCAGGCAGAAGGACAGTTTCACGATTACCTGAACAGCGCATTTGGTTTGCCATAAAATCCGATAGATATCGGCTCCCCCCTCCTATAAAAAAAATAGAAATCACAGAGAAGCGCGGTGCAATTTTGAAATTTCAAAAAGACCGGCTATTCGATGAAACTACGAATAGAATTTATGTGTGTTTCTCGGTAACAGTTATTTTATTAATCGCGGAACTTTATATATTCAGTATAGCTAGTTCCTGGCAACGCTGAAGTTTACTTAAACGTGTATTCAAACGTAATAAAACATCAGTTAAAAAAATCTTTTCCGTGCGCTTCTAATATCTAAAAAATTTTATCACGTATGGAAATATTTGCGTTGAAAACATATCGCGTATATGCAAAAAGAGAGAAGGCACAGAAACTTATAGCCATTTGTGGCAAATGAATTTATAATATATAATTTACCAACAAAAAAAAAATCTTAAGAAATTTGAAGAAGTGTAAAAAAAGACGTTATCGTCCATCTCCCGCCGGCCTCTAATCTTTCAGCTTTTGGCCAACACTAGGAGCCAATTTGATCTTCGAACGCATTAACTAGACGGAGCTAGTACCTGTATTAGGCAAGTAAAAATGGATCGATCGATCGACAACGTCGGAATCCTCGGGGCTAACGAACACACCTCAACAAAGTGGAGCTTTGAGGCTCGGCAATCGTTTAACGCCTGTACGGATCGAGACCAATAATTTAATGGTACATTATTCACATCGAATAAATACTAAAGAGAAGACGGAGGCATTGTAATCCTCACCGTCTGAAGAATTTTCGACGAACCCCCTTCGGTCGACATCGCGTAATTTAATGCCGTAGCGGCAGCGTTAAACATTACCTTAGCCCTCTCTTCAACTTTCTCCGCTTTCCGTACACAGGCAAGTATAGATGTGTACGGATATACACATATGCAAAGCTTGATCGTAATCATCAAGTTGCGACGTCCACAATCGAAAGCGACACGTTTCGAGATTTCAAGTTGCGCATACTCAATGCACTGATGTGCATTCTGCACTATGATTAATATTGAAAGAATCTGTTAGTAGATACAAATGATTAATTGTTTTCACGCAACTGCAAGAAAGATTTTCACTACAATTAATAATTTAAGATAAAATCGCATTATACCACAGAATTACAATGACGATAAAACTATAATTATTAATTGCCTTTTTCAAGCATTTTTCACACTGCAGATTTATGAAATGTTTTCTCTCATTAATAATTCTTTTTTAATTATTTTAAAATATTTCCTTGCACCTACGTGATTGATTACAAAAGAATATTATTCAACGAAACTATACTACTTTTAACAGAGTGACATAATAAAGTAATTCATATCTGCTTTGTAGCATTGAATAAAATAATGTCTAGACGAGGAAGAAGGATCGTAAAAAGTATTATCGTTAATTCCTCGCGCGCGGGGCTGTGTCGAGAGCCAACTTTCGTGAAATCCGCAACTTTTCCGTAGCTCCGCGATCTACCCACTGCACATTTCGCACTTCACTCGCGAGGAACTTGCGCGCGGATAGCGCATCAATGTGAACCATTTCGCGCCAATGGCGAAAACATAAATTCTCCCCGAAACTGAATTTGCCGAACATTAGCCGTATCCGCGCCTCGAGGCAAATGCTCAGCGAAACACGAGTTAGCTCGAACTCGTTTGTCCTAACAGCCGACATATAGAATATGTCGGGTAATTCATAGCACAGCTGAAGATACTGTCTTATAAACTGTTTTACTTCTCGATGAAAGTTCTTTTATCATCGCAATTTCTTGATATCGTCACTATATTCTCGTTGCAGCATCTACTACTTTTTTATACAACCTTCTAATACAATACGTGATACTTCACTTTCATATATGTAATTGTTAATCACTAATTTTACGTTGTCATGATTTACTGGTATACCGTATACGGGAAACTATATAGGCACTCAACAGCCGACTATACATTACACATTCGCTTTAATACGTATATAGCGATGCGCGTAGGGAGAGGCGTTCCTTCTCGTTTTCTTTCTCAAAGAGTTCTGGGAAATTGCCAAAGGCGATAGGAATAAGAACTGCGTACGACGAAGACCTCGAGAAGGAAAGACAGAGGGGGCGGCCTAACGAAGCCTGAGCCGCATGCCTGATGCACTTCGTCCCGTTTCCTCATGCTCGTCGTCAATATCCTTCCACCACCCACTCCCCCGTCCTTCCCTTCTTTCGTCTCGGATCTAAATTTACCGATTCCCCCATAGAGAAGCTCCTCTTTTCGCGCGGATGCCCTCAAACCGAGCCTTTCCGTGCAATGCCCTCTCCTCGCGATCTTGAATATGGACGGTCCAGCAGACAATCTCCCCCTCTCGATCGATCGATCATTCTTTCGCCCTCGTCTTTTCGCGTACGTCTTCTTATAGCGCGCGCGTCTCCCTCGATATTTTCCATGTACGTCAACGTCCCGGCGAGCACAACTCGCGTTTCGCTTCTTCTCATGAACGTGTTCTCCTAGACTTCCATCCTCTTATGCAAGAACTTTCTCTCCTTTTTCTTTATCTCCTTTCTCTTCCCCTCTTGTCCCCCTCTTTCTCCCCGGTGAGAAATTCCGACAGTTTTCAAGGCAACGTTTATCCGCGTCGGAAAATGCGACTAAAATGCATCGGCGCGTGCTTTCCGCGCCGCGCAAGAGCAATTTCCACTCGCATTCTTTGGGTTTACCACATGACTGCTCCCTATTTGGGCAAACACACATATCGATGCAAAGATTTCGGAAAACGCGAAATCTCGCTACACGCTACTTGAGTCAAGCATTTTCTGTAAAATTTTGAATAGCTTGAAAAGATTTTGAATATTCGCTTGTTACATATAATTTTACGTGATATATTAAAAACCGAAGGAAAGTTTTTTAACCTATTTTAATTTATATATTCGCTATGTGTAAGTTTAACCCTAACCCTCTTTTGAAATGTGACCTATAAAACTTTAGCAATCTTCCTTTATAGATATAGATAAGAAAAGATTGATGGACAAGGCTGTTTTGCAGCTAAAATCATTTGCCGCGGAATTAATGTTTTATTTGATCCGTAGGCTTATAGCGCCAAGATTTTTATCACACATCGTATAATTATGGAAAAGATTCTAAGATGATAGATGAATATTGAACACGGGCAGAACATATAATTTCGCGTTAACTGATAAATCTGCCAGCGATGCAACGTTCGTGCAAATACGCTGCTAGTTGTCGGAAGTGACGTATGCGTTTCGTATCCCAAGGAGAGTGCTGGCGTAATCGTACGTCACCATCAATGATGACCTTTGAACTCTATACCAATTCCTCTTGTATCTATTCAATATATATAATTTATGAAACTAGCAGAAGAAATACAATATAAGCATAATATAAGGCTTGTGATATCTGAAGTAAATTTTAAAAAATAATATTTGTAAAAAAATTTTCTCTAATAAGATTCAAAAAATGAATAAAGACAAATGTTTACAATAATAATTTGTATAGTTTAGCCATAAAATTTACTCCTGATGGGAGGAAGGCATGTAATCATTGTAATAATTTTGGCAATCCTTATAGACGATACAGAGATTGATCTTGATATTTGCTCGTACGTAAATCAGGTTTTCGTCCTATCGACACGTCATATTTATCGTTTCCTCGAGTGTGAGTATTCAAGCACATCACACGGCGAAAAATGGCGTGCTCGTCGCGAAAGCATCCATCAACCAATTCAGTTTCCAACCCAGCGGAGATGTGGACGTGCGATAGCGATAGGTGGTTCCGTCAATTTAAAATCCTCACGCCGCGGGGGAGCTGGCGGTCTCAGTCGCGCGATTCGAGGAGATTTGCATCGTGGAAGTTGCAGGCGTGACGAGATAAGACAGTGGGTGGGTCGACAGGGGATTTCCATGCTTGGCAGGGCCAGCGACCAGCGCGCAGCCCTCCCTGCGAAAGAGGGTCGAGAAAGCCGGCCGAACGCACGTGAACGCAAAAGCGGGACGTGCACGAGCGAGAAAGAAATCTCGCCGCAATGCGAGTACAGATAAGTCACCGGAACCGGAAGCCCGCTGCGCCTGATAAGTGCGCCCATCTCTACGTGCACGCTCGGAGTCGGACTCGGTCGAACGTTACGATAGATGGGACAATCCGTTGCCGATATCACGGCCCGCGATAGGCCAGACGAGGAAATTGGCAAACATTCGTCAGTACCCACGCGCAGAACAAATATGAGATCGTATGAGCGTAACGTAAGGTATCAAATATCCCGTGGAGTTACGGCTTGCGTCTCTCTATGCATTCTGCATGAAATATGTGCTGCGTGCTGAAAGCTGAATCTATTCGATGAAAATCGTTTGATTCATGATTTTTCGCCGGTGTGAATATCGCGAAAATAAAATATTACACCGATTTTGCTTCTATTTTAGATTCTTAGGTTGCATCTCTGGTGTATGTTTAATTAGTCCATTTTTACAGTTGATTTTTTTATGAAATAGAGTGTAAAAATTGCTCTCTCCGGTTACCCCTAAAAAATGAAAACTTCTTTTACCCGAAATCGATTCGTCCTAATTGCGTAGGTAAAATTTTTACTTAGCTATCGGTCCCTTAATGACGGATTTGGTTTTTGCTTAATCGCCCTGATACCTGATCTAATTTAGAATGTCTTCTGCGATACTTTGTTCCTAAATTACAAATTGTTAATCTATCAAATTGCAGCAACTGATATATAAATGTCATTTTATATTAATAATTTAATACTAATATATAATACATAATACTACTAATATATAATAACTTGTGAATTATCAATTTTTATCATACTATAAAATTATTTTTCTTATGTCTTTGTGTTCATAACAAAACAGTTTGCTTTCCTGTTTTAGTTATATTTGTTAAATTATATGTATAGTTTCAGCGGGCGATTTTAAAAGATATACATATAATGAGCGCTTTGCCGTAGAATGATCAAAGAACAGGCGCACTGCGATGTTAGTCCTGAAATTATAACAAAGGGTGTCGAGCGTTTTTTAACGAAGGCTACCAGCACGTTATTTTTTGTTTGACCGAACTAGAGAGTTGAACAAAAGCTACCGTTAATTAACGTAAATTGTTTTCTCCTTCTTTTATGCCATACTTCTTTCCATTTCTTTGCGGCCTTTTATTTCTTTCTGGTTTTCATCAAACAATATAATATAATAGTTATAATATATATATATTATAATATTCATAATATTGCGAGTATCAAAACATATACAATAACGCAATGTTAGAAAACACAATGTATATATACAAAAAGTACAAAATGTTTAGTAAAATTTATATTTTATCATTGCAAACAGATTAAATAATACACTGAATAATTAGAAGCTTATTTATTATATAGAAAATAAAGAAAATTCTTACTTTAAATCGTAGATAATTATCATGACAGATAACAAAATTTCGATTCGACATCATTGTCTTCTCAAATACTTCATGCAAAGTTAAAATGAAAGTTTCACTAATCATTCCATGTTATGAATATTAAGTAAACATCTCGGCGAAACATTTTATGTTTGCAAACAGGGATTAACCGGAAATTTCGGTAGCGGTGTAACACTTAGGTACGGGTAACAAGGACGCGGTGAAAGGAGATGAGAGGGAGGAAGGGCCTGACGAAAAGGCGAACGTAAGAAAGCCGGGGAAAGAAATAGAGAAGGTGGCGGAGATATCTCTCTCTCTCTCTCTCTTTCTTGCCGGGGGAAGGTCGGGCGCTGTGCCGAGGATAAGAATTTGCATAAACCGCCCATTAAGTCGCGGGTGGTTTATTGAAAGCAGTGGTGGCGTCTGTAGGTGTGAGTCGAGATGGCTCTGGAAGGAAGATCGCTTAAAGGAAAGTAATAACGTTTGTTGGGCGAGAAGGTAGCTTACCCTTGGCCCCATCGTCTCTTACCACCCGTCTTGTTCCACCCGACTGGCGGCGGCACGGAGCGCACAGTTAGTGGCGGAGGTTCGACGTGGCTAAGGGCTGGAGAACTCGGCTCCGGATACGAGGCGTTATTAGTTCCGTATTCGAAGGTCTTTGCCGGAGCGCGCGAAGCCAGTCAAGGTCTCTTCTTCCTTTATCACCGACCCCACCGTCGTATCGGTCGTTCCGCGTCAGACACGATACAATTAACGCTTCAGGGTATCGGTCTATCGATTCGCGAGTTTTCATTATGGATTGCGGTCGTTGTGTAACGTGGACAAATATAACAATCTCTATACACGTTTTTAACGTAGATCTGTTGCTTCGAGGAGTAACAGGTAGTATTGTAAATGTTTCTGTATTTTAAACTTGAATAAACGGCTGTATAATTAAATAATACATATAATCATATGTTTGACGAATAGTCTATAATTTTTAAACGTATATATCTCTATCCTGTTTATTATATTTATATTATTTTTCGTAAGATATTTTTCATAAAATTTGATTCACAAATGGGACAATTACAATATTTATTAAAGACAGCTATTAGTCATAATTCTACATACGTAGAATATTTTTCACTAAATCTCTTAATTATTTTTCAAATATGTATCTCGCAATTATATCAGAAAAGTTCATCGTAAATTCATGAGTTTCCAGTTATGCGTCAGACGCGCAGATTCAAAAATCTAGTTGAGTGAGAGAGCTATACAACGAGATTGCAATACAGCTAGGCTTTTGGTAAAAGGAGATGGTAGCGGAACGGTAGCATGGTGAATAAAAGAGAGTGGGTAGACGCGAGTTCTTTCTCATCCACCCGAGAAAAGTGGACCCATTCCCTATTTTTCCACTCGCTTCTTTTTTTCCCTCGCGTTTCCTCCCTCTTTCGTATAGAGGGAAAAAATTGCGAGCGAACGACGGCAGAAGGGCCCTCTCGACCCGAATTTTTCCGTATTTCCCGGACGGAAGCACGGTACTTCCGTTGCCGTGCGTAATATTTTCGTAGATTATCCACGAATCCGTTAATGGAGCCATCTGCAGGGCTACATCAGTTGGCATCCCTTTTGTCTTTCCCTACCACTTGTCACTGGGTTTTACCCTTTCTCCTATCACGGAACGAATAAACGAGCGAGTTTGGAAAACTACGCTGGAATCAGACCTATCCTGACATTTATATAGATTTATAATACCAATGTTGTATAACTAAAGAGATGTTGATAAAATTACTTTTAATTAATCCAGATTTTAATCCCCTTTATCTTGATTCATATTATATGTAAAAAACCTTTTTCTCGAGATATCGAGAATTAAAGAGGAAGGTCGGTATAGGGATATCAGTTTATGCATTTCATGCAATTAGATATTGAGTTATTGGAAGAGAAGCGTTGAAAGGTATGTTGTTAAAAAAAAAAAAACAAATTGCTGTCTATCAATTTGAGGGGTTAAAACGTAATAACGTGAAGCGGCGAGGAGCGTCGTAAAGCCATTAGAATTTTTGTCACGGTACGGTACCGCACGACGAATCCTTGACACACGTCGCTGTGGTGTACATAGCACGAAGCTCTGATCTAATATTTGTATGTTTACGCTGTGTGTATGTAACTCTCGCTACCGAGGCGCCGTATTTGCGCTACGTCTGTTTCTAGCGAGGGCGTCTGTTATCTCTTTAAAAATAACCTCGTTCTCCGGCGGCGTAGCGCGATTACTGTATCTGCCGTCATCCTGTTTAATTCCATGTTACTACGTGCCCCGATGTCGCACGTCGTTAGCGCGCGTGCGAAGATTTTTTTTTTCGCCGCGCTTTCCCAGAAGCTGTCGTTTCATCTCTGTTCCTCCTCTGACTTTTGACCGCGCCGCCGCGAAGAAATAGTTTTTCACCGGAGCGAGATTATTATTTCCGTTTAAAATGTCCCCTCTCATTCGGCCCGGATAGACTTCGATGGAACATCGTTAAAAGTATTCCAAAGAGTCCCCCGGTTCTCTTTGTTTTCCGGAATCGTCTGATCGTTCGCGCGGAAAGTCTAAATTTCTCGTTTGATCAGAATTCCTTTCAATCGCGTGCTGACTTCGACTTACTTGGCTATGTACATATAATCCCTCTCCCTTTCCCCGTAATTTGAGTACCATATAGATACTAACCGACTATCCGACAGATTTTCAGCCCTTTATAGATTTCGAGCTTTCCAATTCTCGTTTACAATTAGTAATGCAACGGGAAATTTTAACATCACTGCATAATTATTCGTGAGTGATAGCGTTTACCGTTATTTAGGTCAGCAAAATTTTACCGATAATGAGTATTTCCATAATTTACGCGATTTCCGAATTTACATGAATATTAATATGAAATTTCTATAAAATAGTAAAATGTGCCCTTACATATCTATGATTTATGTTATCGTATACATTATCGATTTTAACATTCTTAAAAAATTGTGGATTTTTGTCGTAAATTTTTACTCCAAACAAATTTACTTATCATTAAATTTAAAAGCCTACCATTAAAAGCTTATCATAATTTCCCTTTTATGAGATTTTTTATTACAGATATTAGTGCACGATAATATATATCGCGCTATTAATTATTATTAATCAACAGTAAAACTATGATGCTGATAAAATTCAGAAATGTGCTCAAAGATCAAAGGATATCGAGCATGAATTCAAGAAAACGGATGAACACAGGAATCGATCTCTCTATGATGTAACTGCTGTAAACTCTTGCTTTTAAGCTCCCTTCCTTTACTGCCATCAATAAAGGAAAATTAATTCAAATTAAAATCCAATTTGTGCGCTATCTCCTATTCCTCTGTGGAGCGAAGATACTCGTTATCCTTTAGAAGATGTCGAAGCTCGTTAAGTTCTCATCGAACTCGTGAAGTATCCGTCCATGAAATCGTAAGGATTATATCGTACCTTCTATCTTGCCTCACTCTCCTAGTTAAATAATATCTCTCAAACTCAATGCAATAAATACAAAAAGCCATTACCTATCAAAATTAAGGGCGCGTCTTCTTACAACTTTGCGTTTAACGAGGGATGAGATCGAAAAAGTTGCCTTCGCAAATCGCAAATGGCGCGAGCCTTGGGACATTATTATCTTGAATTGATTTTATCGAACATCCACCTATCGGATACTTCAAATCGGTATCAAATTTCTTCCAAAGAGCTCTCAACAGGATCGACTCGTCGCAATTGATTTACCGACACATCCACAAGTCGAAACGAAAAACGAAGAAGGAAATATACAACGTTGCTGAACTATCATCCACGCTCCTTTTATCTGCGGATTCTTTGACCAATTTAGACCTGACTTTTTATCCGAATGAAGATTTGATTGAACACCGCTTCTTCAACTTCTTTTTCTCTATGCTAAATGTCCATAAATAAGTCGCAAACTTTATTCGAAATTTATCTTGTTATATAATTTGAGTTTGAGTAGAAAACGACGATAAACGACGGACGCGCAATTCGCCATACATATGAACGTGATCATTAATACCGCAGGTTTACAATTGGATAACTCTATTATAGGTCGCTATTACACTTCGATGCAGATATCGAAAGGCGGATATGCAATTCGAGTTGCCCCGGGTTAGGAAACCGCCACGACAAGGTGGCAGAGGATACAGACATTAAGGGCGAGGGTGAGGTTATTCCACGAAGATCGTCGGAGATGCCCGAGAACTGAACGTTGCGCGCGGCGTCCCTTCAGGATCAATACGGCAACCCCTGTTGTAATACCGCGTTGCCCGCCGCGAGCAACGGTGGTATAACTTTTTAACGGACTTTCCTTTAGGAATTTCTCGTCCACCCCTGGAATATTCTCAAGGATTTCATCTCTCGTATCAGAAGAATCAATACTCTCACTTATAATGCTTCTAATAACTGATAAAAAGTTCCCGCTATCAAAGCTAATCTAACTTGAAAGAGAAATTAGCATAAATCATAAATCACCTTCGAGATATATTTAATTGGGCGAAAGACACGCTGAGAGAAATTTAATTCATTCATTTCAGATTTTTAAGAACAAGGAACTTTCCAATGACAATCTTGGAATCAAATTTTCCCTTATAAAAATTTTTTTTCACATGAGAATAAATTATAAGTTGTATCGACTCTATAGCAAAACGTACAAGATACAGCTCATTGATTTAAATTTGATATGACACAAAAAAATATCGAACAATATTTTAACATGATCGATCGATTCTCGAGTTAACCGAGAATCAAAAATTTAAAAATTAACACCGGTATTTCTATATTTCTCCATACAAAACGAGCGTGAGCTCGAAAATTTTTCAATTTCTCTATCAA
Organism: Temnothorax ravouxi; assembly: GCA_030770255.1. NCBI lineage: Eukaryota > Metazoa > Arthropoda > Insecta > Hymenoptera > Formicidae > Temnothorax > Temnothorax ravouxi. The sequence continues at coordinate 62,745 of JASTWP010000242.1, read as the reverse complement.
GTCATCCCCAGATTTACGGGGAACCTATCGCGTCGCGATATGCATTTTCTTCTGGATTGAAAAGAATTACGCTCGAAATGAAAGTAATTACGTTCGAAAAAAGAAACGATAATGTCGCCGCGGCAGCTACTTACTCGTTAGCGCAGATATAGGGAAGACATAGTGGCCATTCCATGTCTGCTTGGCTAACTTGCGTCGTCCTGATAACGAAAGGATAGCAGGGTAATTGCACGGCTCAAGAGCTATTCGGCCGATTACTACCCTTCTTTCTTCTATAGTACGATAATCTCAATGTTCTTTTCGTTCTTATCGCGTTTGGAGACATAATGAAAATTTCGCGAGCAATATCTTGTAATATAATGAAATCCAATGTAATACCAAAATACTGTAATAGATAATGATATATAAAACAGGCTTTCATAAATAATATAATAAAATGTACATAAACGATTTCTATGTACATTAAACTTTTCTATAGTATTTTTATTCATTGGCTGGATCGTATTTCAATTGCAGTATCGTAAAATCATTTTATTAGCATATTTTAGCGAAGAATAGAGATGAATTCCTTGGGCTAAAAGATAAACACGCATATGCGCGACCGCATAATTTGTAGAAGAATTGTGTCTTTAATATTGAGATGTGCAGGGTTTAAAAAAAAAAATAATTTCCATGTTATTGAGCCATAGGAAAGTGGAAGGGAATTTTTTAATAACAGAACCTGAGGATGAGGCGATCGCAGAATGGAGACTGGTATGCCGCGAAGACACTGTCTAAGGAATCCCTGACCCACTTCGCGATTCTGAGCCAATATTTTTCTATTCTCTCGAAAATTCCTTAAAATGCACAAAAGATTTCTGTAAAAGCTATGAATGTTCCCACTATGAGGTTTGAAATACGCGAGTCAGCAAGGCAAATAGTATGCGTGTGCTCATTTAAATGAATTAGTTCTTTACTAGACAATCATATATATAATCCGAATATATTATACTCTGATCTATGAATATTTCAATTCATTAAATGTGGCATTAAATGTGGCAATACGACCTTACGCATTATAAACAGGAATTTTTGATAATATAAATTTGCGATAGAACTATTATACTATTTGTGCTATATATACAAAGATAAGATAAATTAGCGGAAAAAAGCAAAAACCACAAAATCCTTTATAATTATGAGCCAAGGAAACTTCCTAGATAAGATAATGAGAATCGACGGCGCCAATGGTACATATATATGTATAAATATTCACAATTCGTTAAACACGTTCTGTATTATTCGTGCCGCGAATTTTATTCCGTTTAACTATCAGGGTAATTATGACATAAATTTTGAGTACGGACAATTATTTCACGCCAGTACTAATGCTTTAAGGATTTGCTGCCGACGATGCTTTCCTGATTCTCGCGAAGGGGATTTTCAGGGTGGCGTCGGATGGAGAGGACGCAACAGAGATAGACAGATAGATAGAGAAAGAGAGAGGGAGAGAGGGGAGAGGAGAGAGAGAGAGAGAGAGAGAGAGAGAGAGAGAGAGAGAGAGAGAGAGAGAGAAAGAGAGAGAAAGTAGAGGGTGGCAATTTCCAGTTATAACGGCTAATCCGTATTTCATCGCCTAAACGGCGCTCGTTCGTCTTCGTTCCTCTGCGGTTGAGAGAGCCGGGATGGAAGTCGGAGTCGAGTCGCAGTAAAATATAATTGGGTTTCGAGGATTATCCCGCGGGCGAGGTAGATCTCCGTGCGACTGGTTCCACTAGGTGTTCCCCTGGCCCCCCACCTCCCTCGAAACCCCGGGAGCTCATCATCCCGAGGGAGTGCTGAGGGAGCATCAGCGTGCATCTATCTGCAGCCTTATTAATCTAAATCACCTAGCATGTGTTCAATATATCGGTCCCTTGAATTCTTGATTCGCGCTAACTCTCGATAATGATCATTACTTACACTCTGCAATCTGTTGTGTCATACGATGTTAAAATTTATTTGACTGTCCGAAATATTTAACGTTTGAAGCACATTTTGTAGTGGAAAGCATTACGTTTATAAATATAAGTTTTTTGATATAAAATATATAAACTAAATTTATAAATTTTATATCAAAGAAATAAAAATAAATGAGAAACAAGGCGAGGGACATGACAACTAAAATAATTCATTATAAAATAATTTCGTTATAAAGACATACGCGCTGTAAAATGTTAAAGTACAAAGTACCTCTATATAGGACGTTAACCAGATATAGGACGTTAACTAGACCATTGCGAGTATTGGTGCACCAACATAGCACGATAACGATAAGAGAGAAGCGGGAGATCAATAGGTCCATGGCTTAGAAAGAAGTAAAATAGACTAGACGCCAACTCGGTAAATTGGTTCCATTCATCAGAGTGTTTCCTGTCGCTGCACCGCTGCCCTTCTTCATTAACTACGGCTAATACCGAGAACACTGGAACTCTAACTCTCGATCCCTTCTTATTAATACCAAAAGTTGTTCGATAACGATTCGTTGCTTACGCTATTAAATGTCTCTTGGTTTTATTGCTTGTTCGACGCGCAATTGTTAGAATTGTTACTTCAGAAGAGAGAGATTACTCGTAATATTAAAGTTACCTTATATACGCGTATAGCATTAATTTATTTATATGAATAATCTGTCTAACAATAAATAAAGACATTCCTAATTAATGCGTACGACGACGTCCAGAGTAAATTAGAGCCACATTCTTCAGTAACAACAAAACCACGCGCAGGAATTTAATTAAATCAGCAAATACTCCCGGTGTAATAAACACCGCATAGTGTATAAAAATTAATCGGAGATGCAACAAAGGTATGTGCAGAGAAAATACGCGCGCCAGAAATGAGGAAAAACAGTGGTAATATTGCGTTGAGACAAAATACAAAGCGTCAAATTATCCGAGCACGTAAAATGTAGCCTCAAAGCTCGCAAAGACAGATGAACGATTCGGGGTGTTCGAAGTGGCTAATAGCGCTACACTCGCTTTGGACTGTGCAGCAAACATGCACTCGCGCGCAAATACACTTAAAGATCCTGGCGAGGCACAAAAGAAACAACTGGCTACATTGTGCATGAAGCTCGGTTAATGAAAACGGTAAGTCGACGGAGAAACGACGAGGGCACAAAGAAAAGAACGAACTGAACGTAAGGAAAAGCTAGCCGCGAGGAAGAAACCGAAGAGGGGTCCGGGTATAGGTTTTAAGCAGGCGCAGATAAGGATAAGCAGATTTAAAAAATAACTTCGCTCGTCCGTCTCACGCGGAGACGCTTGCTTAGAGATCACGGACACCGCGAGAAAAAAGGAGACGGAACTTGGCGAGAGATGATGGGGAAATTTCCTCTCGGGAAAAGGAAAAGCGGTGCTCTGCTCCACGTTCGTCGCGACAAAGAGACACATCGGAATACGAACAAGAGATATATATCCAGTGACATCGTGGAAAGCTGGCCGACAAAGAGAGAAAGAGGCAGGCAGCATCTCCGCGCGAAAAGCGTGGGCGAAGCCGCCGTTGATATCGGAGAACACACGCCGGATTTCCGGCCTTATCCGTCGACGATTGACCGCGCCGATAAAATCCTCCGGCTTCGCGCTCGCGAGGCGATCGACAGAGAAGAAACAAAAGACAGAACAAAGGACGAATTGCGTTAATTAATCTGCCGCGACATTCATCGTTCCAAGAATGTTGAATTATACAGCGATCGATCACGGCGCATCAACATGTAACACGAAGATAAATAAGTAATATAAAATATAATTATAGCAATACATTTAAGATTTGAAAACTTATTGATGTTCGTTTATCAGATGAAAATTCGATTAACAAATTTGATACTTGATTGATTATTTTTAGCACACGGTTGTAAAATACGAATCCTCTACGTAAATCTAGCCAGGTAATGTTATTTAGGATGAATACTATCGAAAAATCTCTATATATTAGTCAATTACGGTTTGATATTGGATTAATTTAATTTTGATTTATTTCATTAATTTATAATTGCGTTTAATAACAAATATATCATTTAATCTAATTCGTTATATAATTTAGTCCTTTTTACGTATTTTCTTCTATAAACTTTTTCATATTGTAACTGGCGGCAATCATTCTTCAGTAATGCAAGATACAGCGACTACGAACATAGCTTTTCACTCAACGGAAAGTGCAGTGGACAAATTTGTCCTCTAAGAGAGACGGCTATATATAAGGCTATTTGGAATATATGGTTTTTGACATAAAATCGATCGACGTTTGCCGCAAACTCATATTTTCCTGTTCTCAGAGCGCTTATTTTAATCTCTTCAGCGACCTACTGATATTTATTAATGCTTCGTAAATTTTGACACTTATTTTCACGTTATTAGGTAATGATATAAATCCATTTCTAAAAATATTTTCTAAAACAAATACTTCTAACAATAATTAATGTGAATATTAAAAAATCAATTAAAAACGAAACAAAAACACAATGTTTTATTCGTAAAATAAAGATTGACACAAATCAATGATACTTTCAGTTAAAGCGAATACTCGTTTAGTGAATTTCTATCTTAAATACATGCCTTTCAATCCCAAAGGCGATTTATTCCAATTGTATGCGCATCTAAATCTCACGGTCAAGCATATATATCTATGTGACATACAGACTCTATTGCCATTTTCAGTTCCACGCGAATTGTAAGTGATCCTCTTCGTATTCTCAAGCGGATCAACCTCTCCCACGTCCCGTCTCGACAGGATTCTTGAGTACCAACGATTTAATATAAGGACCCCCGGCGTCGATCGACTTCAACTTATGTTAACGTGCGCAGGTGAACGCGAGCAGGTGAAGCAGGCGCATGCACAAGGATGCCCGCATACTTAATCTGAATCCATACCTGTGTGTGCGTACGCGAGCTTTAAAGCAGCAGACGTCTCCGTGTGCCGTGTGGGATGCCCGTGGGTGACTTTACTAAAGCGAACAGGGAATGCGATATCTTCGCGGTGCATTACAATAACAAAGACCGCGGCGGAGGATACGTGGCGTCCTGGTCGACGTGCGTGCGTACACGTCGGCTGGCGCAATATATACCGGGTGACCTCCGCATTTGCATACCACCTCCGGCCACCCCGCGAAGCCCATGTACGCGTTTTCTTATCTCGCCCCTAACAAACCCTTTCTGCGCGTGGATAGCTGCCGTGATGGATACGGTCTGGGCACACTCCACGGACAGGCCGCGTTACGAGCCACCCCTTCTCTATCCGTTTTTGTAAATTACTGCCTTTAATTGCGTCCGTCGGAGCGATCGTCTGGCACGATGACGATAATTCCGGTCATCCTACGTAGACAAAAATGCCCTCGCGACAGTGCTTTAAATAAATGCAGATATCCGATAACGTCCATAATGCTTGTAGACCATCAAGTATTGCAAATATGACGATAAGTCATATTAGTGAAGCGTTACATTTTTAATGGAATGACAGATTGCAACGACGGAGGTGTGCACCGAGAAAATGATATTAAAGGAAAAAAGAGAAAGTCACCATTACAGTTATACAATAAAGATAATTGCTACGCGACTGATTAGGCAACATTATCTTTTAAAAGAGCATTTTGAGATCAGAATTTTCACCATTGCGGATTACAACGAAATGCTGAAAATTACGAAACGCGATTAACCAGCACGAGCGGTGTGTCGTGTGTTTGTGTGTGTGTGTGTGTGTGGTTTTATTTTTAGGAAAAGTTCCATAGGTCTGCCGTTACAGAAATTGGAGGCAGCTGCGGTGTTGATAGACGGATTACATCTGCGTATCTTCGTTCCGCGACGGTGGGTGTCGAGGATTGCCGCGAAAAAGACTGGGTTTTACATTTTCTGGAAATACCGGCAACCACGATAGCTGCCTATCGCCCGCCTGCCTCGAATGATGCTGACGGTGGTGCGGCACAAGCGCTCCTTTGCTGTTTCTCCCCCTTAACCCGCCTCTCCTCCACTCGCTGTGAACGTATAGACAGCATCGGAAAGTTTCGCGAGCTGCACGCCGACTGTTCGGAAGTTAAACGAACGACTCCAATTATGCAGCCGCCGGCGCGCTGCAACGAGCGGAGCTGTTTATTTTACAAATTTATTATTGGCGTGGCGTTACGACGAATTACTGAACTCCCTCGTTCTCTCGCTGCTTCTCATCTTCATCGCCACCCTGCGCACGCGGACCTCTGCTACTATTTTATTTCTTTTCCAGTTTTCTAAATGATGCTTCTCCATTCGCGCGTTTGCTCCTGTTTCACTGGTGCTCCAAATAAATAAGGGCGTCGAGTCAGGAATGAAATCTCTGACAGAAGGATTATAAAGATTTTTCTCCTCTATTATTACCAACTTTAATTGTAGTTGTAAGGTATTTAAAATAAAAATATATATATCTGATTTCGATTGTTCACGATTATTTTAACAAGAGATTGATGCGCACCAATTAAACGAACGATTAATTCAATTGTTCTCCGATTTCCGGCACAGAAGGAACAAGCTGAAAGCGTCGTGTATAACATAATTGCACAAACTTGATAGAACGATATTTTGACGGAGGCAAAAGCTGCGCGGTTTTTGTACGTCGAAAACCCGATGCAGAGAAAAGAGGCAATCGGGAGAATCACTCACCGCCGCGGCCGGCCGCTGATGCTGAGCGCGAGTCAATTTTCTGCTCGCCCGACTGCCATAACTCGCCGTAAAAAATTGGCACGTAAAAAAAAGAAGCGCGCCGTCACGAGTTAATGAGAAGCTACCGATCGTCACGCTGCCCGGTGCCTCGGCCATGAATAATTAAACGCTCGTCCCGGCTACCGGCGTAATCCTTAAGCGTAGGCCGTAAAAAGAATTATTAAAGCGCGCGCCCTTGTTCGGTAGGATCAGAGTGCCCTACACTACATTACACCGAAACGCGCTGTCAGGTAAAACGACTCAGGCTGCAACCGCACCTGTATGTGTGCGTGTGTGTGGTCCGTGGTACGGAAATTTTTGTACCGCGTTGCATTGGTGCGTCACAGTAGATTGTTGTTTTGACAAAGTAATTCAATTTCGAGCGATAATTAAATTCTCGACGACACGAAAATTTCGTATGTGCTGGCACTATACGTTGTCGGGATAATGGAGACACAATTATAAATCGTAAGCTTCGAAATAAGATTAATTATGCTGCAGAAAATTGAGATGCTGTAGACATTTGCTGTGGAAAAGAGAGAAATACGACTGACCTATTTAACGTAACAATTCGCGAATTAAATTGCATTAATGTATAAAATGGCAGAGCGCGTGTCTCGGTGAAATAATATATTTATATCACTCACCCATGTGAAGTTTAAGGATCAAATTGTGTTGGACGGAAACGTGGAAAGTAGTTTGCAGCATCGGTAGTCGTCAAATTATTGGCAAGCGATTAAAGCAATGTAAAGTCTGCGCGGACTTGTTCCGCGACGAATAATTTAAGCGTGTGATTGCCGGCGGGCAAATAATACCCGTACGATAAACAACGGACCCGCCAATGCAAGTTAATCGCTCCATTGTTTGATTGTGTCGACGTGCGTGAGCGAATTCCATCGCTCTCTCATGGTGACGCGCTACGCGCTCTAACACGAACAAAACGACTTGGTTATATCATTGCTTTTCCACGAACACGCTGGCGCACGCATTTCTGCTCGTTTTCGTGCATTAAACCGCGAATAAATATGTCCTATAGGGTGGATTTGTTATATACGGTCGCCATCGTACGCTGCTCGATGATACCGAGCGTAGATCCGGAGCACGAATTATCAGACCGTAAGGGTATGTATCGAGGAAATTAGTAGAACTTCCGGTTGCAGTGTGGTATAATAATGATAAAATATATCAACGTTGAAGTTTAAAAGATTAGGTTGCTTTCCAAAATTAATTTTAACTTCTAAGAAAAACCTGCTATTACATAACCGAAAAATGTGAAAAGATATAAATGCAAGACATAAATTGTCATTAAAAATCTAGGTCCGCCATAAGGTATTCTGACACAAAATTGCAAATCGCATAAGTACGGAAATATCACGTCTTTTTGCTCGTTTTTATTAATGGTACTTCAAATTGACTGTTATAAATAATCACTTTACTTCTATATCCCGTAACATTTCTATATACGTAAAATTTCATAATTTTATTATACATCACAGCCAAAAGTTATATTGGCAAATGTGTTGAATAACTGATGGTTACGCGCAACATTCTAGCGATCGCCAGATAATCTAATTTTCCTTGACTCCCTATAACGTCTACAAAGCGCGCCAGCTGTCGAATCATTATCGTATATCCGCCCAGCTTATCGTAACCTTCTGATCTAAATTGCACGGTACTCATTGCGCATTGGGCAGCTGTTATCGATGCGAGAATCGATCTCCCAGATCGGTCGCAGCGCGCCAAGTTTCAATCGTCTGGATTCGGCCACGTAATCCGATAAGGAAAGCCGATGGAAGTTAGTGCTTTTCGGGAAAATCTCATCTGACGGGCCGACGCGCGATCTCATTTTGGTGCAGGATTATCACGCCCTACCGCACTAACCGATGGGGATCCGTAGGTCCTGCTGTACCCGGGGGTAAATAAGAGGGGTCCTGCAAAAGGCGACGTACTATAGGTATGACACGATACGGAGCACGAAGAGCCACTACAAGAAGCGAAAAGTCAATCAACCGCTCCCGCCATTGTTTGTACGCGGCTCAACACTAATTCCTATTTGTAGGTCTGATTAAACGCCCGCATAGGGATTTTCTACTTATAATCCGCAACACGAATCTGCACAGAATACAGTAGAACGTTATAACACTTGGAAAAATCCTCTGAGTCGTGTTCGCCTTATGAAACTGCAGGAGAGAAAAAAGAGAGGTGGAGAGAAAGAAAGAATATGTATGAACAATCTAAATGGACGATTTTGTCGATCATATTAGACTCACGTAGCAAGTGTGATCCGACGATTGCTACACCACGGAAATAAATGATATAAAGGAATGCAAGACCAGCGCTATTTAGCCGAAACATACGCCGTTGTACCAATAATACTTTCATCTAAGAATATAAACCCTCCAGGCGGGCGAAAGTACCAAGACCCACAAGACGAACGAGAAGACTACCACCAACCCCGGTTAGCTAGGATACATATCTACTCCTGGGGAGCCGTTAGCTTGAAGATGGCTCCCATGGGAAACCAACTCTCAGACTCATCGTGGCAAGTAAGGACCACATTCCCTCTCTTATTCCACTCAATTCGGGCTGGTTCATCTATCCTCGTACAGTTTCTCTGACCTTTAACAGCACGCTTCAGTTTCGCGCATTCTTCTTCGAACATATTCGCCGTCTCATTGAAGAAAAAGTTTTCGAACGCGGAAACATCGGGGGAGAATTTACATTGACGAGAACACTTTCAAGTTTTCAAATTAGACATGTTGATAACAATAAACGGACATAGTCTTGATTTTTTATGATAAAAAAGAAAATTTCATTTACGAAAATATCAAAAAGTTCTCCGAAATATTATCCTTTCTCCATTTAGGCATGCACAATGTATATACACACACGTACACATACTACACATAATGTGCTTTTCAATAATTATAATAAAATTATAAGCAATTTATTGCATTACAGATAAAATAAGTAATAATTAGAGTAAAATTTTAATTAATGTATTGTGATTCTCGACAAAAAATTGTTTTCGACATTACTTTTTGCTGTATAGTGAAAAAATTTATGACAAAACTTATCACATCTGGTTGGGATATAATACAACTCGCAAACGCATAATAGCAGGCAGGAGAGAACTGAAACAACGAGCGACAAGAGCGGTGCAACAAGAACAATGTACTAATTTGTCTAACACGATGAGCAACAATGTTTCCGTCCTTCGGTACGTGTAATATACGTATACGAATGGAACATATAGTCGATGTCGCGTGTCATCTACGCCCGACACAATGAACACGATTTTCTTGCCCGAGTCCGAGACAATAGTCTTAAGGATGTAAAGGACGGACTTGACTTGCTAAGAAGGTTGGCCGGTCCCACTGCTCCATTGTGCGCGCAGAGACTAAATTGCATAGAAAATAAACATATGTTACATATTAATATGACAGTGCCTCCGAGAACCACCGAGTGACCTTTCCTATAGAGTTTATAAAAAATTCACAGTCAGTTTTCCATAATTTTGTGCGTAAAGCTTATTACAATATTATCAATATTATAACCTTTTAATGTTCAATATTTAATATTATAACGTTAAAATTAGAATTTGTAGACAAAATTAATTTTTAAAAACAATGACGTTTTTTTTATAAATAGAGAATAATGGATAAACGTAATTCATAAGTGGTCTCTGTACTCATAACGAGAATAAAATGTGAAAAAATAAACAAGCGGGACTTTATTTCAGCAAATAAATTTCATAGAACGTACCGTTTATTTGCATAATAATTTTGTAGATGACGGGATTTAATAAATTGTTATTAAAACTTTCATATCAATATATTCATAAAACTCGATGCGATATAGAGCTTAATGTAAATTTTCATTGCACGCTAGATGCGATTTCAACATAATAACGCAGTTCAAATTTATTTTCATTACTTATGTGTCTCCTTTTTTTGTAAAACGCGTAATACACAATAAATTGCAAATGATAAAAACGTTCCTTTGACAAATATGATATTTACACGACAGTATAATCCTTTCGCGCTTGAAATGAAATAATTAGTGGGGGAATGCCATTATATGTGAGGCCCTTTGACAAATATTAATATTGATAACATTTAATTTATACACAACGATAAGAGGGCGCATTACTCGTATGTAAACAAAGCATCGAAAATTGAATACAGCCTCAATAAAATTTTAATATATCGACCCGTGTAATTATAAAGAGCAATGAAAATCTTTATACATTGCATTTCGCGATTATACTGTCGATGTAAAAGTTTATATGCATATGTACACTTATGTGCACATTTGAACACATGCAACATGCGCAGCACCTTCGGCGATGACTATATATCACTTAAAATTATTTCCGCTTTCCTCAAGCGAGGACCATTGATGGAATTACCGTCAAACTACCTTAAGTGCGCGAACTATCTTAATGATATCGTAAGTTACGTCTCGTGCCTCGTGGCGCTACCGCCAGTTAATTCGATGATCTGTCGATGGACGAATATAAATGCAAAGGGTACAGGGAGACCGGAGAACCGTGTGCGAAATACGTGGGAGCGTGGAACCGGCGCCGGCGTCCGGATTATACCGCACAAGCTCGCGAAAGTAATTTCGCGAGACAGGGCACTTCATGAAACAGCGGCATAGCACAATATTAAAGCGGCAATGCGCGGAATATGGTAATGTCGGAGGAGGTAACGAAACCCCGACGCGACATAGCCGGACACCGGGCAGCTGGACCGGTGAAATCCGTCCGAACAAAGGAAAACGTCGAGCCACGCACGTTATTCCGTTCAATTTCACCGTGCGGTGGGTACGTATTCGCGTGTGGAACGAGAGCCGACTCGCGCAAACGGCGACGCTAATGGCAGTTCCATTCTCGAGATTTTCAAATTTCTCGCAGCAACGTAAAGCCCGGCTTGCACGACTCGCTCGAGAGTTTCAGATTTTCCGGGACTTCGAGATACGCTTTTCTCTCGCTCCCCACCTCTCTCTCTTTCTCTTTCTCTCCCTCTTTAACTAAAGCCCAGCGAAGGTGTTGCCGTGAAACGGTTCGGCGGTCCGGCAGCGCTGGAAACTCCGTCAAAGTATTAAAATCATATCGTACCCGTCTTATATGGTAAAAGTACATTGACCGCATTCACGGCACGTATTACTTCCGCCATATTTGCATTGTGTAACATTACACAATCGCAGTAAAAAATGTGCAAAAATTCCTCTACTTACTTTTCTATACGTTACTAATAATCAGAATTAACGTAAATTAGTACATTCCATATATGGACTAGCTTTGCAAAACAATTTGCATAGCGCGATTACAAGTTAACACGATATGTTGAAAACAGAGGTAGTAATCAGATATTTCCAGTCTTATCGTGGTACGTAATAAGATCACGTATCATGAGTCCGAAAATGCAGTCTGATCGATCTAAATATGATACGACTCGAGATACAAGGACCATTTAAATTAAAACTCGTGCAAACGATCCCTTATTTTTTGCGCCGGTGATCCGTCGGACTTCGCAACAATTCGCCAAGGTCGCAAGGACCATGATAATTCGGTGCTGTGCCAGAGTGCATAGCTTTCGGTACGATGGCGAAAGAAGAGGAGGAGAACGAGGACGAGCAAGGCTGCGGAAGAGACGAGTTAGAGAAGCGGGGAGAAAAAGGTGGGAAACGATAGAGGGCGAAGGAGAGGACGTAACTCAGGCTGTACTTGGACTATCTGCACGGTGGATCTGGCATCTCGAAGAGCAACGCCCACTCACACTTCGCTGCGGGCGCGCCGCGGCGTGTGTGGCTCGCCTCGTACATACATATACGCTCCACGTGTGAGCGCGAAAACGTATATACGCGCTAGGATCCGCGTATTACAGTCACTCGCTCTGCCCGTGCGCGGGCAGGTAGGTAGGTCGGACACACCGTCGCGCCGCCGCATGCACACACAGTGGTGGATCGAGCACAATTACCCATTGTCTGATACAGAAATTTATGTGAGGATACCTAGGGCCCACGTAACTAACGGACGGTCAGCTCCAAAAGAGAGGGACAAACGGAGAGAGAGGGTGAGAGAGACAGAGAGTAGGAGAAGGAGAGATCTACTAAATCCAAAGGCTCGCCGCGGCATGCGCCTTAGACCGTGCAGATAACCGACGAATAGGATACAGAAGGGACGTGCTTTGTGAACCGGAACCCGCGAGAGCGGCCGCGTACATATACGTAACCTTATATTCCGGCGTGGGTATGGATAGAACTGTACGTGTTTCGCGTATACCGCGGGACCGATGAGAGGGCAGAACCAGGTTTCGGTTCTTTCCTCGGCTAACTCTCGCAAATACGAGAAAGAAAGCCCTCCGACTCCGAGTGTCTTCCCAGCCGCACGCTCGATCAATGGCGAAAGTTGTTCCTATAGTCGAAGTCACTCGCAAGCGCGTCGTCACTTTCGCGGATCGAAATCGAGTCAGTTTTTCAATCACGTTACAAATCAATTAGCTTAAAACATTCAACAGAAAAAAAAGGAAGGTGACCATATTCGTTTAGAAAATATATTTGCAAAATATCTGAAAAATGTAAAAAATTCATTTGGTGCTTATTTCGTTGCTAAGCCATTACTCTGACAATTCATCATTAGTCAAACCGAGTTCGTATATACACGCACACGTAAATTACAATAAATCAATACTCAGATACGAGCTGCGCAGTGTAGAAATGTGCAACGTCGTACGAAATATCCAGCTTAATCCCGTCAGTAAACCATTCACAATCGTGCATGTGCCTTCACAGTATGCGCACTATTCGACAGCAGGGAGACGACATCTCGATTTGCCGGTCTGAACGGGAATTTAAAAGGATCTCGCGAAATCCGAGAGGAGCCGCGGCACGCCGCGCCGCGTTTTTCGCCAATGGCTATTCCATCGTTTGTCTCGTTTGCGTAAAGAGGAAAAACTGTTATGGAAGCGTTGTAACGCTGTGCAAACACGGATCGTGGCTTCGGCGCATTAAAACGACGACGGGGGAATGGTAGTCGAGCGTCCCTTATTTACCCACGTCCCACGTGACGAGGCAGGCACTTAGTATCGTGATATTACCGGGGCAAATAAAAAGCTCGAATGAGAAAGGGACGAGTCAGACAGAGAACAAAGTTTAAACGCAATGGGACGATGCTTATGGTGAACGAATGCCAGCGGTGATTGCGACCGGGTTACAAGTTTCAAATTAAAAAATATTTTGCGAAACATCACACAACCACTTGTACGCTATCTGCCGCGATTGGGAAAAGAAATATCGCGTTATATCTATATAATGTCTTTTGTAATTCCACGCGTGATACCCGCGCTTATCATTAAATACGTCGAGATTTATGTAAATTCGAAAATCAACATGAGATCCAATAAAGCTCGATAATCCGGCTGATAAGTCACACGTGTCAGAGGGTGGCCGATACAGATAAGCCACGTAAACATAGTTAGACCTCCGTCCCATCGAACTCAAAAGCCCTTTCCCGGGAAGCATTCTGACCCTTTTTATCAGCAGATTACTTTTTACCAGAATTTTTTTAATGACCTCTCACTCTTCGTTGGGTTAATAGAAATTTTAAGGGTCCCAGCCGTATCGCCTGTCTCTCTAAATTGGTTCGTTACAGATATCGTTAAATTACGACGCGTTTGTCGCAAGAAAAACCTTATCTTTCGATTCTCGATTTCGGAAAAATACGCATGTTCAAATTTCTATCTTATCGTTATATTTATGAAGCATAACTAACAACTACAACCACATTATGTATAAGAGATTTTTATGATAAAAAATGCCATAATTCTTACTTAAAAATAACGAATAATCTAATTAATACGTCATACAAAAAAAAATGATGACATCTCCAAAATAGCAAAAATCTTGCTAAAAGCAATAACTTTTCATTATTTTATCAGTTTGCAACGTAATTATTAACACGAGCTTTGTAATCGATAAGGATTTATCCGTCCATATTTCGCGCAACATTAATTCTATTTCAGTATTGCATCCGTGATCACGGAACTTCCTTCTAACTCGCACATTTGTCACACAAGTCGGACGAGTACCGAGATCTTACAACACGCTGGTTTCCGTCGGCAGGAACGTCAGTTCGGTAATTCGTAGATAATAGCACCACCCACACGGACTATCTTGCGCGAATGATTCATAACACTAATAACGGTGCGCGTTAATATTAATTGAGAATCGGCGTTGGACCGATCGCATCAATTATGCGAACGACGCGAAAGTAATGCACTGAACAATTCAATGCGACCGTATAAATTCGTTTTTACCCTTGCATTATATATATGAGCACGATAAATAACGCAGCGCGCGTAATTATAAACGGAGGACGGAATGACTGTTTATCTCTGCGCAGACGCCTTTATCACGCATCTGGCACACATTCACACGCTGCCGTACGATGAATATCACTCTTTGTGTGTATTGTGTGTATTGCGCACGTATGGTGCGCATTTTATATGGCATCATATAAAAGCAACATTATGCGTCTCGTAAATTGCGTTACTGATAGCACAGGAGATCCTGCTAGCTCTCCTATTCAGACTCAATGGACATCTTCAACGATTGATTTTATAATGCGACACATCTCTAATACGTCGAAATTATATAAAGAAAGAAATACTCTAAAAAGGTTAATGTTCTGTATTAATCTACAAGTGGAAGCAAACGACTGGTGACTAAGAAACGTAATTATTCCGTAGAGATCTAAATCATGACACGAATTAAGCTTGGAAAAATCAGAAAAATCACGAAAATTTGCTATGAGAATTTTGCAGACCGGCCAAAATCATACCAATGCAGAATGCAGCCGCAGCGTTACTTACATCTGGATTTTTCAGTATTGTTTACAATTTGCGTGATGCAAACGGTTTACGCGGTTTTAGCTATCGAGTTTGTTTTTTTAATCCAGCACTTGGCGAACGACCGCAGGGGGTTAGGGGAGAAAAAGAGAAAAAGAGAAACGAAAAGCTTGTGCTAAAAAAAAACTGTATATAGTCTAAAACAAACGCGCTTAGTCTCGCACGCATCCACGAGCGACCCATCGATCACCAGTACGTGTACGTAGGGAATATCGGCAATCGACCAAAATTTTACGGCGCGACGCGAAAATCGTTCGGCAGTTTGTCAGGCGATCGAGCCTTCCGGCAGTTCGTTGCTTCACGTGTTCTGCGGGCATAAAATATGCGTCAGCCCGCAGCCGTACGTAAAGAATCATTGTCGACCTCGTCATCATCGCGATGTATATTTGCATCTATCGACGATGAAATTTAATACGGCATAAAAATAACTTTATTTATTCAACATTCGATAAATGGATAAATAATGGAAAGATTAATCAACAAATAAATAAAAATAACAAAATTGTATATAATATGTATAATAAAATAAATAGGTAGTCATTTTGTAGAATAATATTGCAAATAAAACATTAATATGTTTTTCTTTCGTATATTAATCTCTAGCAATATAATATGAAAGAAAATATTTTTTTATTAATAATATTGATAATATATTAATATATTAGCATTTATATATGCGTCTCTTATCACTTTGCGAGAACGATAGATACTCGTATATATGTATAGTATTACTTTATATTCTGTTTTCTATATTTAACCTAAATATATTTAAGATATACCTATATTTTAACTAAATATTTAAAGTCGATTTTAATTTAATTCCCAAAAAATTTTTTAATATTATATTTTTATGAAAGCATGTTAATTAATTGCAAGTGCATAATTTTACATTCATAAATTTATAAAAACAAAAGTTATAATAAGTGATCAATATTGTGTATTATAAAGTATACAAATATTAATAAATATTATCTATTAAATGTTAATAAAATAATATTTTCGTATTGTATTCTATTGCTTAATTGTATCATTAGATCTTTATATACGAATTCCAAATTATACCACTTTTTGAAAATTGTTCTTTAAATAACATACAAATTTGGTAATGATCGATAAATTTCCACTGTGTCTCTATAATAAGGATACATAATAGCGCTTGCTCACAGTTGTTATCTATAAATAACCGTGATAAGCATACTAAATGGATAAGTAAATTCATAGAAGTTGCTCACTCTATTTCTCTTTCTTTTATCGATAACAAGCGTTAACGAAAGTTATACGACCTATATCTTGTTAAAACATTATTGATGGCAAACAAAATACACCCGCTTTAGATAATCTCTGATTCGTATCAGAATACAGAACACAATTCCGTTCATTTTAAAGCGGACTTTATAATGTTAAAAAAAACATATGATTTTATCTATATGCATATAATGCACAGATCAAATTATAAATCATAAAAGAGAGAAGTATTTTAGTCAATAATATTATAAAAGGTATAAATCCTGTAATATCCTTATATGCGGCAGCTTCTACAAATTCGAAATTTTCATTCATAACAGATTATATTACATCAAATATACTTTTATCCCGCGATGGTAAATATATTTGATAATTAACTGATAAAGTTTTCATGTTCGAAAGTGCAATAGCAGATATTACAATAATAACTTTTAAGTACTCCAAATTTTTGCAGGTCTCTCTTTCTCCCTCTCTCCCTCCTTTTCTCTCCATTTCTTAACTCCGGTCGTTCAATTTATTATTCATGAAAACGATGAAAACTCTTAGCGAGGACGTGAAATTTAACTTGTCTTGCTGTCGTCGAGCGCTCGCAAGTACGTACGTACATCTCGGACCGTTGACTTTAGATCGATATTCGAAGCACGCCTTGCGCAGACGAGACACGAACGGGCAAATAGCGAGCGATCGATGCGCAAGAACTCGATAATTTTCTCTAAACGCCTGACGGCGGCCGGACATCAAACGGTCACGCCGTATTTGGCGGATCCTCCAAGTGCAATCATGACCCACGTTTTTTTGCACGTCGAGCGTTCCGAGCCGGTAGCTACTTTGTAACAGCCGGGGCTCTTTAACGTTATTACGCTCATGCGATTCTGCTTGAGAACCAGTTTCAAGTTAGTTAGTAGTGCGAGCGCATTCGGCGCATCCGACTGCCACTTTTCGCTTCGATAATCGATCAAATCTTCGACGAAATTGCATTTCCCTGCACCGGTCGATGGTGAAAGGTAACCGATGCGAGCTTCTCATTTGCATTTTCGCCTAATGGTGCTCCGAAAAAGGGTTTCGCAACGATCCTGTTTTGCATAAACTAATACGCGAACGAGTACACACGGGCAACGATGCTTCACGAGAATAATTCCGAATTTAAATAAAAAGTGCCGACGGAATGAATTCAGCCCTTATTTCTTCATTAGGGTTGCAAAGTTTCGCGCGCGCGCGGCTATCCGACCGCGCGTGGATTCTCACGATACGATGGAACAACGACGCGTTTTCGTCGCGAAACGCCTTAATGCCCGTGTCTTTGACATTCGACATTTTTTTACAACCCATTTTTACGGTCTGCGCCTAGCGTCATCTTCTTCGAGAACGTGGGCTTCTATTTGCACGCGCCTCCTCTTCTGCCTCTGTCAGTCCAGTAACGATGCCTATATATCTCGCGCCTTCATTGCCACTTTCTTGTGAGATCTCTTACAACAGTTTCATGCAAATTTCGCGCGACGAAGAGGGCGGCTGAGCTCTGCCCCGTTAAACCCGAACGGCGTAATCTCGAACTTTACGATCCACCAACTTCACCCTCTTTTTTTCGCGCAAACATCTCGAAACGAGCCGCGTACCGTAATCCCGAGTTTTACGTCTTCTAGCGGGCACGGGAGAAAGGGGTCTCTCCCTCTCGTACATTTATGCTTTCGCTCCTCCGCCTCGAAGTGAAAATCAGTTCCGGGGGGTAACGCGCATATTGGAGCTGTTGACATCGGAATAATCAGCCGCTGCAATAATACGAGCATCTGATACCGATAATCTGCCAATATTGGCGATGTTGTATTAATACCATGACTAAGTAATCAACAGTTTCCTATAATCGGGGACTATATTTTCCTATAGTTGCCTGCACGCACTCGTGTGAGTATCGAGAAGGAATTTATCTTGCTGAGAATAATCGGCAATTTCTAACAAAAAATCTGCAATTATTAAAAAAGAATGCGAAGACTCTCTGATATACGATCATATAAGAAAAATAAAAGAGATATATTCCCATTTAAAATACAAATTAATCACAAATTAGCAAATAATAGTAATAGTTACCAATTTCTAAGTATAATTTAATTAAAAATACGAGATTCTCATAATATTATGATGCTTCTGATTATCAGCTTTAGTAAGTTTATTTTAAATATAGGAATAACTTTATGACTCTTTTTTTTTAATAAAATTCACAACTAACGAATTTACTTCACGTCATAATTTTTTGTACCTATCACATCAGATATTATAATTATACAATATCTGATATCCGTAATTGAGACCAGAGTGAAACGCTGGGAATCATGTTGGCATTCGTACCAGTTCTACCGGCTTAAAAAAGCTCGCAAAAACCGGATAGTCGTTGCGACCACAAATGGTGGTATTTCTCGACTTTTATCGGCAGCCATTCACTTTTCATTAGAAACTGTTACCGCGAGAACTGTTTCGCACACCCGTCCGCGCTTCGTCTTCGTTGCCTTTTGTTCTCCGCTTCGCTCCGTGCAAATACGACATTAAGCGTAAATAATTGGCCGATACTCTACGTCAGTATATCAGCAGGCGATGCAGCGAGGAAAGGTTGCGCGTGTTGAGCACGCGAGGTTTGCAACTCATGCGCGACGAGGTTTTTATTCGTTGTTTCATTTCTCTCGCCTCGCATCTCGTCCTCGAAATTCATTCACACGTGAGACACGTGTGACGAGAGATTACGGCATGAATTTTTTGCAAACGAGTTAAGCGAATAAAATTTCGCGCAGTGAAATTTGCAGTCGGCTTTTGATGAAACTCTGTTTAAAATATTTAGAAAAAATGTCACAATAATATCACTTTAATAGTTTTCATATTAATAACATCACTGTTAAGAGAAAATTTAAATGAATATTATCTAAAAAAGCCGTTTTTAATTATACTGCAAATTACACAAATTAATGTTATATAATAATATGAAAAAACACATCTATATATTTTTTGCAAGTTACATTCTGTGACGGAATCGTATTATCAAGAGCACTACATTTTTCGAAATAGCCTGCACCGAAATAGTGGGTGCTATACATTTTATACCCTCGGATCCACGAAGAAAGAAAACCATAAGCCTCGATTCGAGCGATATCGACGTAAGCTCTTTCCATTTAGCGAGCGAATAGAAATCAAGGAAGTGAAACGCGTACTCTCCGTCTCGTCTCGGGAATACTATCACTGGCGCAAATCGATTAATCCAAAGACGATTCTGGCGTCCGAACAGTGTGCTTGGTCGCCATTACCAGAAAGATCGTGAAACATCCGATCCAATCTCGCAATGGACACTACCGTCCTATCGGCGATGCAATCTTTTTATCTGCGATGTAATCCAAGATAAAAAAAAACGGGTTCGGAAAAAAGAGAGGGAGAGAGAGAAACGGCAAAGAGAATTTTTTTTTTTTACTCGGTGACCCGATAAGCTACCCGACCAGGTACTCTTACGAGAATAAAATCGTCGAATCCGCGTTTCTTCTTCACGTAAAACATTAGATAATCAAGTCGGTATAGAGTGTTTCATCCGTATAATATTCAGAAAGTTAATTGGAGTAAAGTTTTCCTGAATACAGGAATGTTAAGGTAAAATGGTCTTCAAATTATAAACGATAAAAATTGATCAAAATTATAGTTCACACACTTACATCTAACTGCGTTTATATACTAATCTGTTATATGTTACCGATTTTCAATCAGCTGATGCAATATTGATGCAATATTGATCTTTACTGTTCATTATCTATTAATTTTCTGTATGCAAATATCACGTATACTATATGGCAATCATCAACCGATTGAAATGTTAATTACAAATATTGAGTTTTAGCTCTCGCGGCATTTTATTTCGGTTCAAGTGATTAAGTTATTAACGTGTTTATGGATAAACTATAAAAGATTAACATAAAATCGGTGCATTATAAGTATAAAAAATACTAGCATGCATTTTTCACCAAATAAATCAATTATAATTTCAATTATCTAAACAAAACTTTAGAATTTACTTAATTATAATGTACTTAATATTAAAAAATTAATCGAATATTATTATTAATATTATGTATGAATAATATATAAATTGATAATATTTTTACTAGATTTGGAAACAATTTCTCTTGTACAAAAAGCACTCGTTATTACTTTTTAACAAGTTTATTTTGCTTATAAAACATCTTTTTAATTTATACGATAACTCAATAATTGTGCATGTCCCAAAGTTAAATGGTAATCTGTTTTAATCCATTTATATCAAGCTAATGGATCTATAAGATGTAATATTTATTTGTAATACTCTTATTTTCTTAACTTAATACATATACGTACGTCTATAATATCTTATACATATTTGATATGACTTCAACAGATCCATTACCATAAATTGAAAAAAGTAAGTTGTAATTTATCGCTTACTGATATGATAATTAACAACGGAGTTAATCTGTAGAAACAAATATATCCAGGTTTTACAACCCAGTGTCCAAAACAATTAATATTTCAAAAAATATAATAATTGTTTACACCATATAATTATAAACGATTAATTTTACAAATAATAAATAAAATAAACAATAAATTGCTCATTCCATAGTTGAGGCGCCGTTGTCCGATACTTCCAAACCTTCTCTCTCGTTCCTTCATAGCGCTTTTAACACTCGGCGCGTAAACGCGGTTAATTACAATCGCGCGCGCACCAATCACCGGAATAAGATAATCGCGCATCACTTTGCACGGCATTCCCGATATCAACCGCACGCGATTACATACTTTGCTGTAATGCAACAGAAAAATACGATCGCACCGATCACCAAGCCTGCTTGATACACGCGATGTCTCGCGAATGAGAATAACGAACAAACCTCGAACAGCAAAAGATTTCAACAACTCATATCGATAAACACCGCCTTTATGCTATACGATAATAAAATATTGAAATTAACACATCAAGATTAATAAATATAATAATACTTATTAATTAGACGCGTTGCGACTTATCTCACAATCAGAGTTAATCCATTCTGTTATACCTGTGACGTTCCATTAAGATAAAAAAATTGAACAATAATATCGGTGACTTTTTAATACGTACATGATACAATCGAATCAACAAAAACGCGATGGATTATTCGATATATATAATTGTCCGCTGCTTTAATTATTCGACGCGAAAGCAATCGACAAAATACATTTATATCGGCGAAAAATTCAAAATGCGCGACGCGAAATATATTTGTGTCCAAGCTAAAAAGAAATAATGATTTGCCCATCAGCATTATAAAACGATAATTCATAACTTTTATTTTCTTCTATTTCCTTTATCGTTTTGATTTCTCGAAAAAATCAACTGCGCGAGATATCTGCTTTGACAAATAGCCGTGATATGGATCGTTAATCATGCAAATCAATTAATCGCACGCGGTATGACGTATGACCACTATAATGGTTCGTGGGGAGCGCCAGCGTTTTCTCCTAGTAGGTACTTATTGTCGCGATCGCGCTTCGGAGAGTAATGCGACGATACCGAGTTGCTCGCAGCGTGTCCCGTTATTTATTCGAGCAAGGTTGGCGCGCAAATCATAGAGCGGCGACCTTGCATACACAAAAACGCGACATACGAAACAAAAACAATAGGTCTGTTCGTTTTAGCTGAATTTCTTGAACGGTTCATCTTTCCTCTTTTTCTTCTCACGTTGGAGAGAAAAAGAGAAAAGATGAACCGTGCAAGAAGTTCAGCTAAAATAACTAACAGGCCTAAGGCCGCGTGCCAGCCGAACCGTTATCTGTAAAACGTTTAATGTACTGTAAAATACAAACGCTGAATATTTTGTTCCTTGAGGGTTAAATCATTGTAATTTAGATGAATAGCTAGATATCCCTTGCGCATCAAATTGTCTATTTGATAAATGCGCTTTACTCTATTTTTATTTAAAAAATATTTATAAATATATAAATAAATTGATTGCTATTACTTTTTGTTAGATTTTTATATTTCAAATAAAATTATGTGACTTATTAATAAATCAAAGACTTTTCTTATAGTTTAATAAAACGAGAAATTGAAATGTGTGGCACCTCGTTCCTCTTATTTTAAAACCGTACAGTTTTACTTTTCCAGGAATTACCTATTTATATTAAAAATAAATTTAATCATTTACACGTAAAATTAAAATCTGCTATTAATAAAAAACTTGTTACTACTATTGATAAAAGATAAAATTAGTAGAACAATAAAAATCAATATTATGTCAGATAAAAATCATTAATTGATTAATAAAAAGACAGATCGATATGCGCAGTAAAAATATGGTTACGGTATAGATAATAGATTTAATAACAAATCATAGCGCAGATTGCACACGTCCTGAATTCACTGAATATAAAGACGATACTTATATAAATTAATAATAAATTCATGCTGCTGTGTACTACATCTACGAATTAATGATAATTAACTAACGAAATAATTAAATCGTATTGTACATATCGGTATAATTAAATCGCGCCATGAATAATTAATCTAACAGATAACTATATATATTATGTATACTTGTTCCAGTTTTGCAAGTATGTTATCTGCTCGTCTATTTATACCTTTAGCTATAGTTATGATCATACCACACAAATATTAATATACTGTAACTGATAGGAAAACCTGCCCTCATAACTAGCACGACAATGAAAAGTTCACTGTTCTCGTTACCGGAAGATATTTTATAAGCCTGTTATCTATGCGTGTCGGAACGTCGTAACGTTATGTCACGATATTTCACGTTGCGGAATATTATCCATCTGCATGCTCGAATATATAAAACAAGCGACATACTCTGCACGAAATTGAACCTGCTGCAAAGTCAGATGTCGCAGAGGCGCGTCGATTTCACCACATGTCATATCCGAAATTTCATGATTATATAAAGAGAAAAAGATAAAGAGAAAAAAAATGATATTTACTCGCAATTAATTCATTATTCGCAAATTGACGAGATTTGCAAAATTGTACATCTCTTTAGAGAATTATCGTTTCTTCGCCATACACATAATAAAGTCGACGCATCACGGTACATATGCATTGTATTTATAGGAGTATAGATTATTACGTACACGTAATACACACGCGTTCAGTTGCGGTAACATGGGAATTATGGTGATATTATAGGGGTTAACCTAATCCGCGTTGAAGGTTACGAAGAAATTTACAAGCTTTCATATACATGCGCGCATACGAGTACTCGATATACGAACGGAGTCTGTATGGTGGCCACAATGCTCCCCCATGGTAACCCGATAATGTATTATGGATACGTGAAATTCGAAGAGAATCTCACTTACCGCAGGAAAATAGAAAATGTTTAAGCGAGTATCCGCGTATATCGTTTCACGCCGCGTCTAGGTTTTCCTTCTCACATTTTGTCACGATACAGCTAGACTCAAATCTCAATCCGTTCCTTTTCAATAAAGGAGCCTGAAAATAGCGCGTGTGTATTTCACAGAAAATGTGATAATATTATTGTATACAACATAAATGTAATTTCTATATGTATTTTACTTCCTTTCTCACGCGTTCATGCTGAAACTATTTCGAAAACGATTATTCATCGCGTAGTTCGCAATAAAATTTCAAGGTATCATTTTTCAATATCGATGACTGTTTTTTTTCCCCGATGTGTTTGCGTGACATTCGGACCTGATATGTGACGGTCGGTCTCTCGTATATAACATACCATGACATTACAAATTTATTTGCGACATGTTTGGTGTGCTGTAAAATTCAAAACACCGAAAGATATTCTTTGGTACTTGCAACGCATTGGGATGCGAACGCGTGTAAGGTTTATATCAGGGTTATTCTCTCCGATACGCGGTTTAATGTTGCGCGTAATATGCGGACGTCGTTTGCCACTGGTAGCACATGTTTACGTATGGTTTATTCGATATGTAGTAAACCGTATCAGGGAGCTCAATCGCGAGCAACAAAGGAGATCACGACTCGTCCATCGTTTTAGTCGGAACCTGTCACGTCGGGATAAGAATTTTTACGATTTCCATCCGCGGCAGACTGCAGTAACCCAATTACAAAATCACTAAGCTTGTTAACCGTTAAAACCCCGTAAGTTTGTTTAGCCTGGGGCCGTTTGGAGGATGGACGGACAAAAGTAAACAATAGGACAGAGAGGAAAAGGAGGAAGCAACGCGACGGAAACAGAGAGGGAAGGGGGAAGGGATGCAAGATAGACGGAGGGAGCGACAGAATAATTCGGTTAGCGATGAGTCGCGTTGTTACGCAGCTCCGTATATTGTGTCCATTAACGGTATGCACGGTCAAACCTAATTATAATGGACCCCTCTAACCGCCGCGACGTGATTGGTAACGGTACCTTTTTTGCTTTTAACAATGCTGCCGAATAGAATCTCCTTTATGCGCGTCCATCCCACGTCGAGAAGATTATTTGTACACACGAGGGTGGCATATATATAGATCGTGATGAGCGCGCGATGCATTATGTCCGATACGACGCAAACCATAATTGAATGTCGAATTACGCGCTACCGATAGATACCACTAATAACATTTGCATTTCGCTGTAACTTCATCCATCACACAGAGAAGAGCCTCCCAGCAAAGCCATATTGTATTCAAATTCGAAGCTCAACAAAAAGGAGCCGATGATTGCAACGTCAAAGATAAACAGAGACAATATTTATCAATCCGTTGGAATGCTTCAACGAAAAGAAGACTCTGTAACTGTACTGCTTAATTTAAAATAATTAAAAAGATACAACTCTGTGCGCTTCATATCGGACACGCAATCAAATCAAGGGTTAATCGAATTGCAATTTCCATCCGATCTCTCACTCTCTCTCTCTCTCTCTCTCTCTCTCTCTCTCTCTCTCTCTCTCTCTCTCTCTCTCTTCAATGTCCACGGACTTGTCGATAATCGATTCCGTCGTCGAGACACTGATACACGTCCACCCATAAACCATTTTGTCTCGGCGCGGAAGAAGCGCAGGGTTATCGAGAAACACGATTTCTCATCCCTCGCTTCTCAACGAGATGCTAACGAACCTCTGCCTCTTTTTTCTCTGGCGCGACGTAACTCTTGGCGACAGGTCGATCGATCGGCCAGCAGCGTGTCAAAGACGCCGATTCAGGGAAGAAAACCGACTTTGCGATATCGATGTCCCGATAGCACGGCTCGCTGATGCAAGACCCCGTACAAACCGCGCGAGGAGTCAGAGGTCAAAGGCGGGAAGCATCGATCAAAGTTTTCGCGCGATTTATCCCGAAGGCATCGCCATAACGAGGCGGGTCGTCGCGCCATCAGCTTTTTCCATAACGTACCAGTCCGCGACCCCCCTTCTCTCTTTTCCGTCTCATCGCCGAAAACCGGTTTTCTTTCTCACTCGTCGTCACGCAGCATCTGGCACCGCGGAGAATCCACATTCCTGAGATATTTCCGAAACGATGACAACTAGGAGCATGCTCCTGGGACCGATTAGCCTTCTCCGTCGGTAGTCGGAAGCCCGCGTTTACGCGCTATTATTGTCCCGAAAAAAAAAGAAACATTAAGGTGTCACGCGACATTGGTCTCGCGGGACCGTTTCGAGTAAGGTAGAAGCGATGAAATCATAGTGGCCGATCACGAGGATCCAAAAGAAAGACGTCTCCGTATACCGGATATTTCCCCTTGAACGATCCTCCGCGTCTAGCGCCGAAGGATACGGAAGTCTCGCGTTTCTTCGCTATTTGTGCAAGTGTGCGTGACGCTAAGATTGTTTTCCCAGCTCTTCCTCGTGAGATCCTCGGAGTCTCCTAATGCGTTGCACGTTCTTACATCCTCGGCCGTCGCACCGATCTCTTTCCGATGTTGCGACAGCTTGCACTGAGATACCAGCGATATTTTGTTCTTTTTGTGACAAACGCAAACCCCGTCAGATCTCGTGCCACGATAGAGCGATCTCCGAAATTAAACAACGATATATTTTGTGACTACTTTTATACGTTATACATTTTATGAACTTTATATAAAATAAAATAATAAAAAAAATATAAATAGGATATCTTAATGTAAATTAGGAAATTTTCTGATTTACAATCGTAATTTTAGTCTTCTCGTTGAGTCTTTGAAAAATTTGGAATCGTTAACTAAATCAATTAATATCTATATGCCTATTGCCAATACCGGTATTGGCCATTTCTGATAAATATTTTAAATTTCAACTTTCTAGAAATCACCATAATTTATTATTATTGCCATCCAAAAGCTTTTATTTGAAGCTAAAGCATCGAAAAGAGGTATAACAAATTATTTCGACCTTTGTTTCAGGGAAGGGACGGCTTTATCCGGCCTACAGTCTAAGTGGCAGCGAGGGTGAGGATAATACCTCAAGTTTACGTAGTCGCGCCTATCCGCAAAATAATCATCAAACCAACCAATCCCATCACAATCTTTACAACACAAGTCAACACAAGCAGCGTGCCTATCAACAGCAACAACAACATCCCCTGTATCATATGCCCGGCAGTGGTGCCGGTCTCAGCGACACACCAACTTCCGGTAACGCATCTGACGAAACACTCACTGATAGTGATCTTATCACTGTTGCTCGTGATTCTGCGTTGCTCGTCCATAACGGTGAGTAAATTCATCTATTTGTATATACATCCATTCGTGGTATTTCATATTGCAATAAGTATATGATAAGAATATTGTTTTATATATTGTTTCAACCCAATATAAAAATCTAATATCTACATCCACGGCTAATAAGAGATGAAGAATTATCCAAGCGCTAACAATAACATGTCGCAATTTATTTCGACATCAAGTAAGTAGGTGTCGTGTTTTTTTTCCGCTTCTCGTTTGCTCAACTAATCTTCGATCGCGAAATCGCGAGGAGCAATGTTAAACCGTCGTGAAAGCACGATGATATCAGTTCATCGCGTTAACGGAACAAATCTTTTGAAGATAATCCACAGGAAGAGACAGAACGGTAAAAGGACACGTGCGACAGAGTCGGTCATTCGCAATAACGCGAAATCGTTCCCCTACATTACTCAAACATGATGGATGGCCCTTGCGGCGATGAGGTGTGAGGCCACACACGGGGTTTGTCGTAGACGGGGGGTTATCGGCACGCCGGCTTGTCAGGGATGACGTATCGCTCCGAAGGTATACACCATATCTCGGAGCCCGTCTAGCCCATCCTGCACCACCTTCATATCCAACGCGTACCACCTGGAAACCAGCTAGCTACGGCTAACTCCGTACTCAACATAGCGGACACTTGCGCGTGATAGGTATTTATCACTGCAGTCGTGCGGCGTAAGACGAGTAAATCAATTCATCGCGCAGCCGCTACCGACTATATCGGCCGATCGGAAAAATAAAGAAAAGAGGCAATTGTCCGTGCGCAACACGATGCATACCACAGGTAATAGGAGTTCCATCCGCGGATGGCAGAATGATAAAAACGATTTCTCGATGAGGCTTAAATATATACGCCATAAGCCGGAAGAATACAAAAGCTTCCGCAAATGGATAGAAGCATTATAATGGAGACGTATTCAGTATCGCGGCAGTAAGTGAGCGCACGTGACGTAGCATCGAATCTCCGGTGCAACTTTCGTTTCCGAAAAATAAAAGATACGATTGGAGCTTCCCCTTTTATTGGGCGTAATGCGAGACTGGCGAGGCTCGTAATATACATCCTACCGTAATTCTCGATACTCCATTAAGATTTCAGCTGAATCACAATGACTGCGACGACTCCGCGCCTCAACAAGATGAAAAGGAAAGCGGGAGAAACTTGCGGATTTCAATCTCCAGCATGACCGCCTCCCTCAACGTGACAACACGCTGGCGCCATCCATCATATGTACGCTTCTATTCTTCCACGAGCAAATAATTCCTGCCATCTCCCTCCTCCACTATAACAGACCCGGGACACATCCTGGACGCATAATGCTCGAGGTCAATCCAGCTCTCGGGCGCGCATAAACGCGCAATTACGGGCTACGCGGATTAGCATGACAGTGGAAATCATCGCGTCATCCGGGGGAACGTATTAGACGATTACATTATCGTTGCACACTGCGCCATGAAGCGACCCGGATTAATAGCGACGCCTTCGATCATATACCAAGATGACATTCGCCTCCCTTTTGGATTAAGAATTCATTACAAGCCAAAGTGATGATATTATGCCTAACTGATAGTTTAAAAATAGAAATATTTTCTAAAGCTGTTTTAATTTTTTAATAAGATAGAATTTCAGAAAGTATCTTGAATCAAAAAATAATTTTTGCGTTGTTTTATGAGATTTTCGCATAGATACTGATATTTTATTCGTTAATTAATTATATTAAATTTATTAATTACATAGTAACTCTTTCATGTATACGAATCCGTAATGCGCGTTATATCTCTATATCTGTATAAAATATGTATTGATACTTTGAACGATCGCTTTACATTGCCCCGTATATAACTCTAAGCCAATTAATAGTGTCTTCGATTATATTAATGGTCTTCAATTTTTCTACTTAAAATCCTTGGCGCAAACAGATTTGAAATAATAAAAACAAATTATTATTTGCCGCAAAAAGCAGAATGAACCACGTTACATCATTCTTTGATTAACAGTCGACGCAATCGCCGTTTTCATCGTCGAGTGCCGAATGAATTAGGATTTTCGCCAGTGTACGAGCGGCGGGCGTGACGAATTTCTCAATTCCTCCGCGCGCGGAATCGCGAGCCACGTTAATGAGACGGAAGTAATCCCCCTTCGGGGTATTCATTCGTCCTGGTTGAAAGCCCTCCTGGGTCGGTCATAGTTCCGACACAGAAATGGATTTCACCGCAAAATTCCGGTCGTGCACTCTAATCCACATCGTCGCGTCGTCTCCCCCGATTTTCGATATTCACACGAAGGAAGAATTCCCGTCGTTCCTTCCGGGAATCCTCCTTTACGTGTTATAAATTTAGATAAGTCCTAGTGTTCTCTTTCTCTGCTGTATAATTTTTTTCGACAAGGTACGCCTAAACTATGTGATAATTGTAAATAAATAAATAAAATTTTTTATCACACGCTATCAAAATTTTTTTTCTTTGTTACTATTGGACGTTACCGCTCTTCATGTCTTACCATAATTTCACATTTTACAAATATATTTAACATCGTCGATAACATCGCGCACGATTTATCAAATACCCTTTAGTAACGCGGGCTTTTGTCGCCGTTCGGATAATCATGGCTCGTTATATCGAAGAACGCGATGACTGGGCACTTTGATACACAAAAAAATGTCCTCTGTTGCTCATATAGAATATCGGATTTCATCTGCGTCGTTTCGCATTAACGAGCGTCTATCATCGCGAATATCTCCGTAACGATCGGTTCTGCTTCGGCGGGTCGTTAACACTTCGTTTGATCCTACAACTGACGATGTCTCATCGTTGCTTCACGTGATAAACTCGCGCGATTCACTCCGAGCGACTCGCTGCAACTCGCCCAACTCGCCGCGATACCGTGTCGCAATATCGCGACGCTGTTTTCTGAATTACAGCCAATAGCTAGACCCGCCATTTGCGCTGACTGCATTTTCGCTAGGTAGACAGGCGCATAAAATAAAAAATCGATACGTCCTTTCGTTCACGCATCCCACCGTTCCTCCTTGTTCCATCGCGCCCTCTCGTCGCCTCGTCTCCCATCTCTCGTCATCTCGCCCGCGTTCGAGACTCCTCTCCTTCGCGTTCTGTTTCGCGCCCAATTTGCGGCCCATCATCGCTACGGAAGAAGCAATTTCTAACTTAAATGAAATTCCCTCTTGCTCGCACTCGCCTACCCCTCGATCGACAGAAGACGCCGGTCTCGAATTTCAGCAAGTAGGGGAAAGATGCACTGGAAAGCTCTTTTCTATCGCAACGAACATACACATACAACGGCTATTTTCATACTTAGTATAGCTACTAATCGCTCTAGACCGCTTCCTACACGCAACTTTCAATGTTTTTGACACGATTATGATGAGGGGTTACGAACACGCTCTTATGTTAAAAATTTCCATGTGTGATCGAATATTGCAAATATCATCTCCTTTAAACTTGCCATGTTGTATAAAATTAGCACAGCAGTAATATAACGTACTTTACGATAACAAAATTTAAATTCAATTATCAATAATATGATAAATTTCAGAAATCTTGATAGATTCATCATCATGCAAGAAATTAACTCTCAAAATTATTACTTAAACAATTCTGTTCCAAATATCTAATCATTGATTTTCATGGCATCGCGATCTTTGTGTATTATTTCCAATAGAAAAACACATACATAGTCAACAGCATTAACACGATGCGTTATGCACGGTGGATTATCCAGCGTTCACTGAAGTACATTGTCCCGAAGTATCACTAAACCGCTTACCGGTTAGATATTACATCCCTGCCAAGATCATCGCGCAAACTTGCGGGAAACTGCAGCTGCAGCTACTTCACCTCGCGTCAAATCATTGCAGCGGGTGATCGTGCGGGATGAGCGCCGCATTCTGAACTTTTCTTTTCCCGGCCACAGATACTTACCACAAGGAGCTAGTTAACAGTTTGTTACATCCTTGTCACTATCACGATGCAAAACCGGAACTCCTACTAACTAGCTTCTTGCAGCACCGCTATCTCGATTATCGTTTGTCGTCCATTCAGCGTATCTATTACATACATCACCATAAGCAACCTAGATCGATCGCGGAGCTTGTTTTACGTTATTCCGCGGAATAACGTCTGCGAATGTTAAGTTCGCGGCGCGAGATTAACGATTAACAATCAGTTCCTATTTGTTCCTTTTCTTGGACGATGACAGCAATAATTAAAACATAATTATCTTTCAGACGTTTTCTTGATTTTTGCATTGCTGCTGTTATCTTGACTGACAGATTTATGGAACAGAGTTTTACCTGTTGAAAGCGGTAACCGCCTGTTCCGTGCTTGCATTCTCATAACTTTGAAAATTTTTTCAACTTTTCCCTGATACGGATGCTGATAACTGCATCGGCTCGCTCGGAAGGTAGTAAGGTAAACGTCCCGATTGCCGGACATGTACCTATATCCGGACACCTTTATTATTTATAAGTATAACGCAAATTAAAATCAAAGATAAAAGTATTTTTTCTTGTAGTTTGAAACTTCAGTTATAATAGCCAAACGTTTATTTTCATAAATTTATCTTTTTTTAAAGGTATCCAGGTATGTGTCCAGACAGATATGTGTCCAGGTATTGGTACATTTCGTCTGCTTAAGTGTCCGGGTATTGGTACCTTTACCTTAATAAAGCGGGACTGACAAAGAAGGTTGGCGCTATCGCGTGGCTGGAAGTTCGCGAGATTGCCTGGCAGCCTCTCGATATGGGCCTGAGTAGAAGCGCGGCGAACTTCGATAATCTTCTCTGCAGCGAGCGGCCCAGGACCCAAGTTTGGCAATCAATGCGAAGTAACAGTTTAATTAAATACGGGTAACCCTTCACCGACTCTGCGCGAACGCGGACGCGCGCGCACGCTTACTCGAAGACAGACTAATCTCGGCCGCGTCGTCTCAAGGGCTCCAGCTGGATTCAACAAACGTGAGCGTTCGACGGACTCGCAAATCCGATCGTCGTCGTTATTCGCGTCCCGTTTCTCCTCAGTCCCTTCATCCTTTGCCCCTTAGATCGCGACACGTCAAACTTTGCGGTTGGCAAACAGCAATCGTACGAATACGATTTCAAACGAGATCGAGCCCAAGTCAGTTCGAAAGACCCCACTTCCGTGAATACCAGAAGTTGCGCTGAGTCCGCAGATTGTGTAGATCTGGGTTACCGATAAGGCAGAATAAACACGATCCTAACTTATCAGGTTCAATACGGCACGTATAGGGCGTAAAGTCGAGAATAGAGTCTTTTGTTTTATCGATTATATTTCTTGTGAAAGACTTTATATGGGGAGCTCGCGTCGAGTCACGAAAATAGCTTGAAGATAGAAGTCATCGATTTGTTTCCAGACTTTTTTTCTACACAGAATTACTTTACTCGCCGTTCTAATTTGCGTTTTAAAGATACGTGATATTCATTTGTATGCAGCCCACTATATACATCGTAATATCATAAACAAGCAGTGCATGTTTCCTTATTCCTGCGGAGAATTCAAAGTGGATTTATGTGATTACTATTTAACATAATAACACGAAATAAATTTTCCTCATGAGCATTTATGAATCGCATTACAAATTAAGCGGGGATTTATGTAAAGAAGAAAGTAGATATTATACTAACGTAACGTGTCTGTGAACTTACGGCGGTCAGGTTTTTAACACGCGAACATTCAAGCTTCTAGACCTTTTAACATGTTGAGCGGATCGCGAGGAGATTCTACATCAGTGACAAAGTACCCTTACGTGAGTCCATTACTGGAAGCACCTTCCAGGCTAGAATGTTATTGATACGTAGACGTAAGTTCGCGCACAGAGACGATCGGGGGCTCCCTTCGAGAGCATTATGTCTGCAGCGAACACTTCTCATCCATTTTCCATTCCTTTCTCCGTTTTTCTTCCCGACTGCCTATGTTTATGTATGTCCAGCTGATTACGGAAAGCGAGGATACGCGGCTGTTTGTCTCCTATACCCGGCAGCGACAGCGGCGAAGTATCGGAGTACATGGGTCACGCTTGAGTACTCGCCTCCCTCGTGTCTCAGTGTCTCTTTCTCCTCTTTTCTCCTCTCATCCGACTCCTTTATCTTTTCTTCTCTGCTCGCAGCTACGCACGAGCATCCCCGATGCCACGAGCAAGTTGTATACCCGGGGGCGGAAGGGACCTCCTACGCCTGATTCCGATTGCCTCTTCGCGGCCGTTCGATCGCACCCCGTCATACGTCCTTTCTCTTTTTTCTTCTCTTCTGGAACCCTTGAGTTCCTTCTTCGCTTGTTTACGTATTACCGGACTCATTTCCATCCTTCTATCGTTCTTTACGCTCGGAGACCTCGTTTAGTCCATATCGAGAGAAAACGAACTTTTCCCATATGTTCCGTGAATAAATCGCCACAAGGCAAAAGATCCACAAACTGTTTCAGTAAAAAAAACTGTATGATATATGTGTATGTTGACAAATCTTTATACAGTGTTTTTTGTCGTAATTCAAAACGATTATTGTTTTAGCGAGTTCCTGATATTTTTAATACAAACAATATATATAGATGTTTATCCATATTGAAGAATATATATATGTACGCAATTTAATATTTATAAAATATAATACATTAAAAAGCAAGTAAAATATTATAATTCTTTTATTAAATATAGATGATTAAAGTATATGTATAATTGTGACGATGCAACGATCTCTCTTGGGGATCGAAATTGTACTTTTAATATCCACTTGTTCGTAATCCGTCCACAAGAGTAATGTCATAATTGGCCGCAACGGATTATATAGGTACCGATCGACGCGTTATTAACTTGAACGTTACTCTGTGAGCGATATTCCAATTGAAAAGGATTCGCTCGGCAAGATCTACATAGCGCTACGGTACATTCTCGATAACTGCCGCGGACTTTAGTCGGACGGGCACTTGTCCTTCGTTGCACATAGCGTACATTTGAACTGAGAATAGAACGACCCGAATCCCTTTTAATACCGAACTAAGTGGGAAATGATGTTCCTCCCCTCTCTTCACCAATGGTCCGAGAGAAGCTCCTTCGTGCCGTTATCAAACCCAAGTTCAACCTATGCATTATTCAGAGAAAGAGTGGACGTGAAATTGGTGGTGGGGCGGTAAAAAGGGGGCCTATTAGCATGAAACCAAATTACTTTTCTACGATAACGTCATTCGTATAATTTGCCGCCGCGGCGGCGGATGGTGGAAGCTTTTTTCGAGTACGTCTCTTTCTGCCTCCGCGTTGTAATATCCAGGACCGAGCCCACGCTCTCTGCGAGTTTTCTGATAAGGATTTCTCGTTTGACCGAGATTTCCAATAGACGGAAATAAAGATATGATAAAGACGGCAACCTTAGTCTGTGCGTTGCTTCCGAACTAAGATTTCAACTGATATCTCTTACATCATCGTATATAAGAAAGATAATAAAATATGTATCTATGTATACGATATTACGAAATGTATACGTAACATTCGCACTAAAAGATAGAATAAAAATACGATACTTTCTTTTAGACAAAATTTAAACATCACACTCGTGCAAATTCATAGATCTTATGAACATATAAAAATTAAAATTTGTTGCTAGAAAGAAAGTAAGTTCCGTTAACGTACGCGATATCATAAGAACTTGAAGATAAGTGAAGACTGAACATAGAGAGGCGAATCATAAAAGAACGAAACGACGAAGCACGCGCCGAGAAAATCAGTGGGCGAACGACACAGCGTCCGGAATGTAATTTGTTGTTCGCGGAAGACAATCGAGGAATCGGTCGTAGAAAACGAAAGAGGGCACGAGTCCGAGGACTAAGATCTAGACGGATCCGAGTTGAACGGGTCCGGCGGAAGTACGAGAGCTTTCTCCGCGATACCGGTGGTCGAGGAAACAATTTCAATCATTCCCGTCGTAGCTTTGATGTTTTATGAGGATACCTACGCAATGGTCCATGGAGTCGCAATTCGTTCGGGAAACCGAACTCTTTTCCTATTGCGATCCCTGCCTACGTCTTTTGCCATTGCCTTTTTACGGCGTCTTAAGCACGGAGTCCGTGTGCGCGTGTGTGTACAACCCATTCTCTTTCGTCTCCGCATTGTTTGAGGGTCACGGAAATACAGAGGATCCGCGAGCGAAAGGAATCGAGGCATGGGCGTCAGTTCGATTTGATTGTGTCTCGGAGCTGAAGCAAATAATGGAGGTTCGATGTCTCTCTGTCGTCAACGACCTAATGCTATCGTCGAGCTCTCGCCTTGCCTTTGGTGACCATGCAAATATTTATTTACTAGTTCTCACCCAGAGCAAATAATCCTATTCAATGGCGCCTTGCGGTTGAACACAGAATCACGGAGTTAAATATGAATTGTAATTCTAATGTTTAAATAAAAATTTAGATTTAGATATAGTGGATCATTTTTAGATATCCGACTGAATCTAAAACCTACTTTAGACGATTCTATAATTCGCAGCAAAATTCAAGAAAATATTCTATTTATGATTTTATGCGCCGTAATAAAAACGATTAAAAACTAGAATGTACACGTCATGTGTAAAATATAATATAAAAATAAATAAAATGTGTTAGATATCTATTCTGAAATCTAACGTGCTGTTAGAAGTCGTCTGAAGCGGACTTTAATTCATAATTAAAAATAAAAAGTAATCCTGTAAAATGCCGTAGCAATATTATGAAAACTTTTTAAAGATATGAGAACAACGTTTAAGAATTGTTCGAATGTCGCAGCTACAAAATTCCGACCACGTTTTCGAGCAGATACTTTGACTTTCTTGCTATCTCTTTGAAAGCTCAGGGCATCCGGAATCAGGATATACTTCGAGAATGAAAGTACTTCCTCGTGCGCACTCGAAAAGTACACCTGATATCGCGCGACGCGATGCGGGGTAAATCCGAAATCTAATCGCTCTGCCGTAAAATTCCGGGCACGTGCACGGTATATGCAGTCGGGTACTAACCAAGCCTGAAAAACCGATGTCGAAGAAGCGACGCGAAACGAACACGATGAATGCAGAAGAAAAAAAGCAGACGGGAAAACTAACAAGGAGCAAGGGCGCAGGGGAAACGAAGATTCAGAACGATCGATTCCAGTAGGAGGAAAAGGATATCAATGCGGCCGATTACAATGCTCCCCGAGACGCGACAAAAATCGTTCCAAGTAAAACGCCACGATCGCAAAGCGCGTTTATTATGCCTGGCTGAAAGTTCCATTTACATACCACGCGAAAACGCGGCTGGGGACGGAGGCGCGGAGAAAAAAGATGCGGATGCGATTTGCAAGGCCGGTCGGGGAGGGAAGAGCGATGGTAATAGAGGAAGTGGAAGAGGGAGAGAGAAAGGCGGTGGCAGAAGAGAGTAAAAGTCGGGAAGGCAAATTTCGTTATTGCCTGCGACAGCCTCGAGGCACGCAGCGTCTATAAAGCGCCGTTAAAATAAGAAATTGAGTGTGATAAAAGTGTACAACAATAAATATATAAATAATGAAGTTCAATAGCCCCGATGACGATATAATTCACGGCTACTATAATTTGCTGTTATATTTTAATATAGTTTGCGCGTGTATAATTTCTTATAACAAATCATATTTAATACAGAAAATATTAAATATGCATAAATGCTAAATATAAAAAATATTTTCTTTAACTTATATTTAAAATTATATCTTGTGAAATCTCTTGACTTACAAAAAATTCATTTATATCAGATTATAGTATTAAATTCACAAATAAAACAAAATAGACTGAATTACGTAAATGATTATTATGTGTTAATTTATAAAATTAAACACGATTCCGAATTATTCGGAACGACCGCTGATGGTGGTCGCTTGCTTTCTTGCAACCAGTTCCTATTTAACAGCATCAAAATTATACATGAAACAAATAACAAGGTAGACTAAACAATTTGCTGGGTTTGCATGATTAATCATTTCCCATCAATTTGCGAAACTAAAGTTGCGTGCTGTAATTATCTGAATATTATTTCGCCCTTTCGGCGAGGGTGCCCGTTTTCTTGCAGCCACGCGTGTCTACGCCTATACGAAAGCACGTACACAACTCACGTACTCCTATTCCGACGTGGCTCTCGTGAAATTAAACCGAGAGTCCATCGTTTCCCTCTTTCGGTCGGGTCGCTGCTATAAACTTCGCGAGTTTATTGTTTCCCGCGCGCAGAGTAATTTAAAGGACTCACCCAGCGGGCGAAGCCAGGGCCGCAGTCAGACAGGATCGACAAACATCCCTCACTCATAATTAATTCTCATGCAAACACGGTTTTTAGTAAGAATAGAATTTCATGTAGTGCAATGATAAGATAAATATTACATCACACGTGCGGATTCTCATTTATAATCGTCTATCATAAAAATTTATTGTAAAGTAAGTTTGAAATACAGCATGAAATAGATTATTACTTGAATACTCTATATTTTAATTAAGCGATGAAATTTTTTCAATATTAAATATTAAACTAAGAAAATTTAAAATTAAAGTTTTGTTGAAGCAAAGTTCGCTTAAGAAAAAACGAGAGAAACTAATTCCAGAGTAAGATTTTATTTTCCGTCTTAAAGAGAGTAATTTGTCAAAACTCCTGGATTGTTAATGTTAAATGTGTTTAAGTAAAGAAGACGTTTCTGAAGATTAATGCAAACTCGCTAGAACGATCTGTATACAACGTCAGAAAACACACTCAAAACGATTAAATATATACATTAGGCAAAGGGAGGCAGAAGGTCCATTTATCCCGTCTTACGTACTGTAGTACCCCGCTGAGTATACACGCCCGATTACTTTAATTCAGGGCCCGCGACGGCGATAATTCATTGCGAGGTACAGGGCAGCGATTTCGCCTTTAGGCCGGTTATTTGTAACCGACGATCATCTTTCTTCAGCTCTTTGCTAACACCCCTTCCCTGTTCCATCTTCACCATCTATCCATCCGTACGACGCCCACACGCATTCGGGCACCACCCTTCGAGATCGCTATCATATTTCGAGGGCGATTCAGAAACGTGCACGTTACTCGCAAAAAAGAACCGATCGTCTAAACGCTTTAATGTAATATTGGAACAATCGAAACAGCGCGATATACAGGATAACACGACGACCGACTTTTCGTAGCCCGAGGAACCGTTAATCCGAAAAAAATCAAGGTATATATTACGAAGTAACTGCTTAGAAACAACGAACGTCTAACTCCGTGCCTCACCGAGGAACGTCGATCAGCCCTGAGGATCCTCGTGCTAAGCAACTACAATAAATTAAAGCGCATGGGTGGCTTCGTGGTATCAGACAATGTTCAACTTTCCCACACGGTAATTTATGTAATCGACCTTTGCACCTCTATTGTGAATCTCGCAGGTGAGTGTGATGTGAGTTGATGATGCAAAGACAACTTTATTGTATAAGTAAAAATGATTTAGCTTGGAGCGTCAGGTACTCAAACTCTCACTTGCGGTCTACTTCCAGTAATGAAATGTTAATAGACTCGGCTACAATTTTCCGGATCTTACACGGTGAAAGCACTGTTTTATAATTATTGCTCGCAATATATTTTTTTCTCATATGACACAAAAATTCTTCAAATAATTTAAAACAGTTAAACAAGAATTCTAAAATATGAACAGAAATTTTCTGTGTAGTATTATTATATTTCGTCTGCAACCTTTTTGTCTTACAGATATATTCTGTGTTTTCTACATGATCCATTACGAGAATCTTGAGTTGCCGCGGTTATGCTGAACCCTCGGCGTTCTATTTGTGGGAAGACGAAGGAATATAGAAAGTGGTCGGAGAAAGGCAAGGAAGAGCATAGCGCGAGAGGGGATCCATAGATCTCGCGGCAGGCTAATTAAACGTCGGGATACCGCCCTATTAGCGGCAGCACCTTGGGGGGTGCACGCAACTTCGGTCTCGCCCCCATACAGCGAACCGGACTAGCTCCCGGCAATTATAAATCGTCAATTAATAAGCGTAACTCCTATCCACCTACCGTGGCGTCCCGTTAGAAATTTTAAGTCGCACTGCGGGCGGGGGTGTAAATCATCTCGAGGACCTGGGCTGTTTCTACGGTTGCTTCCAGATAGCAGTCGAGATCCTGTGTCGTGATGCTTTCACGACACGGGGTTCGCGACAAAGGGTCTTGACGAAAGCCGAACTTATTCTCCATCAACATGAAGGCAAAAAGTTTATTAAGGTGGAAGCTGCCGTGGAATTAAAGCCAGGGGAACTGCTGCGGAGGTATACGAGGCGGGCAAAAGACTCCGGTGAAAATATTAGTGATTATCGTCCCGCTCGTATTCTCGGTACTCACCAAAATGGCCGAAAAGTGTAATAAAAAAAAGTTTAGAGAGAATATATATGACTTTTACGCTGACTTGACTTTTCAGCACCTTAGATAGCACCTTGATAATTATTAGTAAGGCTAGTAAGGTGATGTATTCATTTTGCTATTATAGAGAGCATCATCTCGCATGTATCGTTAATTACTAATGCTAAATCATCGAATAATACAAACAAATCGAATACTAAAAACAACATGTGCAACACTTGCCATAGTGCAGCGAGAATTAAACTGGAAAGAGCTGCAGAGGAATGTTATAATCAAGTCAATGAAAAATGACACACTGGAAATGTAAAATTATAAACAAAAACAGAAAAAGCGCAATTAGTGGTATGCGAAATCAAAGCAAAATAGAGCCTACAGACTTCGTATCTCGTGCCAAGAGTTTTCGCTTATTTTTTCCTCTATAACCCCCGCCTTTTCTCCGCTCATTGTCTCCTCCTCCACGTGTCTCTCCCCTCTGCCTTTTCTTGTTTCGCTTGTTGCGGATATAAGCGAGGCGTTAACTATAAAATAATGAAAATTTATGGCTCCCCATCCAAGGCTTCACGGTGAATGGAACGCAAGGGGTACGCAATTTGTAGAGCTTTCAGAGAGCTTTGCCCCTGGCCTGTGATGAAAATGGCGGAGCAACGGTGACAATTACCAGGAACCTTGTCAACCCTTTCGGCCGCTTTCTCTTATCTCCTCTCTTTCTCTCCGTACCGCTCCGCACCACCGTTACACAGGTGTACTCGCTTTATCGTCGTAACTGGATAGACACCCCGATCTCCTTGATCCTTTCTTCGTTATTTACAACGCCGAGCCTCGGAAACAAAGCTTTCTACGTGTCGTTTACGCGAAATAGAATGATCTTCGAGCTGCTAGCATTTACAGAACAAAAATACGTGAAAAATCATCGTTAACATAAACCGAACTCCTTTATAAATTATTATTTCGTTATTCTAGTTAACACTATCGTCTGAAGAATATTCTCTAAAGACGTTCGACTTTTAATCTTCTAAATGTATTTCAAATCTGTTTAAAGGGCTTTTAATCTTGTGTGTTATTTAGATCGATTCCAGATCAATGATACGATTGACGGAATTAACAAGCGGTATGATTAAAGAAGCGGTAAAGTTATATTCAAGAGATATCTTATCCAAGAAATATCTTAAAACGAGGAAGTACGAATCGCTCAATGCTCTCAGTTTGATGAGCGTAAGGGCTGAACGCTCGTCGATCTAATAAATAGGTACTTTCTGTATTCCGCTCGTATCGTTTGTGAATAGTTTATATTCGTTCGTGGAATAAGGAATAAGCGGTTTGTTCGCACGTGAGTGCTTCCGACATGGCATACGTGGATTTGAATACAAAGTGGGTAGAACATTGGGTATCCGCGCACAAGGAGGTAATTGCATTGAATAAAGAAGGATTTGAAAACGTAAAAGTGTCTACACTTATCGCCATTCAAATATGTGCATTCGAGATTCTCAATATTCATGATCCAAAACGAATTTTCAGCATAATAACGCGAGTACGTTCTAATGCTTTGCTTCCCTATCTTTCGTTTGATCGCCTTGCAAATGTAATTTTATCATCGATTACTCATATTTGAAATTGCGGCAACATATATGAATGTAACGAAAAATCGATATTTTGCGCAAACGTAGAATAAAAACTTAAATGATTTTTCTACCGCAGTTTGAAAATGATTTTAAGAGATATCAATCTTTCCAATGTTTCTCTTCGACTGTATGAAATAAAAAGATAAAATAAAAACTGATTACTTTGATTGATTTGTCATTCATAAACCAAGTTTCTATGACTCTGAAACTTTTTCTTTTATACAGCAAACGTTTAATAAATAAATTATGTATAAATTTTAAATATACACGTTCACGTATGCGAACTAACTGAGAAAATATATGAACTCTTTTTTACCGCAATGCCATAGTTACATTAGTTAATAATAGTAGTTAGTAATAGTAGAGCAAAAAACTCGATGTGCGTTGAATAATAAAAGCATTGGATTTAAGAAACGTCGAAACAGATATAACTTTCTCTTTGCACCCCATAATCCTACTTTTTCTCGTTGCTTCCGCGCAAAAGTTGAAAATTCCAAACTTGGCTGTCCGCGCTCAGAGTCGATTTCCTCGGGGACGCGGGACAGGCATGGCGTTTCCCGACGAAAGAAATGTATTTACAGCCGCGCAGGGAGTTACGTAGTCGCAAAGGTAGAGGAATCTCGGCAGCGTCGTTAACGCTTCTCATGGAAATATTACCGTGTCGATTTCGTGAGATATTGTGTTACGATCGGAAACGCCTGTCGCGTTACCCGCGGGAATAACGTCACATGTATTTCAAATGTACGTGTTGGCTACCTAATCGTACGCATCGCTACGCATTCCTACAAAGCGCGAAAACCCAATTGGGATTCGTCACGAAGATACTCTCTCTTATTCGCCACTTTGTACTTACTGTATGGTAGCTGTGGAATCGTAAACTTGAAGGAATTTAGAGCACTATCGGGAGTTTCCGATATAGTAAGACTTACCTGTATTCAAGATAAGACCGAGTGTAAAACAGATCTTGTCTTATGATCTCGGAACATAGCAGTTTGTGTAAATTAAACAGTGAAATAATTATATCATGCCGTACATTTCGCGATTATATTGAATTTAATACCGAGTAATTCAATATTAAATATTGATTTGAAAATCAAGACGCGTTTTAAAGCACAATAATAAATTTACTAAATGTTAAATTTTATAGCTGAAAATGTTATTTTGCTTCATTAACTTCTACTTTCTATATTTCGTTAATGTAATGCCATT
The DNA here is from genome assembly GCA_030770255.1 of Temnothorax ravouxi. Lineage (NCBI taxonomy): Eukaryota > Metazoa > Arthropoda > Insecta > Hymenoptera > Formicidae > Temnothorax > Temnothorax ravouxi. The sequence continues at coordinate 20,024 of JASTWP010000242.1, read as the reverse complement.
TTTTCTCAATATATGATATCATGTGATTTAAAATTAGATTAAAAACGGAGATTTTTTTTTAAAAAACTGCAATTTTATTAATTCTGAAGCAATAATTTATATATTAATGATTAGAATATTACGAAAGTAGGTAATTGTTTAAATAAACGTGCGCCATCATATTGAAGCCTAGTACGAAGATCGTTCGATAAACCGCGAAATGTGACGAAGCCATCGCTATAATTCTGATGGCTGATGCGATGGACAGCGGTCTCGTGTAGCAACCAATAGCATATAGCCTACAGTACGGACGCAATAATGCACTAATGACGTCACCAGAATAAACAACATTTTAAATATTTGCTCGACCGATATTATCCGTACAGACCTTACGCGAAATATTCAGGCGCAATAGCAGTAAAATATCGAATATCACCCTATTGGCGATACGCCATGACGCATGAAAAACGCAATTTAAATCGTTGTATCAAATTTCAGCGCACTTGATTAATGTCAATCATATGTAATATAACCGAGCGTCGATGCCGAGGTTATCGCGCGTGATTTATTAGTACGGTCATTAACACGTTTCTCGATGACGCGATTGCCAGGGGCTCAGATACGAGCAATATTTTAATTCCTATTTAAACGCATCGATTATTCTCCACGTAGTATTCTGTATTTTCAATATGATGCTTAATTGAACAGATCTTGCATTTTACATTACCGTTTATTGCCCATCGCAGTGCATGCAGTTTCAGAGAAAGACTTTCGACTTACCATACTGCAAAGCGAGCTGCAAAGCTTCGTGCTCTGCTTCTGCAACATAAAGAATACCAAATATGAAATACAAGATGTCTTTTCTAAAATACGAAGTTACGAAGCAATAAATTTATATTAACAGATTTGCACATATAACTCCATTAAATATATCACAAATCATTCAATGAAATATTCGAACAACAGCGACTTTTTATAAAAATGTCTTTTTTTAATCTAATATAATCATATAATTATATGTTATAAGATCCAATATATATCCGGAAAATAAGAAAATTCTTTAAAACATGTATTGATATAAAAACCGACTCAAAAAAACATTTTAACGATACAATAACTGGAACAATCCACTAAAAGATCTGCTTCACCGGGAGAATAAATAACACGATTACGGATGAAGCGTGACAAATCCGTGGACATTAAGAAACGCCGCAGTGAGAAATTGTACAACGGGGTGGAATCTTTCGCAGACGAGGTTTATATAGCGTCACACGCTGTCCCGCAGACATCGATTTTTCATTTATAAATAAGGAGGTCCAATTACCATACTCGCGTCGTACAATTAAAGGCGCGCGGTTTCAACAAGAGACGTTTCATGGGTGCTTGCCGTAGAATACCGAGGATAAGTTAGAGCGGCGGAATTTACGTTTATACATCAGCCGAGAGATAAATGAATCCTCGTTAGGTCGAGCACGATGAACCCTCGTTTGCATCATTCCCGAGGCTCTCGATCAAAGTGAAACTTCCTGACTTCCCGATGTCGTGAGCGAGAGAGAGAAAGAGAAAGATCAGCATATATTGAACCGGCGACCTTCAAAGAGCCGTTTGAAGCATCGGAAGGTGTGCCCTTAATGTTTTACCGCCGATTCCACTAGCACGCGATTGCTGACGTTACAATAATGATCTCCTCACCTCATCGGGGGCTTCGAGAGATTGCCGCGATTTATTTTTCGGCGCATTGCGCATAAATGGATACTGATACGCGTCGCAAGACGATGTTACATTAAACGTAAAACTGCAATTACGCGAATTCTATTTGTCCGTTTTACGTTGATTACGTTAACCCGTATAAAGAGCTCGTTTATCCGGTTCTCCGAGGTGCATTTGGCAGCGCGAGTCTTTGAATGGTAACGTAATATCGGAGACGAGAAGTGGTCATAACTTGTCATAACTGATGTGTTACTGACCATAAATGTTTCCGCTCTCTTTCGCAGTTTAGGATCTCGCAATAAATCGGATGGCCTACATTTGGCCGATAATGCCGAACGTAATACTGTTACTTCGAGTCGTCATTAAAATCGCAATGAATCGCAAGTGTGTCTGAATGCGCATCATTCTATCAATTCAACTGCGCTATTTCTTTAAATCAAAATAGCGTCAAATAAAAAGATATTTACAAACGAATTTGTCACACGTGAATGACATCAGCATTCGCTAATCTAAATCTAAAAGGATGATTGACAATGCTGAAGAAGTATATAGTTTCATAGCAATAATAAGATACGAAGATAAGATAGTGAAGATAATAGCAATATTAAGCCGCTCTCAATGCTTTTATGTTGGTATATTAATATCACCCCCTCCAAAATGACAGAACGATTTTATAAATGGAGATCTGCGTACGACGTAATAAATCATCGAGCCCCATATATATAACAAAAATAGCGATGTCATTGATATATTTCGGTGCATGTTTTTCACACGCGGTAATTAACGGAAGAACTTCGGTCGGGGGAAGATCTCCCCGCGATACCGGAACCGGATGTTTCCGTCGTCGGCTGTGTTTTTTTTCTGCCCCTTATACGAGTATCATGCACGTATCTGACTTTAACCGTGACTCAGCTCGGCACCGACATTCAAGTCGTATCAAAGGGAGAACGGATAATATCGCGTGTTAGGTTCGGTGCTGCACTCCCAGATAGCGAAATTCTCTTTCATTAACATGAATGTACCTGCCAAGATATTGCCGCGAGGGTTACGAAATAAACGTATTTGATTCCGCGATGATAAAGATCAGTATATCTATCATGCTCGACTTTCGGAAATCAACTGCACATTAATTCTTTGATGCACAATTCAATTTTCTCAGCATAATCAAAAGTTATACTAATGTATTAACCGCAATATGAAAGCTAGATCTTTTTTTTAGATTACTGATATACACGTAAACATGGCACAAAAATACTTCTAAAATACCTTCTAAATTTATATAATAATTTTATATAATATATCATAAATGAAAATATATAAAATTACATTTGCTAGAGAAATTTTGTTTAAAGTTATTAAATTATCGCAGATAATATTATTATATTAATTGTATATACGATTTGAATGTAACTTGGATAATTTTTCACAAAGGAGTGAACGACAATACGATGAATAGACCATCCGTTAGAACGGGGAATATTACCACGGATGTTGACACCTGGCAGTGACAGTCGTCCAGTGACAGTGTCACTAACACGCAACACGCTTCGGTCGGCGCGTGCACTGGGTACATTCAAACTTCGAACACGTGCACGTACACGTGTGTGCGAGCGAATTTTCTGTCATCACCTAACCGAGCCAACTCGGGAGAATTGCCGTTAGAGAAGGTCGCCTCGTGAAAAATGCTGATTGCCGATGGCAAGAATTTGACGATTCCGATCAGTGTCAGTTTGCTAGTCATCGACGCTTCAATGATCGCATTATAGACAGGTTTCCAGCACCGTGAACCATCAATTTCCTGAGCATGCTGTGCACAATAATCGTGTATTATTACACGCTCCGTAACCGAATGATCTGCAGAAACGGCCATATCGGGTATAATACCGATACGACTTTGTTACATGCTCGCTGAACGTTCCCAGGAAGCTTACATTGCTTCGAAAAAGCGTATATAGTAGGCACAAATCATAATTCAAAGAACTTCCAATTAATTAAAAATTTCATATAACTTATTAAACTTATTACATAAATATGTACTTTTAAAATATTTATGATCAGCATCTAAACTTATCAAAGTTTTACTTTCAGGGTGTCTAGCGGTCATGGAAACCTAAAAGATTTCCATGACCGCTATACACTTCTTTAGATAAAAAAGGACAGAAAATGTCATGGATGTTTGTGACTTTTCTAAAATTTTGTTAAATTCTTAAAAAATGACATTTTCTGTCCTTTTTTTTTATCTAAAGGAGTGTATAGCGTTTATGGAAATCCAGGTTTCGACCGCTAAACACCCTGTTAAAATGTATTATAATTTATAAAATTTTCTGTAAGGAATATTTTTTTTTATCACGACATATGCAAAGCAAACTCATAATTGTGCCTTAAAATTGATCAGCATCAATGAAGATAAAGTAAATGTATTATACCCTTGCCACTCTTCTTGGGTGATATCCCGCCGTAAACCAAGCCTTTCCACTTTAAATTCAGGTTTTGACGATCGATTGGCTGGCTTTGCACAGTCACGATATACCATTACCATGCTACCGCGTTAAGAACTGGACGACTTACGCGAGCACGAGCTTTAGGAGTTAATGCGACGCGAAAAGCTTTATAATGCAATAACAACAGCAGCTATGTAGCGTGAGACTGTAGGTCAAGAAATTACGAGCTTTCGAAGTGTGAGCGCAACTTATTTAGATTAGCCTCTTAAAATTACACCTGAAACGACTGTATTACTTATATATACAATAAGACGTATATACATATAAACTCTTTTGACTACACATTTTTCCAATGTATAATGTATGTATAATGACTTCTCTTGATATATTTTATTTCTGTGACGTTAATATAAATTTGGGTCTTGCCTTTAACGACGGAAATATTTTAGATTAATTATGTAAGAGCTTCTAAAGAGATATAATGTAAAAATCCAATTATAGATTTATGGAAGATTATTTACTTGTATGTATTATATTTGTTTTCTTGTATTTCAACATTAAATTTTAGTAACTCGGTGTTATTTATATTATTATGCTTTACGCTCAAATCCCAGGATCGTGTACGTGCGTACTCTTTTCCTGGAAAATTAAGTTATAAATAAAAGTATTATACTCGCGTGTGCAAATAAGAGAAAGATTTACGGAACATGAATAATCGCATATAGTGGAAGAATAGTTTGCATGCTCAAGGTACTTTGTTCGCGGTAATATTCGGCCCCTAGAACACTTTAACTTGTGTACACGTACAATTTAAAGACAACATAAACAGCGTTTTTTACAAACAATAAATTATTCCTACGAGGTACATTCTATCTAGATAACCGACAGTTGCAATCTTGCCAAGAAACTTGAACATTCTCGCGACAACGAGAATCCCCATTCGTAACCGTAGATGCATCCGCTTATGCTTATATACAGACAGTTTCATATTACTTTTAAATACCCTTCCAATTACAAATATTCATAATTAAATTAGAAAATTTGCAGTTACTACAATGACGCACATCATCTGTACATCACAGCGATGATGGTAAAATATCGCAAAAATATCTAAAAATTATGTCAGTAAGCCAATTTTTATGGATACTTTAGATGTCTCTTAAATTTTTATATTATTTAGATTGAATACTAAAAGAGAATTCGATTAGAACTTTAAACTATAATAGTACTGTAACAATAAATAAAACTTTGATTTAATTTGCGGATCTTCAAAAAAGATTAAATGCCAAAATATTTAATGTTTAACAAATGCAAAATCACAATAGATGATGATATCTAATTGAATTTCTTACACAAAAATACTCCTAAATTCAATAAAAGACTTATAATTGAAAGCATACATTCGCGGTAATTTGAAACACCGTATAAAGCGGATAGTGTAGTTTTCACCCGAGAGAATTGCCAAGCTTTTCCTCATGGACAATTCAGCTCGGTGCATAATGCTCCGATTGCAACGTACAATCGTGGTAGTGAACGACGAGCGAGTGTTGCAAAATGGTTAAACGAACTATACATATAGATATACCTAAAGGCGATAGTACAAAGTAACAAATCACCGGCAAAGGATGCACCTCCGGTCTCCATATAGCGGTTTTCTTTATCGTCGAAACCACACACCGCGTAAAAAGCACTTCTTTATTGCGACAGAACGACGACGAAGGAAAATAAATGCATGTGCAGTACGATAACAAAAGTTGAAATAGACATGCAACTTGGATAACTTCTAATCTCATAAATAATAATTTTTAGATTTGTCCATGATAATAACAACGCGCATTTTGATTAGCATGCCATGTGTCCTTTTTTCTTTATGGTAATGGAACTTGCCAAAAACTATTCATTGAAATTATACCGGTTTCAACTCAACACGAATATATCTTATACATATCAAACTGCGTTGCATATCTCATAGGTCTCGTTGGATCTCGCAAAGTATGGTATTCGTCGCCTTTCGTCGGAGGTATGCCGATGCATTAACGAGAACGGCGTCTGTCTGAAAATCGTTTATGACTACGGAAACGCCGTACTAAGTTTTATATAAGACGCAACACGCGAGAGCATTCCATTAATTCCTAGCATTTCATCGACCCAACTTCCGTCCTTTTGGCGTTGACTAAAGTCAGAGTGACGTTACGTTTTCATCTGGAAGCTCGGAACAGCGTATTCCGCAAGTCCCAGAAACTTGAGATAGAAACGAGGTCGACCGATTAGAATCTTGTCGAACAAGTTGGGAAAATTATGAGGCTCGATTATGAGTAGATGCGTGAAAATTATACATATAAACAGAAAAGCGTTTGAATGTTCTCCATGACAAAACGTATACTCATATTAGAAACTTTTATATTATGCATTGCGTAAATTTTATTAAATTTAACCGATGCAATGGCCGAATTAAAAGAATTTTTTCCAGAAAGAAGCGTAGTATTTTCTGATTAATTATACGACATCATCATATTGTTATTATTTCAGTAACATTTCGAGTACATTTTCATTACCCATAACGTTGATATATATTATTTTTAATTAAATGGTACGTAGATATGAATTTCTTTTATAATACATGAACCGTTACAAAATACAATGCCCTCAATTAAAAAATTAATATATAGCAAAGCCAAACTGTATCCATTTTATTTACTCTGATAATTGAATATTATTGAATATATATTTTAAACATATGATAGTTATTGTTCAAGTTTCTTTTGATATATAAAATAAAGCATTGTTATGTGAAAGCAAAGTATAAATACACATTCTTCTATCTTTGGCTACGTATGTTATTCAAAAATACAACTGGCGAGAAAACATCTAAAGAATCGCGATGTAAAATGTGTCAATTTTTTCGCGACACCAGCTTTCGCGAAATTTAAATAATTTATTATGGAATATTGGTATAGATGTTTTGGTATATCACCAACGAAACGAGCTTGTTATAATGTACTGCACACGGGAAAGCACTCCACTATTTAGAACGTTTCAGTGCACGTAACTGCTAAATAAACTACTAAAGTTTAAACCCCAGTTGCGGTTCGACTTGTCCCTGAGGCGTATCTGGGTTAATCGACGTCGATGAAATTCTGAAACGAAGTTACGAGTGCTGCGGTCGAGCGCGATCGTTTTGCCATCGGTAAAATTCGTAGACAGCTGCGTTTAGTTCGCTAGAAATAGAATAGCTAAACAATCGGCATTCAAAAGAATTTTACTCTCTATGCGGAATGATCTGTTAACTACATAACATTTATAACTAAACATATAAAAAGATATAATGTATGTGTACCATACGTGTAGGCATAAATTTTATGAATAACATGACACGTGTGTACAGCTTTAATAAATAATACGTTGACTTTGAATATTGAAGCAATTCAATAAAAGTTTAATAAAACAAAAATTCCTGGACTAATAGATAAAAATAGAGCAATTAATAAATATATTTGAACATTGTTTTTTGCAATAAATAGTAACAATATTTTTGTCTTCTATAAAAATTAAATATTATAATTATCAATTTGCTGTATTATTTTCTAGACCAACCGTGACTGTCATACTAAAAGCCTATATTTTAGTCAGATCACTGAATAAAAGGCCAAATAAATCTCATCTATTGTATGTTTTACTGTCCAAGCTCAATAAAATCGGTTTTACAGTTCAAGCTAGTAACTGAGATTCAACCTCGTGACCCTCGCCGCTTGTTCCTATGATCCACTATTTGTCTTTTTTACTATTCACAGTTTTTGGTTTTTATGTGAAATATTTTCAATCAATGACCTTTGCCGACTTTATCATCGATTGCGGACTGTCCGCCGGAACAACGTACAAGAGACGAGCGATTTATCAATTTTCAGGCCGACTGTTCCGCAGTATAAAATATCATCCACTCGTTTGCTCCTCCCTTTCGGATAGCTCGTGCGATCGCCCAGGGCTACCCGCGGGATAATAATTATTATTTCACGCGGTTAACGAACGAATTGTGTCACGAGCAATGCCCGAACACGTTTCGGTCGGGAGGGGGAGAGAGAGAGAGAAAGAGAGAGCGCGGGTGGATGTTACGAGAACGAAAAAGAAAAATGCGCTACCTCGTAATTACCGTGGAACATGAAATTCGAAAATCCTGATTGGCATGCGTTCCCCTGGAAAGAGTCACGTTTGGTAAATTTTTGCAGCCCGACCATCCCGAGCTCTATTTTCAATAACTTTTTTCCTTCCAATAGCTGATCCGGTCCTCCGATATTTATTATCGCGGAACTAAACGACACTTGCACTAGATGTGTGATTTACTAGGCAGGGGGAAAAAAGTCACGATCGCGTACCGGAAATGTCATTTTCGTTTAAATGTCGAGTGTTGGAATGGTTTAATAATTCAATGAAATTGTCATTCAAACCAGTCAAGTGCAAGGCAAGCGTGACATACCGTGGCATTTTCCCCATTCTATTAATTGCCGCGTTGTATAAATTAAACGCGTAAGATGCAAATACGACGCAATAATTAAACGTATCATTGTACTTTTATTAAGCGAAATGAGATCGTTAATTATATTTACTTGACACAATATCGTTCAAATCAATTATCATTGATCGCTAACCCGTTGACAGTCGCGCAATTACTATTTACTGGCAATCAACCGTCCTAAGCGACTATAAACGTTCAAACTAATTAGCAGTTCGTCAATCAATTCCTTTGACTTTCCTGAGAGTGTTCGGTATCTAATTAATTTTACATCTTACTTACAATTAGTCCAATAATAAAGTTTAATACTTTGATTCACTAACACGATTTACTTATGTTAAATCATGTTGTTTTTAAATATGCTACTGCAAAATTTAGTAAATAACTTGATAATAGAGTTCTTCTAAATATGACTGTTTTATTTAATTTAATTTTACCTTCGTATATAAAAGTTCTGTTTAATTTTTTAAAATCCCTGTAAAGTTTCTATTATATTGTTTAAAATTTGCAGTAAAATGAAAGTATTGAAACATAGTTCATATTGTTAATAATTTCAGACATCGAAAAAGAAATTGCTTATTTATGATTAAATCATCTTTTCTGTATGAAAGTGTATATAGTAATAAAAAGTAGATATAAATGTATGTTGTATACATGCATATATACACGTGTGGGTTGTCAACAATTATTTTGACGGTCAAGTTCCTTGTTACGTCCACCAAAGCTTTCGGCAAACAATCGGAAATAAAATTAATAACGATTGTTTGCCGACGTGTTAATATCGAAGAAAAATACGGGGAAGAGTAAATACACGTTGGAATTTCATTTTCTTCGCGCGCCTCCTTGGAAATCCCCGAGACGAGAAGGCAAGGTGGAAGATGAAACGAGCACGACATTGCGAGAAGAAAGCAGCGAAGGGGAAGGGTCACCAACTTGCCCCGCTTTCATAGCCTTTGTTTATCCTCTTCGGGGCGAACGTTTTACAGTCGTCAAGTTGGTCAAGACCGCCTTCAACGGACTCGATTTTCGTTCGTTCTTTTTTCGAAAAAACCCGTTTATACCGACGATAAATGACACGTATAATTTTTAATTTATGCAAAGAACAAAGAAATTTCTTCTACGAATTCTACGTTCCATTTTCTTGACTTCTAGAAAGGCGCTCGACTCCCCACATTAGGTATTACTTCAGTAAGTCTGACAAACGTTCGGATATGGTAAGACATATGGTCGGTGCACTCGTGTATCATCGTATGAATCATAAGACGGATAAAGAAATAACGGTATATTCCATTCTCTTGACTACAGATTTCTTGCTACGGATTTTTATTCCCAGGATAGGACTTAATATGCGGCTAATGTCAAATAATCAGTTCCCGGCAAGGAACAGAGGCAAAAGAAATTCAAGTATCAATCAATCAGGATTAAAATCCGGACCGACAAAAAATTCTTAACTCTTCGATACCTAATCTCCGTGCGTAAAGAGATAAAAATTTCCCTAATACCCGATAGACGCATGAAGAGAATTAGAGGAAAATAATCTAGTCGGATGAAAAAGAATTACTATTACGTGACATAAGCCTATAGTCGGTATCTTTGAGCATTATGTGGGGTCCGGAGACCCCCCGTGGTGCACACCGGGGCACCACGTGCAACACGAACGACAACAAATCGAGAAACACGCGTACCCGTCATCCCCTCGAATGCTGCCAGGAGAGCCAAAAATATATGCGTTCTGCTTAATAGCCGAAGATCGAGAACGACCCGCCTCCGCTGTCGGTTCCCGGTCCGGGTCTTGTAACAAAAATTAATATAAGCGATAAGTCGTGCCTCGTACAGGAGTACCAGACACGTGCCTGCGGGCTTGCAAGATTTACATACCTGTACGGGAAGTGCACCTGCTCAACAAACGACTCATCTTCCGAACAATAAATCACGGTGTTTTTATAGACGTTATATATTACTTTCGAAACACAATCGAGATTATCTTTTTTCGATATTCTCAATGAATCTTTTAGGTCTCATAATATTTTATCCCTATGGAATCAATTATGATGCTACTGATTTCTAACATGTGTAAATCATACATATGTTAAACGGGACTTAATATAGATGTGTGTATGAATTTTTATATTACTTTTAAAAATGCGATAACAATGCTTTTTAAGTTTCTTCAGATTTATCTATATATATCGAATGATATCACATTTATATCGTGTTAAATGACGCGCACGTGTTTGCATCCATATAAAGAAAGTTGGAAAAGGTATAAGTCCAGCTGGTCGAACGCTCGTTGGATACACACTCATACACTCAGGCGAACTCACACGCACGGACATGCCATGTAAACCAGACAAAACCTGCTCAGGTTGGTGCTGTCATCCAACATGCCAGATATAATGTTCGCTAATGATGCAACGCGTACAAAGGCATCACGGAATTCCGTGTCGTGAAGGCAAGCCGTGATTTATACCCAATTACCGACGAATTCAGACCCACGTCGTGGAAAAAAGGCAAATCGTACGGAAAAGCCGGAGATTTAGCAGCCAATCAGTTTCGCTTTCGTAGCTGTCGGGGGACATACGTGTGACAGTCAATCTTCCTTACGTTTCAAGCTATCGATAATTTTGTATGGAAAGATCACGCGCGCGCAGAACGTCATAATACTTGCTAATCATGCAATAATCTGCTAAATTGTAAATTAATTGTAAGCTGCGTTTACCAACGTATCACTCACAGTCGATTTGATACTTAATATACGTTTACATTTGCACACGCGTGTGAAATTCAGATTCAAATTATTTAAAGAAACCGTAAATAAAATGAAGATTATAATTTTATAACAAAACGTCAATTTTGCAAAAAGTAAAAGAATCATGTATATTTGAAACGATCGGAAATGATTTAAAGAGAGAAAACATGTAAACTAGAAAAATTACAAACATTTATATTGATTTCAATTTTATTAAAACAAGCAAACAAACAAACAAACATACATACATACATACATGCATACATACATACAAACAAACAAACATACAAACAAACATTCAAACATACAAACACAAACAAATAGTGTGAAAAAATGGCGAAAGAATTATGCCAGACTTCGTTGTAAAATTTTGATACCACAGACGTATTATTTCAATATGCTTCATTTCCTATAATACGGCGCGGGCAATGTCCATACAATTTCAAAGTAGTTATATTTCTAAGCAGCTTGATTCCTCTGTTACGAATGTTCCGCCCAAAAAAAGATATCGTGATACATCGTCGATGATATGGATGACTTGCTGGTAGAGGATGCATTAGGCAGATGCATTTATGCATCGTGTCGTCTCACATTAATGTTTTGCTCTTGTGCATATTCAGCAGCGTACACTGAGTATTCAAATCTCTCCATTTCGTTCATGTTTAATTAAACACCTCTTATATTTTTGCAATGGCGTATACATTCCACGCATTTTTTCACATATTATGTAGTGATAAGTGATAAATATATAATATGTTTTTTCTGCTCGTCTCTTTTCACATATATTTTTTGTTTATTATAATCTCTTACGTAAGGAACAAATGCATCGCTATTTGTAATACGAAATGCAAATGTACTATAAATAAATATTGCACTAACTAAATATCTCGCGATGGGGGGATCTTCAAGACCGTTGTTTATAAAAGCTCTCGAGATTAACATGAGCGGCCTCAATAAAAGAGCAGAGAATAGTGAATGTTGCCTCATCATGAAGAAAAAAAGTAACGGCCTGACCTCATCTACTCGGCTAGTACTCGTTATGTCCAACTAAATTTTTCAACGTGGTTGCGGTGAATAGGGGATACCTTCTATCTCCCTAGCTGCCTCTTGCGGCCACGCCAAAGTCAGATAGTCGGGAGTGGTCGGAGTTGTTGCCAGCAATGTTAGTTGTCGAAAGAAAAACATCTTGCATGCATAGTGCACGCACACGTCCTACATAGGCTCCGCTTTCGGCAAGATGGCAGTATTTATATAGTTTCGGTTTACTGAAACGCCTCAACTACACTTTTAAATCTTTGACCCGTTTTTATATTTCTATTTTCTCTTCTTTCTCTTCATTATTTCAAGTTGCTCCGCCGGGAAAAATACGGGAATAGATGGTCTGGTTTTCCAACATTAAAATATGAATTTAATATATAGATTTTAATAACGCGCGTTGGTTCTTTCTTATTAGAAATTTACTTGTTTTTCACAACATTACTTATTTTAATTGATAATTACGTATTCTGCGTATTATCAATAAGTTAAAAGTTGATCATAAAAAGATATTTAATTTCTATGCACATATTACATGTGACAAACATGAAATAAAAAATTTATTGCTCTATATATGTATATAGTATCTGATACGAACGCAGATTACGCTGACATTTTTTTTTTACTTAACCGTTGAGATTTTTCGCTACGATTATCAAACAAAGTTCAAGTAAATTCGGGTGACAAAGGAAGTGTTCGTAAAAATTGCTTCATATAATAATTTCGCACGAAGTCGCGAGGGTGGCGAGTTGCACGTAGGGAAAGGGTGCACTTCATGGTAGTTACCCTCGAAATAACCCCTTTAAAAGTAACTGTCGCGACACCTGGTGCAAGTCACCCTCCATATCGAGACCCTCTTTGCAATTTTCTTCGTGAAACGTCACGCCGTAACGTCACAAATGCGCAACACCGGGTCAACCAACTGAATCATTTTAAATGCACGATTTAAGCAGAGAGGCTCGATAAACAAGCTACGATTCCGACGTCTTTCGGAAAAGACGAAAATATTATATGACGCGAGGAAACAAACCCGTAACCTCGCGATATTCCGAGAAGGTAATCTCACGATGGGAGCACTTTGGCGGGAACCAAAAATTTATCGCCTTGTCTGTAAGTGGATCGAAACCATTTTTTATAACCACCGTAAAGTTCGGCAACCAGAGGTTGCAGATAAATAGGGGCGAAAGAGCTTTATGTCAAATTTTATGTGCGCACTTGAAAAACTGCTATAGGCGGTAACCGAATTACAATTTTTACTACTGCCTAAATAATTTTTACTGTGCGTCTCGCGCATCAATAATACGACCGAGGTAAGTATTAAATTTTAAATTGACACGTGGCCACTGAAATACATTGGCGCGACAGTGATATACGTGCTGTGTCGTATCTCCTTTACAATTTGTCTTCTTGCGTATGTCGTGACGTACATTCCTTTTCCAGACATTTCAGTTGTCTTGAATTGCCAAACGACTTTTGTCTCTTGAAAATATTTGTCGTAAAACAAATTTTTTTTTAAATTGTCTCACAAATAGATAGAATTATTTGACAAAACTGGAAAAGTGATTTGAAGAAACCGAGGTTTGGTCAAGGTAAGTCAAGACATTTTATTCCAAATAAAATGTACTCATTAAATATCGTAAAAAATTAAATGCAAACATTTTGCTGAAATAAGTATCATAATGCAAAAATGTACAATAGATGATTTAATGAAATTCATAAATAATGATAACTGTAGAAAAACTATATAAAGCTATATTATTTATATATGACGTTTTTTAATTTAAAAAGAAAATAATAAATTGACATTTGAAAAAAATCCAGCAAGCAGGATTGATGCGCTTATGGACCAAGGAAATACGAGTCTGTGAAGTTTCGTCGTGCTTTGATAGAGAAGAAAGAAGACAAAGATATTCTGATGGACGTGGAAACGGGAATTTGCGAAGGGAAAAAGCGCTAGTGCACAGTTTGCCTCGTAGTACCCCGTCATTTCCCGTTTATACGGTCGCGTGTAAGCGATACTCGACGAAGGAGAGCGAGATTCCGCGTTTACCCGGCGCGGCTTTAACGTTCCACGTAAGACGATACGTATACACCAAGTCGATATAAACCCGGCACTTTGTGTGTATATAGTATACGCTCCAACTACGTGGAGTTTATCTCCCGCGAGATCCGCAGTTTTCGTGCCGCTACGAGAGGTCAGTCGGTCCTCAGGGAAGCCGAGTAAAGATTTTCCGGCATAAATGAAAAGTAAAGTAATCTCGATTAAACGTTCCAGCTGTATTCTATATTCGCGCTGCCATTTGGTACAGCTATATTCAAACGCACCGAACAATTGGACTTATATCAATAAGAAACTGATACCGCAGTGCGACGAAACTGAATTCGTTCTAATTTCATCATTAATGCTAGTTTAACTTGAAATCCAGCTTCAAATTTAATACTTTATCGATAATTTATGTCTGTTAAAAGTTCCGATTTCTATCATCATTATAGCAAAAGTCCGATTAAAAATGTATGAATTCTTTATCTTTAATTCCGATAAGGAGGATCTCTCATATATCAGATTTTAGCTATGACTAGTTTCGGATTCGTTAGACTCAGATGAGACATTTCAAAACGGTAAATTTATTACTTAACATTATAATTAGTTTCATTTTATAATTAAAGTTAATATTTATAATATGTCGATTATACGGTTTGATATATTGACAGTAATCTATTTCGTTCACTTATATGTCAATTAACACCTACCAGAAATAACTCCAAAAGAAAACTTCGATTGCATTTTAAAGTATCGCGATCAATCGAAGTATCTTAGCAATTTAAATCCGGCATATAGCGTGTGTATGCAGTTGAAATCGGGTTTATCTTCCGCAAGATCCAGGATTTTCTACGAACAACGAATCGGCTAAGGTTTACTCGTCACGTAGTGAATATTTTTCAACGGCGTGAAGATCTTACCAGGACGAACGTAAACGGGAAACGATTGCGATCGCCCCAGTTCATTCCTGATCGATCATGCAGACACTGAAACATGTACGAGGGAGGGATTCAACGATTCAACAAGAGAATTGTGTATAGTTTGTACAAAATATATACATATGTTGCAACATTTAAAACTTGCATAAGTATGAAACCAAATTGTATTCAATATATTCGACGTTTAATTAGAAACATTTGAGAAAAGTTAATATTTTTCCGAATATTGTAGATAGTGTACTATTTAAATCAATTTTCTACTTTTGCCCCTAAATAAAATTAATCACTTTTAATGACATATTATGCAAATGTCGAGCACACATATATCTCTGTAAAAAAGTTACATAGAACATAGTACGATTATGACCAAGAAATAATGATGATGTGCCAAGCAAAAGTTTTTATAAACTGTGTAAATATAGTAGAAGCTATATGTCGCTCTGAAAAACAGTCCGTCAAAGTTTTGTCATTAACGTTTTGAGAGAACACGGCATTCGCGAGACCTGATTATACGTCACTATATAATTACGTCAATGCGGAGGAAATACTTTCGGGTTTCGTTAAAGCAATGCCACCCATCACGAAAACTCCTTAACGCGGTGTAATATGAAACTCTCTCTCTCTCTGACTGTAACGGCGGCGGCGGTGCATCGAGTTGCTCCGAGCGTAGAGATGTCACCTAATCTCTCCCCCTTTTCGCTCAATCGTCGTGCATCGAATTACAGTTGACGAATATCCGCCGTAAATTTCGATGATTTAGGTTTTAAGCATCGGTAACCCTTTCCCGCGATACGTTCTCGTAAATGACAGCGATAAGTGTCGACCGACGTCTCAGTTCTATTTCTTCTAGGTTTTATGGTTTCGAGCTCGTTTGCTTACGGTCGGTTACTGGATAACCCATGACTTATAGATTCCCCGCTAAAACCGACGTTATTCGAAAAAAGCGTTCAACATGGCACGATCTCCGACCTTCGATTAACTCAGGACGCTGACTCTTTCTCTCTCTTTCTCTCTCTCTTTGTAAAATGGGAAACTTTTAATAATATATTTATAGCGGTCTTCGAAACGCGCCGGGTTCATAAGACGTCACGTAATCCAATGCCGTTTACTCCGCCGCTGGTTTTACGATCGCAAGCAGCCGTGTAACAAGTCCGGATTACCGAATGCCCGAATGCCTGAGTCAGTATACACTGCTAAAATGTATGATAAGCTGATGATCATTTATGCCTGACACGAAGTGCTTAGTGTCATTTTACATAATTTTATTCTACATACATGTACAGATGTACACATATAGGTATATCGTTTTTCACGTATTGCTGTCCATTGATATTGTTACATGAAATCCTATTTGTGCGAAATATCACGTAACTAATCCAATTACTTCTGTGAATCTATAAATTTCTTTGATTTTTGCTATCGCTCAAGGTATAAATCCCACAAGAGTCAAATCGCGGCGCCACGTACGCGCTTAAATTTAACTCGTTATCCTAAACTACGAGGCTCAGTGGAATAAGGTGTGCGCTTGACAGGTTCGTTGAAGCATGCCCATGCCGTGGCAAGTACCGATATAACGTCGAGCGAGCGCCCCGAGACTTGATGGACATGAACGGGAAGTGCATCGTCGCGGAATACGTGTGTTTCGTCGTGCGAGGGATACGATTATCTACGTTTATGGATGCCTTGGCCGTATAATACGCCAGTAAAGTTATTGCGGGCTGCTCCAGCTCCGGCTGTGTGACATTCCCTCCTGATGAGGGATTATCGCGCGCGCGATTGTAGCGTTAAGGTGTGTATCTGACGATTTAAGATCGGCGTCGGAGGATCTGCTTCATGATGACGTTTGCGGAATGTCTCCGGTCGAAGCCGCGCGTCAAAAGGTCGATCGTCATACGTTATACTCCGCGCGGATCATTCTCATAAAATCACACTGCATTAATTTAATGATATCGCGGATTACGTGATTTCTTCGAATGTCCGAAGTAATGACGTTTCAGTATTTTAACAAAAAAAATATTCTAAATACAGTCATGATATGTCTGTTGTTCACTTAATACAAAAAAGAGATAAAATAAAATTTTCAAGAACGCAACTTTGTACGGTATTAATTAATTATACCGAATCTGAAAAGAATCCTTTTAGGAAACATTTAATGGGAATCGTGATGTTTGAAATAATCTGGCATCGAGAATACTTATGATTACAATCTGGTCTTTACAAGGACGACCCGTATACGCTCAAGAGTATCTCGTTCATCCATATATGCGCTGGCTGAAGACCGTGAAAAGTCCCGAAGCGATCGCATCACCTGCCGCACGTTATAGCTGCACCTGGCAGCAAACGTCTAAATAAGTCTGTTAATCCTCCAAAGACTGCCTCGAACGGAATCATATACGCCGTATTAA
This sequence comes from Temnothorax ravouxi, assembly GCA_030770255.1. NCBI lineage: Eukaryota > Metazoa > Arthropoda > Insecta > Hymenoptera > Formicidae > Temnothorax > Temnothorax ravouxi. The sequence goes on along the minus strand of JASTWP010000242.1, from coordinate 2,219 downwards.
CGTTTACATCTGCAGACATTCTCACGCTACATCCAAGGGCATTCTCATTCTTGTTTTAAATGTAAAAAAAATATATTTGAATACTTAATTCAACTTCTCTTTTATGAAAAATATTTTGAGTCTGTTGCAAGATGATCAATAAAGTGATAGATTTAATTAATAAATTAATGGCATTTTAATATAATATCCAATTTCTTTTTATGTGATCTATTTTTTCTCATCCTTTCGTTTCGTTTTTCATGAAACTCTTTTACACATAATATTCGCACATGCACACTTATATAATCATATAATGGAATAGCATATGTACTTATAATAGAATGGCTTTTCTCGATGTAACAGTCATACCGGGTCGCGATCCTAGAGAGAGAAGCGCATCCTTCGACTATCTCCCAGTATATTTGCCGAGAATATCGATACCTATCGGCATTTACGCCAACCGTCTGACACCGGTGAAACGTGCCTTTGGCAATCTCGGCGGTACACGACCGGCATTATTGACTCGGATAGGACGTGCACTTCTGCCTCGAAGATCGACCTAATTTGTCGCGTTAGTACCACGGAATCCCCAGCTACTATTGCACGATGACATTCGCAGAATGCAGCCTAATGATTGTTATAATTATCAAATTACACTGATGCATTTTGACCTACAAACATACCGCGCGTCCGTATAATCAAACGATATTCCGATATAAGCTTTGTATTCATGTGCCATATAATCGAAAGATGAAATGTAATTTAACAATCACATGCTTATAAGAAGTATCACGTAACGCTAAAATCAAACTACTTTTATACAAGGATGGAAACTTTGCAATTTCGAAAGCAGGTTATATAAGAATTGATATTAAAAGAATGAAAAGCTGTTGTATGGAAAATCTCTCCATGCAACCTCTGTCCAATTGTTTCTATCAGTAGTAAACTGCCTGCCTAAAACATCTCAACGAAATGCTTCCGCGCATCAATCTTGTAGCGCGCGATCGACGGTTATTAACTTTTAATAACGTTTGAAAGTACATCAAGCAACGTATCGCGTCCGACTCGCGCGCTAGTTCGAGTGCTCGCAACAACCTACATTATCCACGTGTACTTTACACGCGCGTTTACAGCGCGTACAGTTGTGTGTACTCTGCGTTATCTTGCACTCACGTTAACCCACCTGGTGCATTGAGCGTGTGCGCGCGTGCTAGACTACTTATCTACTTTGATGTATCACTCCGGAAACTCCGCGCGCGAGCTTACTCTTCCCTCGATCCCTTCCTCTCACCCTTCGCAACCACCTCGTTTTCTGGTGGTTACAAGAGCCGCGCCAATGGCGGCAGGAAATTCGCGAAACTTCACTTTCGAAAGTTATGCGTCCGCAGCACTTTGCGGTTCATCGAGTGCCGCAAGTGGAGATAATTTCGGACGAATTTCTATGAATTTACGCGACGGAATTAAAGCGACTCTGACGAGAGTAAGACCTGTACGCTTAACACATCAGCTGCCAACTGAATTCGGTCGAAACTCAATAATATTTACGAGGCGATAAGTCGACGGAAGTTTATCGAAGAGCAGTAACTGCAAAATTATGCTCGAAGCGATCTTTATCGAGCCATAATATTTTTAAGCGCTGTGTTACGGAATGTTACGAGTAAACGCGCGATATATAGGATCTGTTATAAAATATCTGTTATAAAACATCAACTTTATATCGTTATTATATAGCAGTTGCCAGTTATCGTGTTAAAATTTCATTATATTGGTATGAAAATTAAATTCATCTGATTTCGTAAAGCATTTAAGATGCGATATCTCAATATAAAATTTCAAGTTTTTTGAACTAGCTTCGTACGGTATTTCTTGCTGCGCACGTAGCTGTACTATTAATTTATGCTAACGTCGTATCGAACCGTGATATCTAATATCGACATTATTCTGTCATCATGTGTTTATGCTGCCGTTCTCATAACGACAAGTAAATTCAATCGCGATCGTGCATAATAGATGCCTGCCTGCAACTTATACTTGTAAACGTGGATATGCGATCTTTCCGCAAGAGTCACCCTACCTACCGCGCGATCAAGGTGAAGCCAGATCATATTGCACTTCTCCGACAAGTATTGCGCATGCCCTTGACATTTTTTAAGGAAATTCTACGCGCTTCCTTGTGATCGGATGACACGGCGGCTTTCCGATCAGGAAAACATTCGGGAGTAACGGAACGAATTAGCGAA